>JAQPZY010001691.1:2627500-3227500 GCA_029931535.1 Margaritifera margaritifera
TCTATTCTCTCTTTTCTCTAGTATATGATCTCTGCAATAATTACATATATTTGAATTAATCGTGTATAGATTTATATTTGGTTATGATCTACCTACTTTATGTCAGTAGACAAATATTGATTGTAAGAATGTCATTGTGATACAGTTTTTAATAATCTTTCTACTGAATCCCCAGCTATTGCGTTGTTATGAATTATGTGTGAAGATGTTTTCTTAAATAAATTTGTTAGAGAAAAAAATGCTTAATCTTGTTGCTCAATCCTCTGTCTCTCTTGATGTGATATTTTATTTACTTTCTTTGATGATGTTTGAAATAACTACTGCTGAAACCAAACCATACAACCTTATACGTGGAAAGCGATATATGTATTTAAAATCTTTTTCCCCCAGCCACGTACAGACAAAATAAAAGCAATTATGTTCCTATTACTGTTAAAACATGTGCTGCACAGGTGACAAATTATTGCCAGCTATTTCTTAACTTTGTTTTCTTGGCAATTTTAGATCTATATTACGATTAGGTTATTGACCTATCATTTCCATATGATTTATTATTTTTTCCATGATGATAAAAATTTTAGTTTTTATATTTTTCCGTTTAAAATAATTAGCAAATAATTAGATACATGCAGACACAATACATCCATACTGTAGGCCCTAAATTTGTTGGAAATTAAAATCTCTGAACACAGTGGCGTTGTGAGGGGGGATTGGGTTAGGAGGGGGCAATTGCCCCTGGCCACTAAGCGAAGGGGGTGCCATTGGGATATTATTTTTTGTTTGCAGCTGAAATTTTCATAGTATTTCACCTTCATCTTAGTGCGACGGGGGCAATTCTTCACAAAACTTATATTTGGAGGGGGGGGGGGGATGCAGTGGAGAAGAGAGGTTGGCAATTGACATGAAAACTGTTCTCTACAGTAAAGTAGGGGCACCACTAAAGAACATTGCCACCCCCCCCCCCCCCCCCCCCCCGCAATAAGTTTACTTCAGATTCATTACAGACAATTACCAAACTTCCGTTGCTAATTGCGGGACCATAATTGGGGCTGTTAAATACGACACACCAAGTCAGATGGCTTCATGTAATACAAACACACCTTTCCCAAGCTGAAATTGGCATCCTCTTTTGATGCTAAAGCTTATCAATATTTTAAAACAGTGCTGACAATGGTCACTGCCTTGATTTCTGTGAACATCAGCTGAAGTCAAGTCTCTATTAGCAATAAACCATTTAATTTTATAAATGGGGGGGGGGGTAACAATTAAAAACAATTGTGTTGCTCTGATTTGTAGCTAAAAAAATATATATAAAAAAACATATTCCATTCCTTATTTTACTTGAAACAAATTTATCTTGTGATAAAAAAAAAATGTCCTGGTCAGAAAGAACATCATAGCCCCATAAATTAAATGGTCAGTCCCTTACAGTACACATGTAGTCAGAATTGATCTAGTTCAAAGTTGAGTGTATTCAGCCTCGTGACTGTGCCATTACTGCTAAAAGACTAAGCACGTGGTTCGCATTTCAGTGTAAAGTCAGTATTTTCTTGTTGTTTTTATTGTTTTCTTTCTTTTCTTTTCTTTCTTTATTTTAAACAGAAGTGGTTGTCATTTGGAATTTAACTGTCTATATCTCAGAGGATTACTTTTCTTTTGCAACAAAAGGATTTATGTCATTCAAGAGAAGATGAAAGGTGTGCCTCTCATCAAGCCAGTGCATAAGTTTGTTAAGATTTCTTTGACTAGAGTAAAAACATAAAATTATTGCAATAGAAGATGATCAACCTTTTCTAAATACACCTGTATTGAATATACATGACTGTTTTTAAAAAAATAATGTGTCCAAATATATAATTGACATAAAGATGACAAATTCTTCAAATGTTATCCAATTGTAAATCACTCTTGATATCTATGTCTTTCCATGGGTGGTCTTCATGCATTGGCTATTAAAATGTCAGTCAGTAATGTCGACCAGCCCCCTCCATGGTGGAGTTGCCAATGGCATGCCTGCCAAGGCGCAGTGGTGATTTGTAGGTATTAACCCCTCCACTGCAGAGAGTTATCATGGAGCGAGCATGGAGGGGATTAAGCACCCTATCAGGAAGCGTGAAAAAATGAAAAATCTTGTGAGCTGTACTGTATGTGCAAATTTGCAGGGCCTTCATGCCAGGAAGCTTCTTTTAAATTTGGATAAATTCTGTTAAGCAGGTTTCAAGAAGTCGTTTAAAAAAGGTGTATTACTTTTAGCAATGATGGCTATATTTAATGGTGGATCGGCATCACTTGTACAAATATTAAAAGGCTTTTGTGCCAGAATGCTTTCTATCAAATTTGGTTGAATTATGTTCACTGGTTTTAGAGAATAAGTCTTTAAAAGGTTTTTTTTTTTTTTTTTAAGCAAAGGTGGCTATATATGACAAATCATTTGTATAAATTTTAAAGAGCACATACCAGGATGCCTTCTCTTAAAATTGGTCTAATTCTGTTGAGGAGTTTGTAAAATGAAGTCGCTTAATTGTTATATTTTTAGTAATGGCAGTCATTTTTGATTGCAGATCATCATCATTCGAACAGATCTGAAAGGAATTTATGCCAGTTTTGGTTAAAACTGGTCCGGTGTTTTTTCAAAGAAGTTGAAAACAGCTAATTTTGACGGATGATGGACAGACAACTGACAATCACAATGGACGCAACGGAGAATGCCATAAGGTGACTTCATTTTAACCAATCTGATTGCTGGGTTCTACAATTTAATTTCAGTCTAGACTTAAGTTCTGTGGTGAAATTGAGGTAAGGTGGGTTAAGAACATTTATTTTGACTCATTTTTACCAATAAACATGACAAGGGTTCCTTGAAGCAATCTGTCTTGCCTACAAACAGCACAATAATACAAATTACATGACTTTCAATTACTTTCACACAAAATCCTGATGATGCTGACATTAATACTAAAAAAGCTAATCTGGTGGTGACATTAAGACATGACAGCATATGTTAAAGCTCTATTGAAAAAGTTGTTGAATGATTCTGATTACAGTAGTCTTGGGTGCGACCGTAGTAATTTAGTGTGTAACCAGAAAAATCTGCTTGACAACCAGATTTTCAAAACCTGATTTACTCAGGTACAACCATAGATTTTCAAAATTTTCTACCCCCTGTATCTGGAAATAATGGTAAGTCTGAAACATAATAGCATATCTCACAGCTCTCTGATAAGGTCCATCATCTCCTTGTCCTTGTGTATTTTGTCAGCTAAAATATGCTGCACCCCCAATTCAATTTTGGACACACTGGACAAACCTGAAATAGAGTATATATGTATCAGAAAACACAGAAACGTCAAAGCGAATGTTTCTGAATTCTTTCCAAATGATGTCCATTTCTTTCCTAATTTATATTATTTGAACAATTATTGAATGGGATCAATAGGATATCAAACGTTTTTTGATACAAGAAGTAGTTAGAAAAATTTCATGTTTTATTCCTTACTTAATTAGTAAACTTTTCAGTTTTTGAAAACTGTAAGATCCCCTTTACTTCCTTTGATAAAGTCAACAGATAACCTATCCTCAAATGTTTACAACGGATTTTAAAATACCATACAAATTCTAATTCAGGTACTCTTTTCAGCCAATTTCAATTTAGGCATGCCTGTATTAAATAAATATTACAAGGTCTCAATTCTGCGGATGCCAACTTTAGAGGTTTCAGCTTTCAGCGATCAACAAGTACCATTTTTGAGGTGCAATATGATAATGATATCTACATGACTGCATATATGACTTTGTTCTCAATAGCATAAAAAAACAACTTACTGATGGTGATTTGGGGGTTTCCATTTTTTCACTTGCTTAATGATTATGTTCAATGTAATCAAAACAATGCCATCAATGTTTCCAGTCACGTCAGTTTCACAACAATTCCAACAGGTACTTCACAGTTGAATAACTTAGGCAACAGATTATATTAACTTTATTTGGAGGATAATTAAAATCTTATTGTTCTTCATGAAGTATCAGAGGTGGTTACTTTCAATCACTCAAGGGTGTTAACCTTCTGTTCACACAAAGCACTTTACAGCAAGAGAACTGACCATAAACAGAACATTATACATCCGCCATGTGCTAAAAAAAATTATTATACTGTGAATTCACCGATTTCATGGGTAACAGTTTTCATGGTTTTGTGATCAATTATATTTTCATCTGTACATAAATTCATGGATTCAGGAAGGAGTCCTATTTCTCTCCAGAGAATCATTGTTCACTGGGTCTTTAAATTCATGGTTTGAAGTGACCACGAAATCCACAAAACTGGCACCCCACAAAAAATAGTAAATTCATGGTACTTCTTTATGTAAAACCATCTTTCACTGGTCAGATACTCTGGTGCTAAAAGACACAGTACCCATTTAACTTGTATATCATGTCACTGTTTCTAAGCAACATTGCCTAGCAATACTAAATGATATGCTCTTCCATATCAATAGTTGTCTTCCTTGTCTGAAATGTAAGCTATCCTCAAAATTTGGTCACAGTAAACGACACAGAACTCAAGTTATTTTACAGACACCATTTTTCTTCTTTAGGTCTCAGTGACATTGACCTCTGGCCTATTGACCCCAAAATCGTTTGGTGCATTTTCTGTCTCAGATGCAAGCCATCCAAAAAGTCTGATCATGGTTTGTGGCATAAGACAAAAGTTATTTTGTGGAAATTATGGGAGAGTATCATATTGTGATATATTGCAATGTAAATGATTGTATTCCAATATCAGTACATATTTTGACACAGATTAGCATTTTAAAAACCTATGTGATACCAACTGTCATAATGATTTGCTGAGCCTGTAAGTTTCAATATAATAAACAGCATATTCAACCAGCTGTGTTTCTCCTTATTTTGGGGAAAGTTTAGAAGAATTGTGCGTATGGCCAAGATAAGAGATGAGAGTTTGCTGCCAATAGATGATGATAATTTTCACGGATGGATGATGCTGACACTTGTGCATGGCGAGATTACTAGTTGTCCCTCCAGAATATCGAAACCATTTTTCTTCTTTCAGTCAGTGACCTTGACCTCTGACTTTTGACCCCCAAATCAACAGCCTTTTTCTTTACCCATGTGCAAGTCATCCACAATGTTTGGTTGAGGTATGTCATGTGGAACTAATGTTTCTGTGCAGAAACGCTTTTTGTATTCTTTCTGTCACTGTGACCTTGACTTTTGACCTTTTGACTCCAAATTAAAATTGTGTTGTTCCTTATCTGAAGTGCAAGACATCCACAAAGTTTGGTAACAGTAGATGATGGAGAACAAGTTACTGTGCAGAAACTTTTCTTCCTTCATTCACAGTGACTGTGACCTTTGACCTTTTGACCCTGAAATCTATATGGTTCTTCCTTACCCCAAGTGCAAGCCATCCACAAAGTTTGGTAACTGTAGATGGTGGACACCAAAAGTTATTGTATGGAAACCAAATTGGTAACAGACAGACAGATATACAGACAAGATCATAACATAATACACTCCACCTTATGGCAGGTATCTAAAATAGTAATCAATTTCATTACTATAAATTTAGTCTCTAAAAGCTTGGGATTGAAATGGCGTTTTAAAATTTAAAAACTTTACAAATCTACAGATGATAGACAACTATTATTAATAGTACTTTAGAATGTTGTTGCTATAGGTAGGTGATCATTTGGCATCTTTCTGTTTCCCCACTTCAGGACTTGGCATGAAGAATGAAAGAGTTCTTGAGAAAAAAAAGGCAGCATATACAATAAATACATTCAAAAACTGAAATCCTAAAATTCTAAATAAAGAATATGTGATTAATCCATAAATGGTTATATAAAACTTGTATACACATTTGAACTACAGGCCACTGACCTTTTTCTTGCTGGTTGATGTACTGTTCAGGGTTGATATCTGTAGATGCCTCAAGGTATTGAAGGGCCAGAGGTTCCAGCCCCAATGCCCTGGCCCTTTCTGCCAAGCTGCCCTTGTTACCAGGTTTAAAAGGAGCATACTGAAATTGAGACATGGGCTCCCTATAACATGGTGTCTTTCCTATGAATGCATTACGATGACAGCTTTTTGCTCACAAGGGCTAGAAAGGAACACCTAGCATATCAGATTACAAACTTTAGACTGCATGGTTAGAATTAAACACGAAGTAGCAGGCAGTACATTTTTGCTACCTACCTTTTACTACAGTAACAAAATGGTTTACCAATTGCGTTACAAAAGATTTTATTTTACACAAGTCAGTTCCTTTATATTTTCATAGCTCACTCCAAACTTCATTAAGTTCAGGTATTGTTTCAAAACCGATCACATCTATTTAAGCATTATGGGATTGCATACCACATGCAAGATTTACTTACCTCCAAACTTAAACAGCTTGACAACATGCATACACTACACACCTCCGAAGCTGAAGATTTGACAACAGAAGTGTTCCAATGAGAACGGGCAATTTTACATTTTGCAAAAACACATGTTTACACATTTTTACAAAGAATTTTACTTAGTTCAAATTACACTCAAACATATATTAGATTGACATTAGCAAGTTGTCACAGCAAAATATGTAATGGTGCTAATTGTTTAGAACTATTTTGTCAGACTCTTAACATATATACATACAAGTACATGTCCGCCAAGCTGGTTGGCTTAGGGATTATATCCAAAACTAGATAGTAAATCACCAGATAGCAGAGACGCTTACTTAGTGGCGATGGTGCAGAGTTAGCTCACTCACGTGGAGCAAGTTGTCTGCTATTACCTTTGCATGGAAATGACACTGAATTGTGTACACCTTCCACTGAGTTGTACCTTATTGATACCTTTTAAAAAATACTATTTACATTAGTACATGTTCATCTTTATCACTGCGAAGCTGCTTGCTAGACAATACCAGGGAAGTACTGACAACAAAGATCAATTTTCATTTTGATGTAAACATGCACAATTCTGATATTTATCCTCACCAGGAGAAAGGTGTTGGAAAAACTTTTTTTTGATTAGTAACAGAGTTCTTTCTTTTCAAAATTCTTGGTAGCAAATATTTCTACAAGATTTTTCACCAAGCAGTTAAACCAAAAGACAGGTAGCAAATTTGCTACTGGCTAGTGTGCATTTCAAACCCTGCATCTATATATTAATATTATCTCAAAGTTGAAGCTGAATACGGCAACTGATACGAAACAAATGTTACTTTCAAAAACTGCAACACAGTCCCATATCAGTGATGACAATGATGCCACCAGCCTTCTGCAGCAGATACAGAAATTAAGTCTATCAGGATACAAACTTTTGCAATCTCATTAAAATCGAGATCTACTTATAATAAATAGATCTAACAGTCATTTATAAAGGTTAATGTTTTGTGATCTTTGGAATTCCTGTTACACTTCTTTTTAGTAGCCTATGTGATTAAGCATTGCATTTCATGTTAGGGAGAGTTAACGTTAGAAACATTATTTTATGATGTTTTCACTTTCATAAATGTGAAAGCTGTAATTTGATTGGTGAATCAAAAGGTCAACAGAACATGACCTCATATCAGTGTTCGTCAGATGATGATTATGTTGGAGATCTTGATTTTAATCAGATTGCAAACTCAAGTCATGTACATGTATTATCTAAAAGTCTCAGATGAATACAGCACGTTATGTAGAAGACATGTGACTTTCTAAAAATTTAAAACAGAACCTTACCAGTACTATAAAGATGTCAACAGCACTGCCTAAAAGGTGACATCTACATACTGTGTCCAGTGTTGCACATAGGATCCCAATGGCAGGGGACACAGTGTCCCCAACCCTCCAAATTTGGGGGACACACACCATTTTTGAGGGACAAAGGAAAATAATGATACATAATGCACTAATGGTGCTATAAAAAAAGAGATAATCTTATTTGCTTCAACAGTTTTGCCACCTTAACTTTGTGGTCTGTACTGTACTATCATATTTTCCTTGGAAACTTGCATTACTGCAATAGAAGTTGTATCATGTGCCCAAGTAATTCATAAAATCATTAACATGTCTTAATATCTGGTTGACCTGAAATGAGTTGCATCATGGAATTTTCTGTTTGGAATCTTGCTCATTTAACTTTAGTGTACACTCATTATCTACCTGCATTAATTATAATAAATACCTATGTTTTCTGAATTACTTTTCTTTCCAAACTAACAAATCATTAATTAAATGACAAATTGTGTATTTGCATAAATTTTGTCTCCTTTGTCATTATTTCAATCTCAAAATAAATTAAATCTTCCTCACACTGGGGTGACTTTAACTTCAAAAATATGTTACACTAACGGCCATCAAACACTTTACAGTGCAACTTGGCCAACTACCACAAACTTTGAATGTTTTCATTGTCAGATACATTGTTTTAAAATAGATATCCATTGGCATCTTCCAGCTTTTATCACCTTTTGCGACTTTGGCCACTGAAAGCGCCAACAGAGACATGGATGGACATTGACTAATGAAAAGTTCTAGGCATATTTTTCTTTTTTTTCCCCATGAAAAAGTGCAGGGTCGAGATTTGACAGACATAGGACAAAGAATAGTGCGAAACCCGATAGCTCACGCTCAATGTGCAACACTGCCATGTCTTAAAATTAACAAGCAAGTCAAAAAGCTTATATAAGCCATATGACGCATACAGTTTCCGGCTATTAGCAGTTCTCCAAGTACCTTTAAACCGTGGTAGCCACTGGGCAACCTACTTGAAAATTTTAATGGCCATTTCAAATTTTAGGTGACAAAACCATAACAATTTGGTTGCAACAGAAACGGAAAACAGAAATCAAGCGAGTGGGAAATTAATGATAGAAGATGAAAACAAGTTTTTAGTTCAGCAAATTGATGAGTAATTATTAAAAACATGAGGCGCAAGTGTTCTTGAGAACACTTACCTGGCTGACATCCCTGAAAGCCAAATGTAAGGGCAGTTGACCAAAAAATCTGGGTTAGTATGTTTTCTGACTGACATTTAAAGGTTTCTATGCCTTTTTAGTAACAGTAGCCATGTTTGATGGAAGATCAGCATCATTTGTGCAAACTCGAAAAGCCTTATGCTGACCAGTTCTAAGAACAATTTATTTAAAGGTTTTTCTGTTTTTAGTAACAATGGCCATATTGAATAAATGTGATGAATTTAAAAGCCTTCATGCCAGGATGCTTTTTGCAAAATGTAGTCACATTCTGTTGAGCACTTTTTATGATGAAGTTATTTTAAGTTTTATTTTTATTTTCAGTAATGCAACTAAATTTGATGGCATAGCAAAAGCAGCATCATTTTGTACATACTGAAGGGCCTTCTGAGATGCTTGTTGTCATATTTGGTCAAATACTGTTCTGTAACTTTTAGGAAGTCATTTAAAGGTTTTTCTATTATAACAGCAGCCATATTTGATGGAAGATCAGCATCACTTATATAAACTTGAGTAGCCTTCAATCCAAGATGTTTTGCGTCAACTTTGGTCAATGTCTGTTTAATAGTTTTTGGACAAGAGGTCATTTGAAGGTTTTTGTTTTTAGTAATGGTGGCAATATTTGATAACACATCAGCAGTATCTGTATAAAACTGAAAGGTCTTTATGCCAGGATGCTTTGTAAAAATTTCATTAATTTCTGTTCAACAGTTTGTGAGAAGTTGTCATTTAAATGCATTTATTAGTAGTAATGGCAGCCATATTTGAAAGCAAATAGATATCATTTGTACAAATTCCAAAGGCTATCATGCCAGGATGCTTTCTATCAAATTTGGTTCAATTCTGTTTTAGTGGGGGGCTTTAACATAAGTCATATAAATGTTTTGATATTTTTAGTAGTGACAGCCATGTTAAATGGCAGATTGGCATCATCTGCATAAATCTGAAAGGTCTTTATGCCAGAATGCTTTCTCTCAAATTTGGTTAAACTCTGTTCAGTGGTTTGTGAGCAAAAATGATGTAAAAGCTTTATTATTTTTAGTAACATATTTGATGGATGATTTGCGTCATGTGTACAAATTTTAAAGCCTTTTTTCAGGAAACTTTCTTTTATTCAAGGATGATATCAGTCAAGTTAATCATATTTTAATTAGCGGCTTTTGAGAAGTTGCTTAAAAGTTTTCCTATTTTTCGTGACAGTGGCCATACTTGATGGTAGATCGGCATTATTTGTCAAATCTAGAAAGACCTTTATATCAGGATGCTCTGCCAACTTAGTTGAAATTGGTCTAGTGGTTTTTAAGAAGCTAACAACTGTTAATGGATGATGCACAACAGATGCTGGACCATACCATAAACTCTCTTGACCTTATGCAAAGGTGAGCTAAACAAGAGGCCAAAGTGAGCCTGATATGACCCACCACCTTACACAACTTAACAGTTGATCATTTCACTAAGCAGGCTTATATAGTGTAAGAACACAACCTATGTAAACTATCTCCCAAACTTTATATCATGTTGATTTTACCTGTTTTACTTTAGTCCAAAAAAATATACTTCCAAAGATAAATGCATATTTAATATGCATAGTCTCTTGCTTGTAATTGAAGTCATCCAAGATCTTTAAAAGCTAAGTTTATAGATTAAGCTTTAATTTGTGGTCTACAGAGTCACTTGGTTTTCACACTAATTGAAATTATAATTCATAGGGGGTTGGGGGAGGGTAAGGCCTTGGGTTTCTGTACTCTTGGTAATTAGATTTTGAAGTGTTTCAGGAGAAACCATGGGGGGAGGGGGTATTTACAGCTAAATATACAACATATAAATTTCAAATAATTTGTAAGTAATGGCACTGAATTTATGAAATGCCATAAAATAATGCACAATACATATGAATTTCAAATGTGGCAAAGTTTTTAGGAATAATTCTCTGCAAGTAAATTTATAAACTTTGACAGGGCTTTTACAAGAAGTATGTTCTTACTGGAGCAAAATCAATATTAGAAAAGAAGACAATTACTTGCCAATACATATCAATAACTGTGTAAAGAAATTCTGAACCTAAATTACAATACTGCACACAGTTTATGATGGCCTGCAATTGTAAATTGTCTCTAACATCAAAGCATGTAATCTAATATTTCCTCAGTTACTATCTATTCCTCCACTCACACACATAATTACAACAGTGTCTTAAGATTGCAATGATCATTATTTTTACAAACTCTATCTAATATTAATTATTTTCTCTACTTAGAGTGTTACATGCTGTATTTCAAATTTTTACTTTTTTCTTCAGTAGCAAGTTACATATTATTCATTTTAATCCCAAAGGTGTATTATTTTCCTAATTTGTTAATGGTTTTATTAAAATTTATGCATCTTGTATTATAACTGTTTTTACTATCTGGTTTGCACCTTTTTGCATGGGGGAGAACTTTGTGTTACCCCAAACCTGTTTCACAATAGTCAGAAGAAAAGTTTGTTAAAAGAGAAATCAAACTGATTACATAGCAATCAAACTGAGAACTATCCCTAACTTTATTGAATTTAATATGTGCAGGACTTGCTTATTATAAAAGTCATTGGATATCTTGATGATATAAGCCTATTTACTACATGTAATAAAAATCTGATCAAAAACAGTCACTAAAGTGTTGACAAGCTTAGTCAATAAGATGCAAGATCATCTCATCAATATGCATTGATCTTGCTCATAACTGTGCCAAAATAAGATCTTGATGATTTAAGTCTATTTACCAAGTTTATTTAAATCTGGATCAGAAATAGTCTCTCGAGAGGTAAAAAGTTCAGACAATCAGATGCAAGACTCATGCAAGACCTTGATCATACACTTGTATCAGCCTATAGTCTAGGGTTTTATCAAGATTGGATCAGATCAGAGATATGTATTCCAAAGTGGTAACACTCTCAACCAATCAAATGCAAGATTACATCATTAATATGCATGGATCTCGCTCATTACAGAACCCACTCAAAATCTCAATGATAGAAGCATATATTCCAAGTTTGATCAAAACTGGATCAAAAACAGGGTTTCAAGAGCAGTAACAAGCTCAGGAAATCAGATGCTTGGATCTTGCTTGTTACTGAATTCATCCATGAACTTGAGGATACAAGTCCATATTACAAGTCTGATCAAAACTGGATCAGAAATATGGCTTCCAGAATGGTAACAAGCCAGCCAATCAGATGCAAGATCCCGTCATTAATATGCATGTATTTTGCTCATTATCAAACTCGTCTAAGATCTTGATGATATATACATATATTCCAAGTTTGATCAAAACCAGATGTGAAATATGGATTCCAGAGTGGTAACATGATCGGGCAGTCAAATGCAAGACCAGGTCATTTATATGATTGTGTGGATTTAACTCATTCTAGATCCTGATGATACAAGCATAAATTCCAAGTTTGATCAAAATCAATTCAAAAATATGGCTTTCAGAGCAGTAACAACCTCTGCCAAATCAGTTGAAAGATCACCTCATTAATATATTTAGACCTCGAGTAAGCCAGTTATTCCATGGATAACACCTGAGATTAAAAAGCTAATAAAGATGAAGAACAGACTTCACAAAAGGAGTAAATAGAATGACTCCGACGTAGACAGGACAAAATTTCAAGACCTTCACCGCATAGTAAGGAATAAACTACATGCATCTTATTACAGCTATCTAAATAACCTACTGGTTCCAGAATTGGACAGTAACTTGCACAATTTTTGGAAATATATAAAATCTAGAAAACAAGACACCATAAGAGTAGGAACTTTAAAAGCAAATGGCATAGCAATGGCATAGTGGCAGAAACTGCTCAGGACAAAGCAGATATGCTGAACAAACTATACACGTCTATTTTTACAATGGAAGACATACACAACATCCCAAGTAAAAGTGACTCCCCATATGAACCAATGCCAAAGACCCATATATCTATCAGAGGAGTGGAAATATGTATTAGAAGACTAAATTCCAAAAGGACGAAACACAGCTCCTAATGACCACTGATCACACTGCCTGACACTTTGACAAAGGCACTCAAGTCGATATGGCCATACTAGATTTCTCCAAAGCATTTGACAAAATCCCACACCAGAGATTGTCACACAAGTTATCATATCATGAAGTCACAGGAGACACCCATAAGTGGATTTATTCTTTCCAACATAGCCGAAGGCAACAGGTCGTGCTAGATTGTGCCGCATCAACAAACGTTCCAGTATCATCTGGCATTCCCCAGGGGACAGTACTTGACCCAACTCTGTTCCTGATCTACATAAACAACATCGTTGATAACCTACATGCAGCTGCCTGCCTCTTCTATGATGACTGCATAGTGTACCAACAAAGCAGTCATCACCTGCTTCTGCATAAAGATCTAGACACTTTGGTTAAATGGAGCCAGTGCCACACATGGCATATGGAGTCTAACATCAAGAAATGCACCGCAGGTCTCTAGTAAACCTCCAAGCAGCAGTTTACCTACACTATGAAGGCCAACCACTTGATGCTGTGTAGCACCATCCATACCTTGGAGTAAAGTTAAGCAACAACTTGGAAGTACAACCTACATATTAACAACCTCACCAACAAAGCTTCAAGTGTGCTGGGATTTCTTAAACATAATTTAAGGAATTGTTCATCTAAAGTAAAAGAGAGGGCCTACTTCAGCTAGAAAGACCAAAGCTGGAATATGCATCCACCATATGGAACCCTCTTCAAAAGACCCAGATCAAGCAGGTGGTACAGATCTAACAGAATGCAGCCCATTTTGTATTAAATAAGCCACACAACCGATACCATCCTAACAGCATTTCTACCATGATTAACACCTTCTATGGCAATCATAACAACAAAGGTGCACCTACACAGATGTGACCCTATTACATAAAATCACCAATATCTTAGTAGCTATACCAGGCACATACGGCCCAATCCCAGCATCAGTAAGTTTGCTTTATGGCAACACAAGTAGGTTATTTAGTGCCAAGGCAATTGGAGTAAAGTGCCTTGCCCAAGGACTCACCACGGTTACTGGCCCAGGCTGGTCAGATGGTAGGATACAAACCCGCACCCTCTTGATCATGAGTCCAGCACGCTATCCATTAAGCCACTATGGCTCCCCAGCATCAGTTTGATCCACAAGATGCAGCCACTCACAGAAGTGGATCATGTACCAGTGCAGGGTTAATGTTTACCAGCTTTCTTTTTTTCCTCGCACAGTTGCTTACATGAACCAACTCCTTGAAAGTACTGTGTCTTTCTGCAGCCTGGATGCCTTCAAATCTGCCATCCAGCACATACCATTTTAGTAGATATGATAACCAAATTATTTGTATATTGTATATAAGTTTTATTTTTGTTCTATTTTTGCATGCAGGCGCAATGTTCTCCCTCAGCAGCTGCTGTACATCAAATGGATTTTTATCAAGTATTGTACTGAAGTTGAATTTGAAGTTATAGGCCAAGCCAGACTTTATCATCCAAAACAAGGGATTACGGTATGAATTAAATTGTATGTGCTATTTTTAGTGCAAAGTGTTGCATATACTTGTAATTAGAAAGTGTTTATGCCATTTTCTAACAGTCACATTCTTATTCCTAAGCTCACCAGATGGCAACCAATTGACATTTTTCACTCACACACACACAATTTTAGTTGCAAATGTCCCACAAATTTACTCACAAATAGGAACACTGATTAGTAGATTATTAATTCTAACAAGAACTGTATTTTAAAATACACATGATATGCCCCCGCCCCCCCCCCCCCCCCCAAGAGACTAGCTGTTGATATATCAAATGGCATAAGCCCAACAAGGGGCATGACCTAAGGGCAGAAATGCTTTAGGAATCAAGGAAGTACAGTGAAACCCCTCAAAACCAAAAACCCTTGAGACCAAATTTAATTTTCAGGTCTGAGAGGTTTTCAATCTACTGAGGTTATTGTAGAAGTGAAATATGTCTTTTATAATATAAGTAGATAGGCAAGCACATCATTCTCAGTACCAGCCTTAATTTTTAAGAGCAAAAAAAAAACAAATTTTTTTAAAACCAAAAAATGTTATAGTTATTTAGGTGATCTGAGAGAGACAGTGAGAGAATTTTGTTTGTGTGTGCATGTGTGAAATAGGGAAAGCACTTATGTGAAAGAGAAAGAATGTAATTATGAAAACATGTCTATGCATGTGTAAGAGTGCAACAAATTAAGAAAGCTGTTTGCCTTTTTAACATCTGATGAAAAATTTGCAGAACAATGTACATTGCTTTTGAAATTTACAGTCCTGTCACACAAATAAATGCAGTTCTTTCAGAAAAAAATACAGTCCTCATCTGAAGAAACACATAATGAAAGAGATACTTTTATAACTTTATTACAAGTCCATTGGAATTATGAATGATAATCCATAATATCTGAATACTCCATATCGTTTATAATGTTCACAGTTCAAGAGCCTGGCTTGATGAAGGCATGGAGCATTGTTTGTTTTTCTCACATCTTTGTTTAACTACTGTGGCTTGTGTTAACAATTCCAGTTCTTGTGCTATGACCAACCATAAAGTTGTTTAATCTCTGTATAAGATCTAAAACTTTAGGGTATGTCATATCACTGCCAGGTAGCATATTACATATTCTCATCATCATATTCATCATTTCTGTCATCAGCATGATCATTTTCGTGAAACCACAAAACAAGTTCAGTCTCCAAGTCCTAAGAACTATCCTCAACAGAAACTGTCAAAATTATATAGGCATTCAGGGTCAATGTAAAATTTTCCCCCAGTTTCTTCAATCCAAGTTACAGCAAATATTCGTACTCTTAGATCAGATTAATTTCATCCTGTAAGGACAGTTGAGTCCTATAATGCTTAACTTGTCATTCTGACATCTTGACATGCAAGTGAAGACAGATTATAGTTATGGTTACTTAAATGATGTAATGATTTTTATTCTTTGAACATCAACTAAGTGAATCAAACTTTTAGAACACAGTTTTGTCAGTCTCCATCAGCAGATTACTAAAAGCAAGATCCCAGGCCTAAATATAAAAATCTGGTATTTAATTTTAAAAACTAAATGTTCTGTTGATTATTACTACAAACAAACAGCATTAGTCAAAATTTGATATTAAGCAGATAAACATAATCTTTCTTAATTGACTTATTAACAAGTGTTCATGTATGAACAATGTACCTTAAAAGCTGTCCCTTCTCTAATGTGCAAAAATGTTGGATCTGCCTCGTCAGCCCTAATCTGTGTCGGCATGTATGTTGAGTATTGTGTTTACCTCATGTGCCCCTGAGAAATTTTTGAATTACTGAATTCGCTGATATACATGACCGCAGGCTTTTCTGGACCATAAATATAAATGTTTTATGGAAGTTAGCAGCTAAAATACATTTCCAAGTTTTTGAAGAGAGTTTCGGTTTTTATGGGGGGGGGAGGTAAGTGTAAAACTGAAATTTGGGATAAAAAAAATTTTCATTCATAGGGGATTTCAGTTTACTGGAGAAAACAAAATTACATTAAAGAACAAAAAATTCAGGACCAAACATAAATGTTGAGCTAGAGTGGATTTTTTTGTAAAAGCCTCAGTTTGGAGGGTTTTCAATGTGTATGATGTTAAATATTCCAAATTGGGTGCAGAAAACTCGAACGAAAAGAAAGTATTGTACATTTTGTCTCTATGGCTCCATCCAAGAACATATTATTATAACGCCAGAGCAGGAGTGGTACAAAGTGATATATAACAATATGATGTTATATTCCAGCTATGCACTGAATTGGACAAGGCTCTACTGAAAAAATAATGATAAAAATCATAGTGAAAAAGTGTCCTACTTATTGATCCCATGACCCCACCCAGGGACATAACCCTGGGGCAACAGTGGTATAGAGAGAATGGGAAGTATGGGATCATATACATGTAAATATTTCAACTATTATGTGAATTAATTAAGGTTTTTTTTTTAATATTAGAAAAAAGTATACTTTGCATGGCACATGATCCCATGTTTAATAGTCCTTTATGTAGATAATTACAAAGTTTTGCAGAAACTACTTTCCTTGTTTTAGTCTGTGACCTTGACCTTTGACCCCAAAACTGATAGGCTTCTTCCTTATCCCAAGTGCAAACCATGTACAAAGTATGGTCTATGTATATGATGTAGAAATAATACTGTTGTGCAGAAACTATTTTTATTCTTTCTGTCGGTGACCTTAACATTTGACCCTAAAATTGATAGGGTTCTTCCTTACTTCAATACAAGCCATCCATAAAGTTTGTTAACAGTAGCTGGTGGAAAACTTAAGTTATTGTGCAGAGATCATTTTTCTTCTTTCGATCAGAGTGAACTTGATGTTTGACCTTTTGGACCCAAAATCAACAGGGTTCTTCCTTATCCCATGTGCAAGCCATTTATCAAATTTGGTAACTGTTGATGATGGGGAACTCAAGTTATTGTGTGGAGACCATCTGTCATCTTTCAGTCCCAATAACCTTGAACTTTGACCTTCTAATCCCAAACTCAATAGGGTTATTCGTTATCCCAAGTGCAAGCCATCCACATGGTTTGGTAGCTGTATATTGTGAAGAACTTGAATTATTGTGCAGAAACTACCTGTCATCTTTCAATCACAGTGATCTTGAACCTTATCCCAAGTGCAAGCCATCCACAAAGTTTGGTAGCTGGAGATGGTGGGGATCTCGAGTTATTGCGTGGAAACAAAACTGGTAACAGACAGACAGATGAATGGAAGGACAACATAAATTAATACACTCTGCCTTGTGGCAAATGTATAAAAATTAACCACAAGGTCTCCTACTTCTTGACTCATGGTACCATCAAGGAACATACTCCAGGGCACAACAGAAGTATTGTGAAAAAGGGGAGACTTGAAACATTCAGTATTCCAAATTAATAGTGAATTGGATAAAAAGTTCATTAAACTATAAGAGATGGAATCAAAACTGTAACCAAAAGGTGTCCCACATATTGTTCCAAATGTGAAGTGAATCAGGTAAGGGGTTAAGGAAATATAGGTGATGGAAAAAAGGTATCCCTAATATAGTTCTTTATCCCATGGTCCTACCCTGGGGCAGAACCCAGAAGCATGAGTGGTTCTGAGAAAATGTGATGATTTTATATTCCAAACATGAAGCAAATCAGTGTAGGGGTTGTGAAAATATAAGTGATGAAAAAACTATAACCAAAAACTTTAACCAAAATGTGTCCCCATTGTAATTCCTCACCGCATAGCCCCACCCATGGGCAGAATCCTAGGAAGGGAAGTATGTAAGGGGTTATGGAAATATAAGTGATCTAAAAAACTAACCAAAACCCTTAACTAAAATGTATCCCCAATATAATTCTTGAGCCTGTGGCCCCACCCAAAGGTATAACCCAGGGGTATGAGTGATTCTGAAAGAAAGGGAGTATGTAATGATGTTATTTTCAAACATGTGGTGTACTGATGAAAGGATTATGGAAAAATAGGTGATCAAAAAAACCTTTAACCAAAATGTGTCCTAATTATAATTCTTGAACCCTTGGCCTCCCCAACAAGCAGGAGTAGTACTGAGAGAACGGGAGTATGTGATGTGATATTACAGTAAAACCTGTCTTGAGAGAACACCCCTTCTGCCAACAAAAAGTGGTCAGATTAAATAAAGGCCTGAAGTGTGTATATCTGGTTTTGCAATATGGTGATTAATGGCAGTGTTGAAACACATATTTTGCCTAAAAATAGTGGCCACTGGTCACATTTAGCTGGTGGTCACTAATGCCAGTGCATTTATATATAGTAAAATCAATCCATGCACAATGATTTTGGTCATAATTAACATGTGTTCATTCATAGTAGAGGTCGCTCAAATCAGGTTTTACTGTATATTCTATTCCAAATATGAAGCAAATCAGGTAAGAGGTTACTGAGATACAAATGCCAGATTAAACTTTGAACCAAAGCTGTCTACAGACACATCTACACAGACAGCTACATATGGACAACCCAAATGCTTGATGCCCCCATCTCCAAAGCATAAAAATCTTAATGGGGTTCCATTCCACAGACTTCCCGCCTAATTGCTTACGCCCCCCACCCCCCGATATTTACGACCATTCATATCTCTTAAGAGGGCTATAGACATTATCGAACTTGCGTGATTTAAGCAGTTCAATTTAGCTGTCTGAACTCATTTTAAATAGTCCATATTAATTAAGTTCTTCTGTTCATGACTTTTCTTAAGAGCTTAATTTCATCAAAACAATTGTGAAGTTCTGCAGGAGTACAACAATCAAGCTCCTTGGCACATTTTGTAATTACAATTATGACTTTGTTAGTAGTTCTCCTTCTTGGAACCATAATTTCCTCAATCTATAAGACTACTTTTGCAAAATATATGCATCTTCAAAATTACATGTAAAATAATTGTATATTAAGAGAATGGAACTTATTAAATATGAGTTTAAATTTTATTGTATTGGAGATTAAATACAGCAAAATTTGAAGTTAAGAGAATTCATACCAGGTCCTCGATTTCTGTCATGGTTTGAGCATTTCTCAGGGCAGACAAAAGGGCATCTGTCATTTTACCCATGTTTTCAATACTGGTTTTGATTGAATTTATCTTGGACTGCACACCTCTGAAACCAAGAAGTTATATATTAGTAAGACTAACTAAGCAACTCAGCATCATTGACACAAACAAGAAAAGCCTGATGTCTGGAAATCTTCTGTCGTATCAAGTCAAATTCTGTTGAGTGATTTTGGAAAATAAGTTTGTCATGTTTGTTTTAATGGCCATATTTGATGACAGATTGACATCATTTGTATAAAACTAAAAGGCCTTGATTCCAGGATGCTCTAAGCTGAATTTGTTTGAAGAGTGGCTTTTGAGAAGAAGTTCTTCAAAGGTTCTATTTGTTTCTAATGGTGACAATATCTAATAAATGTTTGGCATCATCTGAACAAAATTAAAAGACACTGATGCCAAATTGCTTTTTATAAGATTTGGCCAAATTATGTTTAAAGGGTTTGCCATTTTGTCTACTAACACTGGCTATATTTGGTGGTAAAATTTCATCATTTGTACAAACAAAGACCTTGATGCCTAGATATTTTCGGTCAAAATTGGTCAGAATCTGTTTCCTTGTTTTGGAGACAAAGACATTTAAAGGTTTTTCAGTAATGGTGGCCATATCTGATGGACGATCAGCAATATTTAAACAAAACTTGAAAGGGTTTGTTGCCTGAATGCTCCCTGTAAAATTCTGTAGCTGACTTGCAAAAACTTTAACACGACACTTCACCAATGTTGACAATACCATTACCAACAGAAAGTGATTCATATGTCTCACCATCCCAATGCAGTTGAGACAAAAACTATTAAATCACTTTTGATATAAAGTAGTCCTATATTTGTAAGCTATGTAATTTCTAACGCAAGTACTCCCTCTTTATAATGCTGTTCATAGGAGCCATAAAAGTGACTTGGATTATAAGTGAGGGAGACTTATACTGAGGGATATGCCAATAAATATGTGTCCTGATAGTGCAACAAAACCCAATAGTATTTAATGTGAAAAAACAATGTAATTGGTTCGAACAAAAACTAAAATACAGTGAAACAAATCAAGTAGCAGTGATAGATCAAAATCTGACCAATTTAATGGGATCCATGACCATATGTGGATTATACAAGGGGTAGGATTATACAAGGGGTAGTGGTACTGATGGGCCTTATAATATGGGACCATATTATAGATACCTGAGTTCCTCTAGCAAGTCTGAGACTTCTCGTATTTTTGACACTTCCATTCCACCAGTCTGCTCCTTCCTGTATCTGGCAATGAATGGGATGGTACAGCCTTGTTCCAGCAGTTGCACTACATTTTTTGTCGCCCATTCTGGCACCTCAATTCTGGCTGATATCACCTGTGGTACCTTCCAGTCCACTTCAATTTCAGCTGATTTTTTTGATTTAGCCATTTTACTGAAAAAGAAGGAAATGACTTCAAATTTTAATGCAAAAAATTGTCAACTGCCACAAAGACCAAAAAACACTAAGCAGTATTACTACTGATTAGAATTTAAAGGGAAATCTGAGTTTATTAATCTATCCAAAGCTAGTTTAGTTTCCATCAAACTTTCTATGTCAAAATTCTATAAAAATATTTTTAAGAAAATCTCTTTAGCATTTCTCATAAAGATCAATAATAGGCACTCGTACATGTATGTGCAAAAGACACAAAAGATCAAACTTTAAAGGATGCATGGAGAAGGATTACATGGTGAAGAGGAAAAAAGCTTAAAAAAGAGCTGAAAATATATTGAACTAGATAGACTGGTTGTCAAAAATTTAAAAACGGATGGTCTGGATTTGTCATTGCCCTATAGGATAATTACAGTAGTGAAGGGGATTAAGACATAAAGTAAAACAAGAATAAATTATCATTGTTCCACTTGGTGTATTTCACAATGAAAAAGTGAATATAATTCAGAGCTTTTCATTTATGCATTATTTCATTATTCAACTTGGTGTATTTCACAATGAAAAAGTGAATATAGCCTAACCACCTTTCATTCGCTTAATGTGAATTTAACGCATTTGTTATAATATTATGATAATCTATTCAAATAAACCATAAAAAGTGTTCAACTATATCTACTTCATTTAATCAGCGTGAAAAAATTTTGGCATTCATGTACATTAGTTCATAATTACCGTTTTTCCGAGCGTGTGTATCTTTACTTCTTTCCAGAAGTAACGTCCATGGTTCATGACACTGACTAAAAAGTCACGTGGCATATGACCGTACCATGCCAGTTAGACCAAGGTATGGATATTATTAGTTTATAGCGTCTTCGTATTTTTGAAATAAAAAAAAAATTATATTTAAAAATGAATTTTTTTTTCCCGTTAATTCTATATGCAGTTTGTGCACTTACATTACTGCTTGCTTGTTCTTTACCAATTAGATACATGACTCAATAGACTGAGACAGACAAACAGACATACAAAGAGACAGGGGGAAAGAGAAATTTTAAAATAGACACTGGTGAATGGATACAAATTTTATTATAATAGATTCAATGTCTTTTGATGTAGAATATATGTTTATTATGAAATAATACTGAAACGAAAAAGTCTGTAGTGAATATACATTTCAAGTGTAAATAAGAACCCCACATTATTAAAACCAAATATTTACATTGGCTATCTAGTTGTATTAATTCCCAAAGTTGGTTTTCCTGTTCAAAATATGTAAACAAAGTCATCATGTGATCGGCGGCACTATCTTCAGCATATAATAGAAAATTCAAGGCCAAAATGACTGACACAAAAAAGGCGTTAGTGAAAACATAGATTTTCATTATGATTTTTTTAAATTACATGAAATTACCTTTTTTAATCACATTTTGCTTGATTTTACTATAGAATTAAATTCTGTTGCTCTTTAAGAATGCTGGTGACATAGCTGATGACGTCATTATCTCGCAACAAGCACATTAGATCGTGAGAAACATGGCGCACGATTGAAGGAGACAAACAACAACTGGCCATTGGACGATAATTCAGGGTTTTTCATTAATGCATTATTTAAGTATCTATTTTTTTTCTGAACTTTGAAGATTTTCTTCTACGCAGAATGTAATAAAGCACCAATAGTTTAGCAAGTACATAGCAACAGTCCCCTTATATTTTACACTACAAATACATGTACATCAAATTCCTAATGTGTTCGTTCCAGGATGCAAATGGCCCTTTGGGATCGACGATTTAATTGGGGGAGGGGGTAAGGATTTTCTTTTGAACCACAGGGGCTCATATTGTTGCATACAACTTAAATCTATAAATCATAGATGTACTATATAATACTACAAGGGAGGACACTTCTCTCCTTTCTGATGCGACCTATTTATACTTCGCATAGCATAATAAATTTGGTACCAATGTTAAGCTCAGGTATTCGACTTTTTATGCCTACACCAAATTTGACTTACTACCACAACTTTAAGGAATGCCAGACCATTTTCCCATGCTAGCGGTCGACATGGCCATGATCGCGCTCGCTTAATATGCAAGTGCAGCAAGCTGAATGGATTATCTGACTTTCTGTTAACCAATAAGGGGGTAGAATTCCATTCAGTGCTTTGTACCTGTATATTAAGTGGGCACGATCATGGCCATGTCGACCAGTAGCGTGGGAATATGGTCTGGCATTCCTTAAAGGTGCGGTAGTAAGTCAACCTTTGCGTTGGCATACAAAGTCGAATGCCTGAGCTAAATATCGGTACCAAATTTATTACGCCACGCGAAGTGTAGCTTGAAATATCAGCATTGATTCTTAAATAGGTCGTGCGAGAAGGGAGAGAAGTGTCCTCCCTTGAGTATTTATATAGTACATGTATGACTGATAGGTAAATTGTAAGCAACAATACGAGCCCCTGTATTTTGCACCAGGACGTATTTTTTTTGTTTGACTTCAAGATTGTTTTTTCTTCATCTAATATAAAGAGTAACATTTGTTTTTTATTGGTACAAATCATAGCAAGAATTTTTTTCTCAAGCTATTCGGGGACTGGACAATTTATCCCACCAAATCTGCACTACCCACATCCCCAAGAAAATTAACTGGTCGGTCCCTTAGTATTATTCTATAATGTTATGTAGGTGCAGTAATTACACACACACAAAACTACTTTCTAGGCGGTTATGATGCTTTTTATTGCCGTTAAACAGTCTGTCAGATCGCACCCGTTGTATCGATGATTGGTCAGTGTGTTCAGGAACGGTTTTTCCGAAACGGTCTCGAAATCGGTTATTTTCGTAAATTTACGACCACCCTTGACAAACGACGATAACATGGTCCAAACAGTCGTTTTTAAACAGGAAAATCTTCAAATGAATTAAAATAACGGACATTTATAACGATCTACAGGTCAGTGTTTTAGAACGCGGTCAACAGGTTTTAGCGGTCTGCAAAATCCTGAAGTAGGCATTTTAGTCAGCGTTTTAGCACCACCCCTCCCACCCCCAACCCGATTGATATCCTTTGAGTGACAATATTCAAAGGATGATAGATTTTCAATATTGAACGAAAAATATTTACCTGACAATCAATCAGACACCGACTCAGTTAAAATTGCAAATGACTGGCAGCCACCAGTGTATATATTTGCATTCCATCAATATTTCCCGCAATTTTTCTAAAGACACACGACTGGTGTTGAGGCTAAATGAGGCTTCTTCAATTGATGTCCACCGTGGCTATCGATCTCTTACTTTCTCTAGGCCTACATGCACACGGCTTATAATGAGGCTAGACCAACAAGTTGTTCTCCACCTTTTTTATTTTTTACTGGCGCCGCCAGTAAAAAAAAAAAAAAAAGGTGGAGAACAACTTGTTGGTCTAATAATGAGGCTAAATCAAGCTTCTTCAATTCGTGCCCACTGGATTGGTTGTTTTTCACAAAATTCAAAATTAGAGAAGCACGTTTTGGACGTGGATACTTATAGCTGGGACACAGAAGTTGAAAACAATACTGAGATCCACCGGCTTAGTCTTATTCGGTCTTGATTCCCGCCAATGTAGTCTACATCACTGGCCGACATAGTGGGGGGGGGGGGGGGGCGGGGGGGCACGTAAGATATAGATCTACAAATACAAACTGAAAGCTGTCCATAAGCTGTTCTTTCTATGTGTATAATTATTATAGCTATATTAGGCTAAGTATTCGACGGTTTAGACCTATATGTGGTTTATTTAACAGTAGTTTTATCCACGGCAACCGGGCCGGGGGGGGGGGGGGGAGGGCATGACTAGAGGGTCCCGGGGCACATGCCCCATGCGCCCCCACCTTAAATCGCCACTGATCCAAGAAACTGTCTGGCATAAAATATTAACTCCTGCTGAAATTTCAAAACTTTTAACACGCTACAACTTCAATGCTAGAGTGGTTAGAATTACGACAGTTTTGGGATTATCAAATTCGTTCTCTCTCTCTCTCTCTCTCTCTCTCTCTCTCTCTCTCTATATATATATATATATATATATATATATATATATATATATATATATATATATATATATATATATATATATGTGTGTGTGTGTGTGTGTGCCAAAGAAGTGTGTGTGTGTGTGCCAAAGAAGTGAATCCAGAAATATCGGGGGGGGCGTAAGCAAGTAGGCGCGAAGTCTGTGGAACGGAACCCTAAATAGGGACCAGGGAGCGAAACTTCTACATTTTAAGCATTTTCAGGGCATACTTGTAACTATCTCACTGTAAAGAAAACTTACTTTAGCTAACGTACCGGTTGTTTCGCGCTCATTTGGGGGTGCGGGTTGATCCCGATTCCAGGGCCGGCGCAAGGGTATTTAGCGCCCCTGGCGAACCTTCAGCCTTGCACCCCCCCCCCCCAATTAACTTTCGAAAATGAATATTGTACATTAGTATGAATAAAAATTCTGCATCTGTTTTTCTCTTTCTATTTTTAAACGAATTAATATCTTCTAATTTACACTATTTCTCTTTTTTTTTTTTTTATTCATTCGGTTTTTTGCCTCCCCCCAAATTTTGCCGTCCTAGGCGACCGCCTAGTTTGCCTCGTGGTTAAACCGGCCCTGCCCGAGTCTTCAGACAGTTTCATGACTACGTAACCCTTTTAAAAGCAACAATATACCCGCTCCACATTCTCACCTCGCGTGTGCATGTTTGTTTGTTTTGTTTTGTTTTTTTCAGATGATTTCTTTCTTCTAGTAGCGAGTATCGAGTTGTGAAAAGCGTGTATCCAGTAAAAAGAAGAGCGAGTAACGAGTAGAAAAAGGCGAGCATCGAGTCAAAAAAGTGAGTGTCGAGTACAAAAAAGAAAGTAGCTAGTAGAAAAAATGAACTAAAATATTAGAATTAATTAAACCATACGAAGAAAAGAATATTCATGCATAAGTGAAGTGCTATAAAACACAAATTTCTCTGCGCTTTTGTATTACTAGCTCTTGTAATTTGAGATCGAACTCTCATACAGCAGAGCTCCAATTTATAACTATTTTACAACTTGCATTTTTTTTTTTTTTTTTTGCGAGTGCAGAAGAAATCAACTTGCAAAATTCAGTTTCAACTGGCTTTTTGTTGTTGTTGTTGCTTTTTTTTTTTTGTTTTTTTTGGGCGAATTACTATTAAAATGCAGTCAATACTTTTATACCATCTTTAATTGTAAGTGTTATTATCATTTTGAATACAGAACTAAAATCTCATGTACAGCTGAATTGTTTGTTTTTTTTTTTTTGTTGTTTTTTTTTTAATTTATTTTTTTAAATAATTGAAGTATGATTAATTGGAAAGAACACAAATGGAACAAAGAAATAAGAGAAGAGTGCCAACAGGAATTTATCTCCACAATCATTAGAAAGAAGAGTTGGACATACCTGGGCCATGTGTTGAGAATGGTACCAGAGAGACTACCAACAGCGCTTAAATGGAACCTACCTGGTAGGAGGAAAAGAGGAAAACCAAAAGAATCCATGCAAAGAACACTCTTAAGAGTGGGAAGAACTGCAGGTATTGAAACACTAGACGAGATGACTGCTGTGGCCCAGGACAGAGGAAGCTGGCGTGTGATGGTTTCTATGCGACGCACGAGGCGCAAAAGGATAGAATGAGGATGATGATGATGATTTATACACACGTCCAAGTTTGTATGGAGAACGTGTGTAGAGTAGTATTCATTTAGAATGGTTACAACAGCAGTAGTGTAGGGTGGCACCCTAGGTAAAAAAAATTGGCATTCCGAGTACAAGGGGAAATTTACATTCTGATGGCACTCTGGTAATAAGGGGAGATGTAATGTGAACAAGATATATAACTGACCAACACCCAGTTATCTACTAACTAACACTCACACTTACTAACCAATACGCAGTTTTTAGTGATCAACACCCAGTCATCTACTGACCAGCACCCACGCCTGCCAATCAACAAAAAGGGTAGGAATATATACACATTATACACACAAACACACTTATATGCTACCACACAAAGGGTAGGATGTAAAATAGCATTGAAGTGTAAAGAGAGAAAAGGTTAAGAATATACACACTCTATACACACATACTTATATACTATCACACACAAGGGTAGGAGTGCTCTCTCACACACTATTCACACAGACATGCAGTGGTTTTAAGTTGTGAAAGACATACACAAACATATAACGCAATATTTTGGCAACGATTGAGTAGTATCTCAATTTCTTAGAGAACTTAGTGGCCCTGAAAAGGGCCGTTGGTTTTAGTCCTGAAAAGGAGGGGGGGGGGCGGTATTTTGGCCACACTTGCCTTTAGTGGCCATATGTCCCACACCGGCCCTGCTCTCCCTTTCCCTCAGCCTCTGCTGGACCCTTGTCCAATTTTAGTTGAGGCGTTCCTGCGCCTGTTCCATCTTTATTTTTCCTCGTTCCAAGCATTCTTGATCTTTAACGTCTCCTCCTCTATATCAATTCTCTAATCAAGCCATTGGCTGCTCTACATATATCCCTTTCGTCCACCCGGTCTAGGATGTGCTCCATCCTCCACAATAAGCTTATTGCTTCTGCCACCTTGCCCACTTTAGTGTTATGTCATCTTGAAGAATCGACGATGAATGAAACAAGAGATAAACGCGTCTCTATATATAGTATACGGGCTAATCGAAACTGATTTTGAGGTTCCACCAATCAAAACGCGTGTGACATATTTCAGCCGTGGTGTACTTTCTATTACCCAATCAGAATCTATGAGGAGATACGACGTCATTTTCATATTAGAGCGCCGGAGGACGTGTCATGGGACTTTCGGAGTCAAGGAGTGCTCTGACACATTTTCACACAAACCTATCGTCACTCACACAGATATACAATCACGTCAGATAGAAGAGTAGAAGCCTAAGTTTTAATTATTGTGGTAGACAAAGACATACAGAAAAACATAGATTATTGGCAATAATTGAGTAGTATCTCTGTTTCTGACAGATTTGGATGGCCCTGAAAATAGCCGTTTGTTTTTTTTTTTTCCTTTCAGACTCACTATCCATTAGTTGCTGACCTTCCAGGTCGGGCTCCACAGATAGCACATCTCCGGTTCCAATGATCCCCGCACCAAGGGCTAATAGATACGGAGAGAGAAGGGTGAGGCTGGTTAGCCTCACTTTCCCAATTCTCCACTTGTGGGATGAGGGACGCTATCTTCTGCTGTGTTTGCTGCAGCTGTTGCTGGCGTTGCTGCAATTGAAGGAACAGTTTATTTTGTTTCTTTCCTTCTGCCAAATCCCTCTTCACCTTTTCTACTTGTTCATTGAAGACTTCCATCACCAGCTGATTTGCCAACTTAATCTGCCGCTAATATTCTGGCTCATTTTCTTCTGGGTTGTCGCGTCGACAATAGATGGTAAGGCTGGTGTACGCATCTCTTTATATGCTTTAAGCGGGGACGTGAAGTAAAACATCCCTCAGATTGGAGACGCGGACGTGAAAGAAAACATCCTCTTTGAAATAAAAATTCAAAGATCGAGAGAGAAAGAGAGAGAGAGAGAACATGTCAAAAGAATTTTGTAAAAAACCCTAATCCGCATCATTTTTTTAAATCAACATTTTTTAATAAACCCTGCTCACTCAAAAATCAACGAAGAGTGAAGAGGGAGGATTAGACCTGTCCCTTTCTCTTCATACACAACTGACCCCCCCCCCCCCAACAACAAATGTTAAACATGAAAGTATTTACAAGGTAGACAACGTTGGGGAGTAAGACTAGTCTTCCAATGTTCAAGTACATTGTCATTTTGCCATCGATGAACACTACGACTTTGAGCTAAATAAAATAGATATCCATAATGATCACTAAACCACATTTCTATTTTTGCGTAATTTCTCGAGAAATCACTTCCAAAGCAAGTCAGCAAATGTTCTAATGGGAATCCAAGACTGTGTTGATGAAGAAAATACACACATTATTGTCCACACACCATCGAATCTGATCCTTGTAATCTCATATTATTGAATTTAGTGGATACAGCATTTCTTCTCATAAAGTCTATGATAACGTCTTCTAGAAGAGGTAATCCATAGCAATCAAACTATTCAACACTATTGTCCTTGGGAAAGTAAACGGCTAACCAATGGGTTCCTGGTTGACGACTGTCGTCCGTGTAGATGACATAAGCTCGAGAACGTCTTTAGTTTTTCGATCATTAAGTTCCTCTTTAGTATACACCACTGGATTACAAGGAGCTGTGTACGAACTGTGGGACAGAAGGCAATGAAGTCCCAGGTATTCATTTTCACAGGTAATAATAAGTAATGAGGTCACACTTGACTTTCCTTTAAAAAGATATGTCAAGGAAGTCAATGAACTGGAAGTCTTGGTACTCTGTTGCAAGAGAACTTTGATGCGTTTCGTCTCCAAGGAAGTCAGTGGAGGTAGGAAAGGGTCACACAAGTCTTTATACCACTCTTTCAAGATCTTCTTTCCTGGGACGAGTGTCGATGCTTCTTCCAGATCTTCTTCCAACTTTTTTTCTTGACTCATCATCATAATTTTGGCAACTTTGTTCGATCCATCAACGATGGTAACTCTTGTTGTAAGTATGACGTCTCCGTGAGATTAAAATTAGGAGGTATGTGCGGTACCTGTTGTTCGTACCAACGTTCGAGTTCCATCCACCGTTTGTAAGGAACTAAAGTTAATTTTCATCATTCCATAAAATCCAAGGGTACAAGTGTGATGTCCTTCTAGAAGGTCTGTCCTTTTTATCTTCACGTCATCACTCCTCCTAAAAGAGATCCAGCCATCGATCCTAACAAGAGAGCAGCGACTTTTAACAACGAACATATCAGCATGGGAAGACATCTTCGTTGAACGAGCACTTTTTTCTTTTGATTGACTTGAATTTTCTTTATCACCATTTGGCGAAGAACGTGACGATGTCGTCCTAATCTCTGTTTTTGTATCTTGGTCAAAGGAACCGTTCTTTTTAAGACGTTCAAACATCTTTCACACGCGGCATCGATGATTTCATTAGGTGCTTTTCAAATGATTTATTTTCACATCGGAGTATTGGCTTTGATAAGTACTGACAAGACATTCCGATCATTGCTAAACGAAAAGGGATAGCCTGTTTTCCTTTTTTGGAAGACCTCTTTGGACGTTGACGATGATGTGAACTTTGAGAGGAAGACATCTTTGTTCTGAGAAACTGAAGTGATTCTTATGCAACACTTCTTCTTTTATACTGGAATTCGTCTCCACTGATTGTCGGAACGGCGTACCAACTTGACTTTAGGCACTACTAGACGATGAGGTGTTCTCAACGGACTATATCGTTCCAGTTCTTGTTTGGACAAAATCCATCAAACTTTGTAACATGCTTGTTTTGTCTTGCACTTTTTTCTTAGGGGATGCCACCTTTTTGGCAGCAGTAGCAGCAGCAGCTAGAGCTGCAGAAGAAGATGTCGACGGAGAAAAAGCAGAAATCCGTTTAGAGATGAATTCATCAAAAGAGGAAACACTTGTCTTAAATCAAGTTTAGCTGGCATCATCAATATCGAAAAAGGGAGAAGGGGAGACGGTCAGAAAACGAGGTTTTCGTGAGTACGTGCGCGTTCTAGTTGCAGTACCTCTCTTTCTTGAAGGGGTGGTTTTCTTTTGGGTTTTCTTCTTCTTCTTCGATCCTTGGATCAGCCAGTTGTATCAAAGCTACGTTATGTTTTTAAAAAAAGCGTTTTGTTTGATGAGGAATGTGAATAATTCCTTGTAATAATTGACGTACTGTCAAAGTAAACCATCGTAACAATTGTTGGAGACCGACTTCTAACAGATGTGAACTTACGCATTTTTTACAAATTGTTTCGCGACTGATGGCATACAGTGCACGAATCAATTTAGCAGGATGATAAAATTGAAAGGAAGTCATGTTGACTACTGTGAGAAAGGAAAGAAGTGTATGGTGTTTTAAAGTTGTGTGTCTGTGTTGTTGTTGTATTTTTTTGTTGTGGTTTGTTTGTTTGTTTTTGTTGTTGTTGTTGTTGTTGTTGTTTGTTGTTGTTGCTGCTGTTGTTGTTGTTGTTGTTGTTGTTTTTACGTCTAAATGACCGGACCTCATTCTTGATACCAACCGCGAAGCAAATCCGTACGAATATAAAATAATCTGGAGTGCTAGGTTTTAAATCAATCAGTAAATACGCATGCGGCAATTGAGTGGCATCGTCATACGCATAATTCAGCCAAGGTGTTCCTAATTTAATTTTTATTTTTAACATAATATTATTATATCATAAGAATAGTCTCCTCTCTCTTTAGCGGTATTTTTTATAATATTTTTTTAGGACAAATAATATAAATTCTTTTTACTTTAATGGTTGGTTTAATTTAATTTTATCCGCATGAAAACATTATTCGGCAACCCAACCCCCACCTCTGGACCAGCCCGACTGTCCAGGCCAAAATAATCTTAATCTCATCGTGAGACTTGTTCTCAACTTACGGTCATTTCAATGTTTCGAAGTTTTGAAAAGTGTGATTACAATAAGGCATATTCTGAAATCCATCAATAAATTTTAAATACTATTCTTGGTTCTTTTACGTACTATAAAATATTTCTCCAAAAGCAGTGTGACCCTTCTATTGTATCGACCAATTCAATCGATAATGGGGGGGGGGGGGGGTCGATAAGAACTTTGGTGGGGCGACTAACTTGGTGACCCTTATCAGGCTAGCACGAATATTTTTTGCTTCAAATATCTCAAAGACATCTGGCTGTAAAAAAAAGAGGATTATTATTAAACGGTTCGATACCCTCCCCAATGAAATGATCGGTGCCATTATTTTGAGTTGTCAGTCTAGACATTTTGCATATTAAGCCAAGTTTGCCATAGCATATAATTAAAGGAAATGATTGTCTAATTTGATACTTGTATCGCTAACTGAATAATCCTGTTCATAGAGTTAAAACATATTTTCAATGCGCACTAATAATGCCACATATACAGAGAGGAGGATGGTAATAGAATGATGATGAATTTATATACATATCTTCTGGTTTAAACATAGACAGATAAGTAATGATGAGCTGCTTCAGTAAGCAAACTTGAATCTCCTTGTTTACCAGTGAATTTAATGTGGTCCATTTAAACAGTTCACTGTCTTTATTACTGTTATTCCTATTTATTAGAAACTCGATCTCTACAGAGATGATGACACCAAGGCCAGATTGAAGGCGGAGCAAATGGAGCAGTTAATCCAGAGTCCCCGCCAAGGCCACTGCCCAGCGGAGGGGGGGGGGGGGGGCGCAACGCACTTGAATGATGGGGGGGGGGGTGCTTTTTAAATTACTCTAGGGTCTCCTACGACCTTAATCTGGTATTGGATAACACGCTTAAAAATACTGAATTAAGGGCTTGACAGTCTTGTATTTGATAATGTGAGGACGTTAGTAGTGGTTTAACTGTCGGAAATTAAATTTACCGTCGGCGCTAAACGTCATTTTATCTTGGATTTTACTTCCACCAATTTTCACGTGCGGCCAATCAGAAAGCGCGTTACATTTGCAGGTATTTTAGACGTTTTAATCATGCATACATATATAAATACATGTGTGTACGTTTGTAAATATGCACCCAAATGAGTGTATGCGTGCACGTGTTCGAGCGTACTTCAATCCATCCATCCATGCAGACTGACGGACAAACGTGTGATACAAACATACACAGAGACATCCCTGTCTGAAGAGTTGAACAAGTATGTACAAAGTTACTAACTTGCATAAACATTCGTCTCTACATGCAGGCTAAAGTATTGATAAAACAAAAATGGATAAGGATATAAAAACCACTCGTCCAACTCCTAAATTAAGTCGATGCATGCCCTTACACGAAGCACGGAGTTATATATATATACTAATCACCTGTCATCAATTGCTGTTAAAATTTCATGAAATGAGTGGAAATAGTATTGACAGAGGGTCAATCATCCCGCCAAAAATCACACTAACACTCCCTTCCACTCATCCCAAAAGAAAAAATGCTTAAGCGATTTTTGTCTTCAGGGAGAAAACTACTTTTCCGTTGAGATCCAGGTATTGCAACATTTTCATCATGTCCCAGTCCTACAGTCTCAAACTTGTGAGCTCTCGCAGAAAATGTAGACAGTTTAGTTTCCCACTGTTCAAGGAGACCTTGTCGCGTCATTTATACAAATACAAGCAATGACTTGTTGCAAAGGCTATATTAACAACATGAGAAATGCTTACAAATGAAAGTACAATTTCATGGAATCTGCTTTCAAATTTTCTTTCAGCTTTGTTTAAAGTCTATACTCGCGTTTCTAGACGCGATACTCGCCTTTCTTTACTCGATACTCGCTTTCTAAACTCGATGGTCCCTTTTATTTGCTCGATACTCTCTTTTCTGAACTCGATACTCGCTATTCTTAACTCGATATATGTTTTTCTTAACTTGATACTCGCTTTTCTGAACCGGATACCCGCTTTTCTGAGCTGAATACTAAAGCTTATTTATTTTTTGTCAAATTACAAGCTCTTATAACATATATCGAGAACTTCCAAGGACCCTGGTGATGATCAGGTGACCCTTGAGGTTGAAAAAACTGTAGGATTGTGAGAAAAACTATTGACCTCACAGGAGCGGCCTCTAGCTCTGACACTTGTCCCAGCTCCAGGATCTAACCTAGAGCCGAAATTTTGCGAAGCGGGTTTGTTTATCGGCCCGTTTCTGCTTGTGTAAGTTATAAATAACCCTTTACATATTTTCAGTTTTTGGTCTGACTGTCTGTTTAGTTGCTGTCGTTGTTGTGTGCCCTTCTTTATTTTTAATAAAGAAACCAATATTTCCCGACAACTTCTAAGTTTCTTGGAGTTTGTTTGTTTTTCTCGTATGGTCGCAACACGATTTTTGTAATTACACATACAACGAGAGAGAGAGAGACAGAGACAGAGAGACATAGACAGAGAGCAGGAGAACAGCTGCACTTCAGGGTCGAACGTCAAAAAAATTAGTCCATCATCAACATCTCAGGATATATCCGCACGACAGGAAACAGATAAATTACATCCGTGTAATGTATTAATCTACTGTCCCATCCTCCATCCTTTACTTCATACAATTCACAATGGGTGTATACTCAGAATTAAACTGTCTCTAACATAACATACATCGGTTTTTCAGGATGAAACTATTCCCTTTTCTCTGTCTTGTTCAGTGTTCTATTTCGTTTGGATTCATTACCAAACAAGGAGGTAGAGTGCCAATCAGAACGGATGGGGAGAAAGCTCAAATGATCGCATCACTTGCTATAAGGACAATTGGACATGGAGCTAGGCTTCTTGAGATCAAAAACGCTTGGAGACAGGTAACTTTCATTTAAAAATATTCTGCCTGATTTTAATTTATTATTTCCACATATCGCTTTGAATTAAAGTTCAATAAATTCCAGGTCATAAGTCCGTCGGTCCCTTGTTATTGACTTCTAAATATGCTTAACGAAAAAAAAAAAAAAAAAAAAAAAAAAAAATTACTAAATTTTTACTCAATTATTTTTTAGTATTAAGCTTTATACGTGCCGTTGACTCTCTACCTACGTTCCGACTCGAAAAGTTATGTTCGTTTTGATCAACGAAAATAATTATTTTAGCTTACCTTTAAAGAGATGTACCTACACACAAATACCCAAAAAGTAAATAGTTTGGGTCCAGATATTGGCGATGCACAGTACCTAAATAGCGGAAAATAAAACGTGGCGATAGATCGGCATCAAGTAAAGGAAAGAATGATTTTAAAAATTAAAAAAAATAAAAAAATAAAAACGTGTAGCAGAGTTGACAGGTTCCCTCTCGATTCGGACGATGAAATTAAGTTTCGTGTGATATTTATTTTTTAAATCGTGATTTCTTGTTTCTCTAAAAAAAAAAATGTGGACCTTTCTAAAACGGCGATGACTCCAATTACCATCCACAGTTTTCACAAAATGTCACTTTGTGGCACGTATGTCATCCGCATGAGGTTAAATATTTGCAGTGAAAACTGCTCATCTCATACGACCTTAAATAAAATCCTCTATCATTGTACCTGCTGATTAGATTGTATTTTCAAGTCAGACTTGCGCTCCATCCGTTTAAACCCGACTTGTGAACTAGCGGCAATGCTTCAAGAATAACCGATTTTTTTAAATATTATTTTTTTGTTGGCCCTGGCCCTGTATTGACAAAGGAACTTTCCTGCGACTACGGAGATTTAAGTATCTTAATCTGCCTTTCTCTGTACGCAATTTGAAGGAAATGTGACAGTGTAACAGTTTTTTTACACTTGCTTTCAAAAACTGGGCGTTCACTCAGAGCTCATAGTTTTGTATTCAAGCCCTGTGGTAATCATACTGGGCTAGATACCAGCAACATCTAGTACATATTGAATGCTTAAATGAAACTTATTCAGCCTATTCTTCTTTGTATAACATATCTTACCATAGGTCAAAATGTCAGCACTCACGTTTTCTTTAATTAAACCTTGCGCAAAATACAAAAATGTGGAGTGGAACCTTAATGTCGTATATCCTGGTACCCGGTCAGTCTATAGTTACTTTATCCAAAACAACGACATGGGACCAGTCTAAGCGTTGAATTACAAACATCGTCACGCAAGTGATCGGTTTTACACCATTGTGATGTCGTTGAGCGCCAAAGTAACGCCGAGCGACATTATCACTTCCCGTGATAATTTCCTCATTTTCATAAGGTCCATTAGTCATGCTGTGAACATAGCAAGAATGGATATAAGTAGATAGAAAATGCTTTTCATACTTGAAACTAGTTCAACAATTTTTAACCTGATTAACCACTTTAAACTGGTTATAAAAAAGCTGGTCTACCAACATATGACCTCCACTATGTTTATTTTGTGAAGAAAAAGAAAGATGGTTCACCATCCTAGCTAAGTCAACCACTTGAAACAGTTTTTAGGATTTATTTTCAAATAATATATTTAAAAAAAAACTAGCTCACCAACATTGTATTGTTTTTTTTTATATATATATTTTATTGTTTGTATTATTTTTTTTATTTTTATTTTTTTTTTTTTTTTTTGGGGGGGGGGGGGCAAAAATCACTCGTATTGAGGAATGAATACTACTTTTTAAAATTTTCATAAATTTTGGCTCACCTCCATTTTCAAAATTTTTCAACTGAAAAACCTGGATCACCATCCACATTTGTATTTTTAGAAAATCTTTGGTTTTTGTAAGCTGACTCATCATATGACCATTCACCATTTTTATTTTATTTTTATAATAAGCGGACTCATTATCATTTTCAAAAATAAAAAGAAACACTCGTGTATGATTACTGATTTTTACATTTTTGAGAAAAAGCTGGCTCAGCACCATTTTTAAAAAGTATGATTACTACTTTTACATTTTTTGAAAATGACTATCCATCATTTTTATTTTTTTTAAAAAAGCTGGTTTACTATCCTAACTTAGTAAAATACTTTAAAACAAGCAATCTTTTTTAAATTGTATAAACACATGAAAAAAGTAACTATTATCTGGTGAAAAGGTGACATTAATAGTCCAAAATATTCAATATTTTAATATATTACTTTAACGTTAACTATTTTATATCGTATTTTTTGTTTGTTTGTTTTGTTGTTATAATCTTCTCTAGATTTAAATTAATAAAAAAAATACATACTCATATCGAATTCAAAATAATTACCATTTACATACTTTTAGTTTTAAACTTTTTACTTTATTATTTACTATAGTAATGTCCATGCGATTTTCATAAAAAAAAAAACGAATTGTAATTCAAATATTATTACTTTTTTTATATTTTTCTGGCTTGGAATTACTTTTTAGGCCATAGTTTTACTCCATTTAAGGCTGTACGTAAACAGATATTAGTTCTGATATTGTCATCATTTTCACAGCATATAGAACGGTTTGCCTACGCACGAAGCCACCTACCCCCCTCAACGAAAAACTTTCGGCAAACCCACTTTTAGAGCACTTTTTTTAAAACTTTCTTTACCTGTTTCACGTATATAATTACGCAGTTTTTAAGCAAGTAACAGAACAAAACTATATATTTTGAGTCAAAAATAAAAGATATTTGTGGATTTTTTGTTTTGCGAATTTGTACTTAAAATAATTTTAAAAAATGCTTAATAAATGGAAAGTGACAACATATTGGTTTCTGTCAAGAAGACAAACCTGAGCAAATTTAAATTCACAGCATTAAGCGTCGGTGAATGGTTCTTGCATACAAAACTAACTTGCTAACATATATATTCTACTAAGGACTTATGTAAACTATTTCCAATTACAGAACCATTCTGTGAAAAAATAATGCTATTACAGCTATTTACAAGAAACGAAAGTACAAAAGATAAACATACAGTATTAGTAATACACGGCGTTGTGGCGGAGACAGCTATATCATAGGAGAATATTTTTCTGAAATTAGATTACAGAAACAACGATGGAATATTTTATAAAGATAGTTTAGCAGAACAATGGAGACGACTTTACAATACCAATGACCGACTCTTGTTTGTTATACTACAAGACTAAAGAGCTTGTGTGTCATGGATTTTGGACTAACGCACAGACCAATAAAATGACAATTATGTGGGTTATGGATTTTGGACTTACACACAGATCAATAAAATGACAAATATGTGGGTTATGGATTTTGGACTTACACACAGACCAATAAAATGACAATTATGGGGGTTATGGATTTTGGACTTACACACAGACCAATAAAATGACAATTATGTGGGTTATGGATTTTGGACTTACACACAGACAAATAAAATGACAAATATGTGGGTTATGGATTTTGGACTTACACACAGATCAATAAAATGACAATTATGTTGGTTATGGATTTTGGACTAACACACAGACCAATAAAATGACAAGTATGTGGTTATGGATTTTGGACTAACACACAGACCAATAAAATGACAATTATGTGGGTTATGGATTTGGACTAACACACAGACCAATAAAATGACAAGTATGTGGGTTATGGATTTTGGACTTACACACAGACCAATAAAATGACAAGTATGTGGGTTATGGATTTTGGACTAACACACAGATCAATAAAATGACAATTATGTGGGTTATGGATTTTGGACTTACACACAGATCAATAAAATGACAAGTATGTGGGTTATGGATTTTGGACTTACACACAGATCAATAAAATGACAAGTATGTGGGTTATGGATTTTGGACTTGCACACAGACCAATGAAATGACATGTATGTTGGTTATGGATTTTGGACTTACACACAGACCAATAAAATGACAAGTATGTGGGTTATGGATTTTGGACTTACACACAGACCAATAAAATGACATGTATGTGGGTTATGGATTTTGGACTAACACACAGATCAATAAAATGACAATTATGTTGGTTATGGATTTTGGACTTACACACAGACCAATAAAATGACAAATATAAGCTTCCAGAGGTTTGCGACGAAAAGAAAATAATATGTTTTGTCTCTCTGTATTTTCTTATAATGCATTACCAGTAAACTATTTAGATTTTAGCGAAAATGGAAATGATTTGGAAATAGAGCAGAAAGCATCAGAAAAAAACTGGTAATACTTATATTACGGGAATTGGCTATTTATATTCGTTGTGTAAAGAAGTTCCACAAGACTATGGCTTGGTAGACACAGATTTTATTAAACTAACACCATTTAACATTAGAAAAGACAAGAATTCTACACCAGTATACGATGTAGAACAGATACAATCATTAAATAATTTTTTTGTGCAAAATAGTTAACTAAAAGGCAAAAGGAATCAGAGCAGATACAGGAGGAGATAGAGAATAAGGATTTTAGAGAGGACTATAGGGACATTCTGGACAATAATAAGAGGTTGGCACGAAAATATAACGATAATAAGTTTTAGTAGAGTGGATAAAGACTGTAGGGAATATAATAATCTCCAAATACAAAAATATTTTTGGAAAAGAAAAAAAACAAACTACCAAACAACATAGAATTTGGCATAATTTCTTTCTGCATTCGTAAAACAAGAAGGGGAGATTACATTGTACCAATGTCAACACAGGATTAAAATATTTATTAAGGAGTTGGTAAAATAAAGGTTATCTTTTAAGTGATTGACTAAGTTAGGATGGTGGACCAGCTTTTTTTGCAAAGAAAAAAATGGATGTTCATTTTCAAAACATACTTTAGACAAGTGCTGTTTTGAAAATTAAATAAAACATGTTAGCGTGCTAAGGGGTTTTTAACAAAATTTTGAAAACCGGTTTTAAGTGTTCGACTGAACTAGGATGATGAGCCAGCTAGTTTTTTTTCAAATTATAAAAATGGTGGAGTGACTGGTGTTGGTGAGATAGCTTTTGCAAACCAGTTTAAATCGGTTAAAAGTGGTTAAACCTGTTTAAAGTGGATGGCTGAGATAGTAGTGGTGTTTTCTATCTACTGCTACAATTATATGGAAGAGTAATCAAACAAGTTTTGTGATACTGATCGAACGTTGAATTAGCATCGCAAACAACATTTTTTAGAACACTGGAAATCATAGTCAGAAATAATGTAAAAGGTTGCAAAACTGTTTAAATAACTTATCAATACCTTGGAAACATAATTAATATTATAAGGCTGCATTCGAGACTACCATTCTTGATTGTCAAGATCACGTTATCGACATATTGAACGACGAAATCACAGTGCGCACGATTGCCACTCTGGAATGCCAAGAAAAGATTTAAATATCGTAAATTAGGTATGTTATAGTTAGCCAGTAGCTATTTTTGAAAAGGTCTACATGACTTGATTGTAGCGAAATTTTTTGAATTTTACACGGTTTTGAAAAATGAAAAAATAACCACTATGTCTAAGGTCGTTGAGGTGGTGTGAGTGGAGGTTTAAAATGGGTTAGTGAATTGCTCTTTTACAGCCAAAAACACTATGCCGATTGCTACTCTCAAAGATGTATGCATGGCACGTGGTAATCTAAATGATATACGAATTCGGTAATATAAATACTCTTTGATGTCTGAAAAAAAAATCATTTAGCATTAAACATTAACATGTAATATTAAAACACCACTGTTTTTTATTTTAAAAAATCACACGAATCAAACATTCCTATTTGCGAATCCCTCACATGTTTTCTCTGTCAGTCATTTTGTTCCAAATTCACACATACAAAAAGCAGGTGTGGGTTCTCAGCGCGAGAGTAGGTTCAGGTACGAGAGTTGAGAACGGCGCTAGAACGTGCACCCAGTGTCAAGATCAGACCTCTAGAATGCAAACAAAGATGTTTCAGGAGTTCAGTATAGTAACATAGTGATCGGGGAATGGATTGCTTTTTGTTCCTACATTAGTGTCTTCTTTCACATGCTATTGAAGTTTTACAAAATGTGCACCATTTCGATGCAAAATGCATAGGTCTAATATAGTCTGGTGATGTGCAGTTGTAGAAGATAATATTCCTCATTGAAACCGCGATCATATTTCAGTAGGTGTCGTGGCATCGTGAGAAAGTGAATAGAAGCGCACATTTTCTATTCCCCATCCCCGGATCTTAAGTGATTACCAATGTGCCCTGTAAATTTGTTCCTGCTATATGTATGTCCTTGGATGCTCAAGTAGGTAATACAGGATATGTATACGTAGTTTTAAGTAGTTCGCTAATACCTCTTTCCATGCATAAGATAGCACATAGTTTCTTTTTCTTTTGTATCTTTAATGGCACCGAATGCTTTGAATTTTTGTGCCCTATACTACTACGCATAGTTCTATCTTTTTTTTTTACCCATATAAGACTAGTTTGCTATCTGTTTTTTTTAATTTTATTAAATGTCCTTATAAGTAATTTTTGGATTTTTAGTGATGCTTTATTTGATGGTTGAACAATACAGAATATACCGTTTATTTCTTACTAAATCTTCGTTTTTGAAAATATTGCTAAGTTCCTAAACATAAATGACAATCTGAAGTTAAACAATAATTCTATACACGATCACCAATTCTGCATATATAATTTTTTTTTCTTCAGACTGTTGCCGGCCAGAAGTACATAGAGGATATTGAAATTAGATTCCCCATGTATGAGGTGGGTATTCTTAATCTGAAAATTTAAATATATGAAACAACTTTCACGTTAAATTTAATTTCATAAAGTACCTGTACGTGTTCTCACTTAAAAAAGTTTTTTGTACAAAAACTTGTTGTATTTTATACGCCCCCGCAACTAAATGCAATACCTCTCCCTCCTTTTTATTTCTCAAAACCCTCTTATGATGTTATAGATATTAAAAGTCTAACAAGTACAGTAAGTCCTTTCAACTTATAAAACTTCTCGCTGGCTCAAGTGCTTGTGTAAGATTTTTTTTTAAATAAATTTTTTGTAGGAAACCGAATAAATTATCTAGGAAAGTGCTCTGATTTTGGACGGGCTGGCACATAACTTAGCTTGTTCCAGAAACGAAGATCAATCCATCCAAAGATAGATAGAATTTTCTAGAATTTTATTTATTTTAATCTACAGGTGAAGTTGTGCCATGTGGAGTTAGTACAGCAGCTATGGGTGCCACGTTCAAGTTTATCAGTATCTTGCGTAAGTACAGGAAATAAGCTTAGAATGTATGGGGAAAGAGAGTTGATAAATATCATTTATCAGCGGTATAAAAACATTTGAACTCATATTTTTAAACTGGATAATGATCATGGGAAACATTAGAATCTGTATTTGGACAAATAAAAAATATACAGATTAAATGTATAAGTCCCCCCCCCCAAAAAAAAAAAAAGTTTTACAGCATGTATAAATACACGACAAAGGTAATGAAGTAATGTATTCATTTTATGAATATGTTTTAATTTTAATGAATTTCATATAGAAAACACATATATGTGGACAAATTCACAGTGATTTCTCAAAATTAGAGTATGATTGTACAATAAAGTGGAAATTAAGTTCTTTGAAGTCTGTCAATAGTTTTATTTTTTTTCTATTTCAAATCTTACCCGCTAAAAATAAAACGAATCCTTGGAACGCATTACATAATACAGATAAGTATCATTCAATTTCGAGCTTCATTTTTTTCTATTTGCATCAAAGGGCTAATAAATGAATACAACGGTTTAAATATGTACTGAAATAAAATCTTGATTTATATTTGATTGCAGGTACCGAAGCGGAGGAAAGAATCAAATTTCATGATAGCACTGTTTCAGTGAAATTAAAAAAATGATATTGTTATGGAGTTCTTACCTTAGGATTTCTATAATTCAACACTTTGGTTTAAATAATTATTATACTGGTGTTTGGACAAGAGGCATCACTTCACTTTTTATACCTATTATATTATAATCATGTAAATTGAATATATAGTTAATTATTATACTAGTGTTTGGACAAGAGACACCACTTCACTTTTTTATCTATTATATAATAATCATGTAAATTGAATATATAGTTAATTATTATACTGGTGTTTGGACAAGAGACACCACTTCACTTTTTTATCTATTATATAATAATCAATTAAATTGAATATATAGTTCTGAGGTAATATAATCTTCTAGAACATTTCTTAAAACATGCATAACTGGTCAGTATGAAAGGTGCCCCTGCCTGGCATGTTTTCTCAGAAAGATCTTAAGGTGTTAAATAATTAATCCGAGTAGCATAAGCCACCACCATTTTATACATATCGGCCTTTACATATGCTATATTCACATATCGGCCTTTACATATGCTATAATCACACATCGGGAATTACATATGCTATATTCACATATCGGCCTTTACATATGCTATATTCACACATCGGCCTTTACATATGCTATATTCACACATCGGCCTTTACATATGCTATATTCACATATCGGCCTTTACATATACTATATTCACATATCGGCCTTTACATATGCTATATTCACATATCGGCCTTTACATATGCTATATTCACACATCGGGCTTTACATATGCTATATTCACATATCGGCCTTTACATATGCTATATATACATATCGGCCTTTACATATGCTATATTCACACATCGGCCTTTACATACGTAATATTGTGATATCAATTAAATATGATTCGATTAAATGACATACAAATTGTATAACCTGTACATTTTTATCAGTTCGCTGTGGTAAATAAAAGACTGAGACGGCATAACAATTTTTTATATTTAATTTTGTAACCTTTAAATGTCTATTCCCAGATTACCAACAAAGAATAAGGTTTTCAATTTGTCAATCACGGCATTGATTCTCTCTCTGTCTGTCTGTCTGTCTGTCTCTCTCTCTCTCTCTCTCTCTCTCTCTCTCTCTCTCTCTCTCTCTCTCTCTCTCTCTCTTGTACTAATGAAATTCTGGAACAATACTCTTTGAAATGATCAAACGAGAGAAATTCTACAATAACTGAGTGAGATTCCCCAATTGTGCAACGTCAAAAAAATTTTATGACAGTTCTGTCAATATTTGCGTTTTCCAAAATATGTAACAGTTTGAGCATTGAAAATTCACAACTTTGCGAATGCCTGGTTTGTTTTCCCATTGTTATCCAAAGTCATGCTTATGGTCCCAATGGGGTCGGGTATTTCCACAGTCGGATTCTGGTTGTGGCTGGACTCCATGGGGGCCCTGTAAACAAAAGAAGCCAGCAGAAAGAAGGTTAACCCCGTAACTTTGATGGCGATCCACCATATCATCAGTCTGGTGCTCATATCCCTTGTATCATACACCCAGCACGAGCCGCGACCACCATCACATGTCTCCTCCCACACTCTGCACGTACTGTCCAGAACAAAGCCCAGAAGAATGGGTCCCGGGGTGGTTCCTGGATTAAATATTGCAGATATTCAAATTGTGTACTTAGAACAAAGCCACATTTGTGACAAAAGTTGCTTTTCAAGAATCGCAAAAGTCGAAATATTTGTTTGTCAAAGGACAATTGCTTAATTTTGTCAATCACCAGGTCGTGTTTGTCTCAGGCTTCATAAGATTAACATTAGACTTCACTAGTTTTTGTTTTAACTCAAAGCTTCGAGCTGCTTTAGTTGGTTGTTCGAAAAGAAGCAATAAACCCATTCAATAACTTTTTAAAAGTAGCGTGTGTGCTTCTTTGTGTGTGTGTGTATGTACTAGTTCGCAAAACAAACAAACTGCAGACATGATACCTATCGCTTACCACATCATATATATTAAAACGCAATTTTCTCACTTGTTTCCTCCAGGTAGCTATTTATTATTATGGCCTACCTAGGAGACGCACAAGAAGAAGACTCACTCCTAGAGCCATGGACCGCTGGTTGTCAGGAACACACCTTGAAACAATGCCAAAATAAAAGTATAAGACAGCGAACTTTCAAAAAGATCGCGTGAACAAGATGTTTCTATTTACGTTACACTAGTGTGTTTCCCATGAAGATGAGTCTTTTTTTTTTTTTTTTTCAAGACGTACCATCCAAACCATTGATTGCTTCCACTAAATGATGACGATCATGTAGGTTGAAATAATAATAATAATAATAATAATAATAATAATAATAATAATAATTATTATTATTATTATTATTATTATTATTATTATTATTATTATTATTATTAATGAACTCAATTAAAAAACTCTATGATGATACGCTATCAGGGACAATCTTGGACTTTAAGAGGGAATGCGGCTTATATGACAAATTAAATAGTTTTATACATTTTACCTTTATCATTTATTTGATATACATTGTACATAAATTTAACGTTTTTATCTTTTATCTTGTTTATCTTGTACGTTTATTTTATTTGATTACGTTTATTTGGAAGGTTTATCTTCCGAAATGTTTTTTCTTTTTAAATTTATATTTTATATTATTAGAACTTAACTTGTAATTGCCACCATATATGCAGTATTTTGTCGAAGTGCCTTTAAACCTAACAAAATATCGCGCAATTTTAAGTCTGCTCATAATTAAGAAATTTTGACCGTCTGAACAGAGTAGAAAATGTGTGGATTTTCAAAACTATCAAAGTGTACCATTTGGCTGCATTCAGGCATTACAATATACAAACATACGCATTTAGTTGTGATGGAAACTGTGTATTCTTTGTAATAAATTGTTTGGTTTGCTCATTTTGTGTATTCTCAATATATAGCAATAATCCAAACCAGTCTTTGATTTAAGAACACACACACACACACACACGTGATTACGCGTGCAATCCCGTTATAATAGATTTGGGTAACAATCGAGCAAATGATAATTCATGCTTAATTCTTTGGGAATCCTTTTGAGCTGTCTTGATATACGGTGCGTGGCAGATGGACAAAAACCCTATGGATATGTGTTATGATTCTCTCATTTTCAAGGGACTAATATTCTCAATATATTAAATATATTCGAGCATTTTTAGAAATTAAAAAAGAAAGAAAAAGGAAAGAGAAGGAAAATTATGGAATCAGTCGTCCTGCAAATCTCCTGTAATCTGTAAGGTCTGTTTAGATAAACACCAATGAAGATCCATCTTCAACGAGTCGATTTAAAGTACCTTATTGCTGCTGTTGTGCCAGGAGACATGGTTGCAAAGCTGACCACCATGACTAACAGCATCAATATGCAGTAAACGTACAACCACACACAATCCTCAGTACAAATGCCTTCTGTTACTTCTGGAACAGTATCGTTAACACTCACAGAGGTACCGAGGCAACTGCACGAATGGTAGATCTGAAACGTTATGACACCTTTATACAATTCTTCCAAGATCTTAGTTATAAATCTTGTACGCTTAGAATTCTTGTTGCCTTGTTTAAATGGAAAGACAATGTTCCCACTTCATGATCTTGTTATACATTACAATCTTTATAAACAAAAAATAACATTAATATTTATATACAATAAAATGTGTAATCCTGCTATGACGATGATACCAAAGTTATACCTTTTGTGACAGTAAACCGGAAGCCTTAGCGTCAAAGGCATATGGAAAAAGTTTGCAGCCTAAATGGGCAGCGAAAGTAATACTTATGACCGGATTATACAGATCTTATTGTATTATGATCGATGGAATATTCTTAGTCATATATCTGTTGGTTACAGAATCCTAAAGTTATCTGTTATTCCTGAAACACAGATGTACCTAATTTTAGCCAGTCCACCAACGGAATATAAAGTTACATCATTTTAATACTATAGATCCTATATATCCAGTAGCTACCAATTAAAGCTGTTACAAGATTGACTTCCAAACCTTTCTACCTTTATCCTCGGTATAGATCTTATAAATTTGGTAGTTAGCAATTAAAGCTGTTACAAGACTGTCTTCTGAGCCTTTCTACTCTTGTCTTCGGTATAGATCCTAAATATCCCATAGTTGCCCATTAAAGTTACAAGACTGACTTTCTAACCTTTCTGCCTTTATCCTCGGTGACGTTTCTACACCCAGCATGACATGGAGTGAAGAAGATCATCTTATTCTCAATGCATACCGGCTCATATGCTGCTGTCTTGCACCCGCAATCCTCATTACAGGTGGATGTTACACTATCTATCGATCTGTAAACGATTATGACAGAACAGGTTTTCAAAATTAATATTTTAAGAACCGATTTTCTGCATCAGTTTATACATTAACATGTATTCTATTCCATTCTGGCAGACCACAGCAAAAGCAACCAATGTCTAATTTTGTATACTTGCTTTTAATCTTAATATCTGGTGGTTACTTGGTGTAGGTATATTCACTCTGATGGTTACCTGGAGTAGGTATATTCACTTGTACATGCTTCACATTTAAATGTTCCTGACTACTGTTTTTTTGTTCAGATTTGCTGATTAGTCATAAATTTTCTCAATGTTTTGAACAAAAATCCATACATGTAAGGACAATTTTTTGTTTTACATATTTTACTCTCTTGCTTCCTCCTCTCCCTCGTCTCGGAAATGATCCATGATCATAATGGAAGGAAGAGAGTATTCAGTTACAAATGTACACGTGATTAGAGAGGTTTGTTCCTCATCGCAGTGTAATATAATAGAATAACCGCCATTCAATGCACAAACTCTATGACTTTCAGTGTCTACTTATTATCACCTTTTTCGCTATGATAGAGGGTGTGTGGATTGGGTTGGTTTTGGTTTGGTGTTTTACGGCACAGCAACACAAGTAGTTTGTTAAGTGCAGGGACAATGAGAGCAAAGTGCCTTGCCCAAGCACACAGCACGATAGGCGACCCGGGTTGATCAGATGGTAGGATCAGAACCCTCACCCTTTTGCTAACGAGTTCGGCCCGCAAGCCACTGAGCCACAACAGCTCCATCCTCCATTAGTCGCCTCTTACGACATGCGGGAGAGCGCATCGGGTTTACTCTACATCACTAAACCCAAACCCCCACAGGGGATCAGCAGAAAGTGAGACAACAACTACAACTATATATGTATATATATATATATATATATATATATATATATATATATATATATATATATATATATATATATATATATATATACATATATTTCAATTTGGAGCTAACTCACGTTCCATTGTAAGCAATAGATACTCCAACAATGGGAGGATGTGTACAATATGACAGGAAGGAGGGCGCTAGAAGTAAAGAGATGGACATGAAGCACGCGCACAGTCTGATGATACCGCGACACTTAAGCCTCAGACGTTTCACCAGGTACCCTCCGAGCATCATCCCGCCACCTGAACCAGGGATAGTTACAATGCCTGAGAAAGACATTAAAACATAAATAGTTAAATTCATTAGATAAATGCTCTCTGCAACGACAAAACTGAGAATCGATTGATAAGTATACGCTGAAAAATTTGATCGAGACATGTTGTGGATGGACATGTCACTAATATGGCTGTTAAAATCTTTCTTCTGATTTGCTTGACTATACCATATATTCAAAGTTGACATTTATTTACTGCATATTGCACACACATTATATTCTTCGTTGTAACAGTTCAAGACAATGCAAACAAACTTGTAATTAATCTCAAGAACAAAATATTGTTTTAATCACTAAAATTATCTTATATATATATATATATATATATATATATATATATATATATATATATACATACATACATACATGCATATATATAAATATCTTGCACGTCTTTACATGGAATAGATTTATGGACAGACGTGAATAAACGAATAACAATGAGATGAAATTATTGTCCAAAATAAATTAAAAACAAATGACTTCTTTCATTATATTAATGAAATATACCCACACAAATTACACAGTCTTGTCGTTTTTCTGATGATGTCCAATTTAGTTTCATAGTGAAAAATGTAACAATCTACAAATGTCTCGAACATTCTGTTTCTGTGTTTGTTTTGTCTTGTTTGTCAGTTTTATCTCCTTTAATTTTTTTAGTTGCCTTACAAATTTAGAAAAGTACCTACCCATTATAATACCAGCTTTTGTTAAATTAATACTGAACTGCTCCTGTAGTATCTTTGCGCCAAAAGTCGCGTACCCTCCTATCATGAGCGCCTCTGCTGATGCCCCGAGATTAATCAATAGGTATGTAGGGTTGGATATCTGCAATATATCAAACTAAAACGGTAAATGTGAGAAACATTGTATTTATCCCCTTACATAGATATTTATCTGTAGAAGATGTACAGGACCAAAGCTGGGTGATCGAACATTTTTTTTTTTTTTTGAGAGGGGGAGGGGTATTCCTAATTTTGTCCACAGTTGAATAGGTCAACCGGTTTTTTTAAAATGAAATTAAAACATCGAGATACTTATAATTTGAATGGCATATTTCCTCGACTTAGATCTCAGCTAGTAATATTTTAAATTACCAGAGATCTTTTGAAAAATATAAATGCAGGACAATTAAAAAAATATGGTAAGTTTAACAATATTATTTCGATCATAAAAAATTAGTACTTTTGATTTTCCGTTTATGTGTCGACAACTATGGCAACAAAATTCCTATAATTCTAAATTCTGTACATATTCCGAGTCTGGCAATTAAATGGGCCGTGGCCTGAGTTTTGTTCGGTGAATGGCGAATCTAAAATAGCGTTGCGATATGGATTCTTAATCAGATCATGTTTACGATTGATTGCGTCCTGTAAGGGTTTGATTCAGAGCACACCATAATTCTTTATTTAGTATTTTTTAACACACATTTTTATTTAGTATTCTTTAGCACATATTTTCATTTAATATTCTTGAACACACATTTTTACTTCAAAATCTGTCTTTAATAACAACGACTGTACATTCAGTGCAAACTACTCACAAAACTTGGTATTTACGTAATCGACATTAAATTTAAATTCACTCAGTGTACAGATTTAAATATGTTTGAAATGAATACACTGTAATATAAAACAGGACGCTTTCTAACACATTTCAAAAAGTTTGCTTTATACTTCCATGCCAATTTTCCCTAAAGCTACAATTTAATACTCGCCATCCCTTCTGCAGAAATATTAAGGTTTATGTCCACATTTCGGTCATTACACGATGTATTTTGGCCAAATGACTTCAAACCAGCATAGCACATTATAATAATTCTAACTGTTAGTAGTACCTGATGGTGTGAACATAAACACCGAGGGGACTTATCGTGATCGAGAGGACTTATCGTGACCGATGAGACTTGTTGTGACCGAGGGGACTTGTCTTTTCGATACTTTGTACACTCATTTCATTTAAACTGCTGTGTTTGTAATTTAAACTTGCAATTTTTTTAAATAATTGACCTTTTCAGCAACGTTTATACTCCGGGATACGTAATAGTCATAACTGTAATAAGTTATCACTTTTTAGTTTTACTTCTAATTACAATAGACAGATATAGCGAAAATGCATACTGCACCAAAATAAGTAAGGCTTTTGGAAAATATTTGATTGATTTCCCGAAATGCTTCTGTTGTGCCATTGTTTCGTCGGTACCAGCATGCGCTTCTGACTTCCTCAATTTCTTCAATTCTTCATATCCTGGAAAATATTTAAAAGCAATATTACTTACTCAGACCCATTGAAATCATTTAATGACATATATATTTAAGGTGAACATATTATAAAACGAGAAACAGGCAATTTTAAAACTCCTCAAGGACATCAGTGAGAGATTATAAACCTAAACGATAAAACATGTGGGCACCACTTGTTATTAATACCTAACGAAACTAAATGTACACCATAAATTCGACTTCGAAACGTCAGAATATTAGGGCGTTTCGAATATGTATGTCAAGAAATGAAAATTGAAGTGATTTATGTCAGAACAAATATAAACTTTAAGATGAAAAATTGAGTATACAATATGTTCTCTCAACTAGTTTAAAGTATTTACTCTCAAAGCAAACCAAGGTCAAGGATTGTACTCAAAAAGAACTATGTATAGTTTACACCATGATGTGAGAAAAAGTAATATAATAATTTACGGTACTTACCTGGAAGTCTTTTGGGGTAACCGATGAAGGGTAAGGCAACAAAGAGGAACACAGCAGCACCGATAAGCGTACCAATCCACCATGCACCAACCCACTGCGGGTCTTTTGGGGTCAACAGAACACTGGGCATGATATAGAAAGGTATATTTGTATGAAATGATCTCATCGTTGGTAATCTTACACGTTGCTAAGGTTACTTTAACGCTATAAGTCCTCGGTTATATTAATGATGGGGACTTTTGCTAAGGTCAAAGGCATTGGCATTTTCAGCAGAATTGCTAGATCCCAGCAATCTGGCACTTGGGACTTATTCTATGGCATTTCTTCATCGACTTACGTCCGATTACAGTAATCGAAAAAAAAGTAGGTTACTGGCCCTGCTGCACCAAAATCGCTCGAAACAAGTAGTAAAGGGATTGTAGAACACAGATTTATTTTTAATTCGGTTAAAATCGATAAGAAATACTATAGAATTAGCCCAAAGTCCAAGATAGACGGAATCTGACAACTCTGATGAAAATGTAAATGTATCTGACCTTAGCTCTAAAGTCCATAACCATTATATCTAGGGACTTTTAGAGCTAAGGTAACCTCAACAATGTTACACTATATTACTGCAATCAATGAACAGGATAGTATAATCTGTAATAGAGGACGATTTATGAAATAATGGACTGAATTTCGTCAGCAAAATGAAATCTGCACTCAAACTGCAGTTTCTAATATGGCAATATAGTTGGATTAAATTTGAATATTACTAAATTCTGACCAATCAAATACCTAAGTTGAAACTAAAATTGTAGGAAATGTTGACAACTCTGAAGTGAAGCCTTGAGTGTTGTTTTGTCCACTCCCAGTCCGTTGAACATTACATTCTAGCAGGATAAAAATACCAAAATTTATCAACACATAGGATACAGTATGACTTTGTTTCAGGAGTTCTAATACGCATGCGTTATTCTTTGGCTTCGACAATGCTATTTAGTCACACATGACAAGGCCAGTAGAAGTGAACCCGAAGCTTGTGAAGTAAAACATTTTCATGAATGATATGGATTTATTGATTTTGAATGCACAAAGAGTTATGGTCAACCTCGCTCTAGGAATCACATACTCTAGTGATATCTACACTTAGTTTTATATATTTAGGTGCTGACTGTATTAAAAGCTTTCACAAATCATATCCCCACTCATACCTTGAAGAGCTGACTTTATCGATGTCTGCAAACAATCTCAACGTTTGTCCTCCCACTATGTAGCCCACTGCTACACCTATCGCTGATATGCAAAATGTCCAGCCTGCAATATATATATTTTAAAAATTTTTAGCCACTCTAGCAACAGTACAAAAATACATGTTGTTTTATTTATTTTAAGATCGTTTTACAACTGTTTTTTCGCCTGTTTTGTATTATCATGTAGCTTCGTTTTGTTGATATCAGTTCATTCAACAGGAAATCAGTAATATATCCATACTTTATTCCTTCTGGTGCATCATCGTTATGGATACTTTTCATGTAGGTAAAATATCCTTGTAAAGTATATTATAACTAAATAATTTATGATATTGTTATGTTAACTACGTTGTCATTGATAGGGCAAAATATAAAAAACTTCTTAGCATCCATATACAACGCAAATACACAAAAACGCATTTGCTAGACACACACACACACACACACACACACACACATATATATATATATATATATATATATATATATATATATATACACATACATACATACATACATACATACATACATACATACATACATACATACATACATACATACATACATACATACATACATACATCCGCGATAGTTGACCAAAAAGTTTGTGGACACTGGGTACAAATATAAAACAAACTGAGCTATATAAATTAAACTTTGTCACATGTAATATCAGTCATGCCATACAGATGTATGAAATTGTGTGAGAATATTCTGTCTGATTGTATAAAAATAACAGTTTTTTTTAGGTCAAGAAAGGTTTACCCAGCGGAACTGAAAATAAAAGTTTGGATTTCAATATTTGCTAATTTACGAATATTATGTAAATTAGAAAACTTCCCAGAACATTTCAGCGTGACATTATTTGAAGATATACTTGATTTGTATCTGAATTCCGTTAGAGAATGGCACAGTTGAATTCATGTTGTAAGAATACTTTACGAGGGGCACATTGAATCGAACTCATGCGAAATGAATGTCATTGGATGGAAAAAGGCTCAATGGACCATCATGCAATTTCATACAAATTTAAGAAATTTCGAATTAAAAGAAAGACGATGATTGATATTGTTGCAGTCAATCGTAACATAAAGCGATTTCGGAATGGACGATCGTCACTTTGGGATAGAGAAAAAAACAGAAGGCCAGAAGAACCCACTTGCAAGAACAACGTTATTTAGTCAAAGATAGGGGAAAACCATTGCATTACTAAACGTGGAAACAGTGCAGAATTGTATTTTAGTTATCGAGCAATCCAGAAAACCTTGACAAAGGACCTTAAATTGAGTAGAGTTTGAATAATGCTCTGGAGATTATATACGGCAGGCATGTCTGATGGTAAGTCCTTTTATTAAATGGAACGTGTATTAAATTTCTTGCCACCGTCAGATCGTTGACTGGAACGATCAGCCATCAAATCAATACAACTGCCATCATACTCTTTTAAAGTTCAAATTCAAATAAATTTTAACATCAAATGATTATTGTCAATAAATACAAACTAATTGATGCAGTCATTAAAGTAACACGTGATACTACTGTGGATAAACGAATAAACTAATTTAAGGAAAAAACTAAAAGTTGTTGCTAATCTTGTCTACGTTTATATTGCCTGATTACAGTTCTATATTTAAGGATGATCGCTTGTGAAACATTGAAGTATATAGCTTGTTTAAAATGGATATTTTGTACATAGCTAAGGCATAAGCAATCCATAATCATGCAACAATTTATGGGTAGGTCTGCATTTTCTTGCGTTACTTTTAGTTGATCATGTATTCTCGTGTAAGGGTCTTTACATAGAAAATTATGTGGAAAAAGTACTATGTCACTAATTGCTGATAAAATAATAGCTGAATCAATAATTAAAAATTCATCAAATTTGCACGGTTAAAGATCAAAGACTCATCTTATCAAATACAGAAAGAAAAGTTTATGTTGGTTAGTCAGTTTCTTCAGTATGACAGAGTAGTTGAGATCACATCGGTTTTCCGCAACAGAAGCTTGCGCTACCGATTTACGACGTGATATCCCTAAGTTTTATATACTTCACGCTGAGTTTATAATTTTCTTTCGCAGGACTGTCATTGCTTATTAAACGTGCACATCATTTATCTTTTCAATTGTTTAATAAGAGACAGAAACCGCAACGACTCCTCACAATTCATACTCTTTCAGAATATATGGCTGCCGTAATGATGTTTTTGACTCCTAGGTTATTCAAGCTTTCGTTCATTGTCTAAGCGGATTAATACACTAAAAGCTTGACTGGTTCCTACTATTGTTTTCTGTGCATCAGTTGAAATTCCATAAACAACTATGCAAAAGGAACCAGACTAATTATGGCGATTCAGACAAGTTACATTATGACGTCATTGGTATATTATGACGTTTACTCACGTGCTACATCATAACGACATTGGCTGTTTTATCATTTAAAGTAAAGAATCCTCGGATTTGTTTAAAAAAGCTTTCCAGCATGCTATACAAAAACTTCAGATTCTGCACCAAAGGCACGTAAGAGCAAAAACCATAGTAAATACAATCTAATTAAGTTTGATAAAGTTATTCAAGGGTACATCATTAACTTTGAAGCATTGTTGTAGTAGTATTATCCTACCTAGGGGATGTAACCCACTGTGAAGAGTATGATAATTTTAGCTCCAATCTCTCCAGAGTCCATAGCGAAACAATACACCTAGGTGAAATGTGACGTCATATCGACAACGTCATAGTGTAGTGATCACGTCATTTTGAGCTGCGCGGTAAGAGTTGAGTTTATAAAAGCGGACAAGCTTTTTTGGGAAGTTCTTCAAGCACTACAATGTGAAATTAAACCTAAATAGAAAAGAATTGAAAGTAAACAACTCGTACTTATATAAAATGACGAGAGCTTTGGCTTGCAGTTCTCATCTATATAAGTCAGACCGAGAGTGAAACTAGGTGACGCTCCTATTCCAAGGAGAATCTGACCAATCAGAAACATAGAATAAATCCCGACGGCCGAATCTTTCTGTTCCTCGACATCACAATAATGGCTTCCATTTTTGTTTTCCGCCGTGCATAAATTAGACGTCTGGGTGGTCGAGCTGGGGTCTAAAATGAAAAGGCAGTAATGTCAATTTTTCTGGGTGCAAAACTGGAATGTTTGACAAGATTTTAAATAAAAAGTATACAAATGCATACGATCTGTGCAGTACATACGGGCACGTTAACAGTACCAAACTTTGTTCTGTAGGAAGTGCAAAGACGCAAGGTCTATGGTGAGGTACAAACCTAGTTTCGTTCAACCAGACTATAGCGTGACTCCGTGAGATCTTCTTCACGTCTTCACCTATAACAAAGATCTCACAGATCAACGCGAGAGACTGGTTGAACGAAACTAAAGTACGCGAGAGATGAGTTAATACTGTTTTTTTTTTTTCTTTTCTTTTTTTTTTTTTTCGTTTTCTTTTTTCTTTTCTTCTTCTTTTTTTTTTTAGCGAAAACCACAATTCCAGTTTCGAAACAAATTGTATGAACCTTAAATCTAAGTTTTTTTCAATATAATGACTGCTATAGATTTACCGTGGATTCTAGCACAAAAATGGCGAATAATTCAGAGAGTTGCAGGGGTTGTCTCCGTAAGCAGTGAAACCAAAAACACGCCATAACGCATGTGGTGCAATAAAAACACCCCTTGCAGTCCAACATGGATACGATCTGTCATCAATTTTTTTGTACTTATAAATTAAACGTTGTGTATTCCTACCAAGTCAAGCTTTTCCAAGTCATTAATTTGCGCATAGATTAAATAGCTGATGTTATATAGATATGTTGCGTTTCTTACTATAAAAGCTTATATACATACTTACTATGGAAAAATGCCTGTTTCTTGAGCGTACTATGATATAAAATCTAAAGTTTTGCGTTCGAATCTAAACAGGAGCAATGTGTGTGTGTGTGTGTTTGTGTGTGTGTGTGTGTGTGTGTCCTGCCTATACTTCATAGAAAAATACCGAATTACGAGATCCGCAACAAGAAGAACATCAACAACAATCCTTGGTTCATATAAACCCGAGAGGTCACAAGTAAAAAGTACATAGTTGAAAGACTGTAAATGATTCTGAGATATAATAAGTTTAGTAGCGGAAGCACTAATTGCCTAATACATTAGATTAATGCCATCTCCTTCATTCTTTGAAAACGTGTCAATCTATAGGTATTTTTCATGAGGTACTTCGTGAAAAAGGTCCAGTAAAGGAAAGTTTAAATACAGAAGAGAGTAGACAAAATATATATCTGTACCTGAGATGGTATAATGGTGGCGGCCAGAAATGAACTGAGGCAAAGAAAACACGAAACTTCCAACTGCCATAAGTAACATCCCTGCCGCCATGAGTCTAGGTTTATGTCTTCTATCTCCAATGTATCCAATGAAAAGATAACACACAAGGGCGCCAAAGTCGTTGCTGCTGGCAATCAAACCCGAACGGGAGCTTGGCAGAGAATATCTCTTCTCTAGGGCAGGGATGATAACGTTAATGATGCCGTTGACAATGAAGCCTTGGAAGAAAGTGAAGACACACTGCCAGAAGACGTGCATTTGGATGGTGTTAAAGCACTGCAGACACCTAGAAAAAAATTCATCGCGGAACTGGGGTTTAACTTTGTCTTAAGGAAGGTGTGTCTTTCATTACATATAGATAAAAAAAGGCATTTCCTGAATGTCAATTCAAAGTAATTGTAATGTGATCTTGCCAAGAGATTTTTTTCATCATAACATTTCTGTACATGGGTTCATACATCCTCCTCAAAGTTTTAAAACATGATCTCCTTCTTTCATGCAGTGCGTTAGTATACATGACCTCTATGGGAGCATCATTCAAAGCTGAATTTTATGGATTTTTAAAAAAAACTTTTTTTAATCAAATAATTTTCTAATACGTCGGTAAATACTTAAGCTATGGACTGCATACATTTGAATGAGAAAATTCACCATACTTGTATGTTATATATGAGGGTAAAATCAATCTGCAGAATTTCATTATACCACCGTGATTTTTAAGGTAGCAATCTGAACAGGGCCTCTTTTGTTAATCGAAACTCTGTCTGGACATTTTTGTCTAAAGAGAGAGAGAGAGAGAGAGAAATAAATATGTTAAAGGATAAAATGTCAGGCCTGTGGGACTTTAGGTCATTCTCTAGATTAAAAAGGGTGACTCTCATTTGTCTTGCACCACAATGTTCGGCCAAAAGAGAGTAACAAAAAAATAAAACAAAAAAAAAAACAACATCTTACCGATTTTTTTAGCCTACCGGCAGAACAAGGGGAGATGAAGTAAACTTAAATGATACTAATGTTTTTGATGCACATTGTTTTTACAAAATCTGGTCGACTCTGGCCCATTTGAGGTCTGTGATTTGTGCCGCCAGCTGCATTTGTATATTGGAATTTCGCGTGCCACATGAATACAGTTGTTATTTTGTACACGCTTGTTCAAGACTATGTCACTCGAGAAGCGCAAGAATCTAAGAAGAAATTAATCACGCAGGACAAGAATTATAAGTGGTACATATACGTTACTTTGAATAGGCATGAGAGTACACATGTGAAAACCTTTCAGATTTACTTCAGGAATCATCCTTGCGAGGAAAAAAGTTGAAGTTTCTTTCTTTTTTTTTTTTTTCTTCTTTTTTTTCCACGAATACCAGCTAAGGTAATTGATTATCCAGTATTAAAGAGCATACATAAAATATAGAATTCAACGTTTAAAGTAGCATTCAGAAAACAAGCATTTCTGTAACTTGTCCTTCGTGTTCTGGCAAAAACGTTTGAAACTTCGCACACCGTAGTCAATCTCTAAATGTATTGCATGGTTGTCTTGGATGCTTTCTCTCATATCTATTGAACAGAATGAAATTGATGTGATTGTTTAACATTTTATTTATCGGTAATATATTCAGAGTGTACCTTGGCTTGCATGTGGAGCAACCATATTTGTTTTCTGCAGCAGAAGAAGCATCTTCCAAACGTTCATTCTTATGATTGGTGTTGGAATTATTCTCCATTGTTCTATTATTCCGCAATATATCCTTATTATAATCACATTTATGGACTCTAACTTTGACATCAAAATGAATTTTAAACGAAAGTGGATTTTAAAGTTTGCGCCCACCAATTATTAAAAACAATCATTCACTTCAATTCACGTCTAGTTAGCACTAGCATTAGATACAATTTTCATGTAGTCAGGTGGAATGTGTGTCGGATTAGTGAGATGACTTTACTTGTAAGATTTTCTACTTTTGGAGATAAGACACATACGCTGGTTCTTATCTAAGGCACATGCATGATTTCGGCAATTCCAAAGGGCCAGTTGATTTAAATATTACAGTCACGTGATTTGCACTAGATAAGATTTCACCCAAATAGCAGAGTCTTTCTACATATTGTTCTAATTAAATTTTGTTCGATTTTCTCTAATATGTATCGATCTAGTACAGAAGAAATTAGAACACCTGCCATTGTTTGAACCATGGAATGGGGCCGATATTTACAAATCGCACATTTTTATAATAAAATATCGATTTGTAAAATTAGGTTCATGCATTAGGATTAATTTTGTCCATGTCTAATTTTCTACGGTTACACTGGACAGTGTAACAATGTCATATAATTCATCAAAATCTACCTCTGTCATCAGGAAATGTTAAACAAAAATAACAGCCAACAAAACTAGTCCAACTTGAGGTTCACTTGACAAGTCAAGATATACCACTGCTTTTCAATCGTACCAAGCATGAACATTCTTTCATCTTCTGTTTCGTTTCATTTTAATTGGATTCTTATTTTTCTTCATGACTTATTGTAAACGTTCCCCCCCCCCCCCCCAACAAAACGTGTCACTATTGTAAAATTTAACTTTTAATTCATGCGTCGTGTTTTCAAAAATATTTAGTAGCCATAAGAAATGTATTATATTTGAAGTGAAGTGTGGACACTGTTGATTTTAACTCTTAGAGCATATATATTTGTTTAAAGCAACAAATTTGTTTTGGTAGAAGAAATACGTTTTCCACAATGATGCGCTTCTGTTTTACAACGGGTGGCGGTGGGCGGTATATTATCACTTAGTCTATATGTTTAATTGTTTACTCCGCTATATCTTACATGCTTTTTATGCTATATCTTTATGTGTATTTAAACGAATACCTATTTGTGTAAGTAGATAGATAGATAGATAGATAGATAGATAGTTAGATCGATAGATAGATAGATAGATAGATAGATAGATAGATAGATAGTTAGATCGATAGATAGATAGATAGATAGATAGATAGATAGTTGTTAGATCGATAGATAGATAGATAGATAGATAGATAGTTAGATAGATAGATAGATAGATAGATAGATAGTTAGATAGATAGATAGATAGATAGATAGATAGATAGATAGATAGATAGTTAGATCGATAGATAGATAGATAGATAGATAGATAGATAGATAGATAGATAGTTAGATCGATAGATAGATAGATAGATAGATAGATAGATAGATAGATAGATAGTTGTTAGATCGATAGATAGATAGATAGATAGATAGATAGATAGATAGATAGATAGATAGATAGATAGATAGATAGATAGATAGATAGATAGATAGAGATAGATAGACATATAGATAAATAGATCGACGGATAAAATGCAGAGGGAGGAGAGAAGAAGCGTGTTTTTTCCAAGAAGACAATAGTCTTTTATCTCTGAATTTAAAGAAGAGGCTTAAATGTTATAAAGAATAAAAGGCACATAAAAATAATTATTTTAGCAAATATGAATTTACTGTTTTATTTCATGAAGTTAAGCAAGGTTGCTTAACATTTAATATTCTACGGATGATCAAAGAAATCAGTCACTTAAAGTTAGGAACAAATAATGATGGAACTTCACAAGTTGAACCTTATAAAAAAAAAAACAACAATAATAACACAACAAATGCAAGAAAAAAATAATTTTAAAAAACCCAAAAAACAACCCCCACACACAAATAAATTTAGTAGTTTTGAATCTAATTTAACAATATGAAACAATTAGGACAAACTTATACTTTACGAGAAGGATTGTTCTGTAAATGATAATCTACATTCATCAATCAGAGAATTTTTGTCGAGATTACAAAGCATATTCAGTCTATACAGTACGTTATCACCGATGATTGAGGGCAAACAGTGACTATAGGAGTAGTAATATGTGGGAACTGGGGGACAGATAGGGCTCATGGTGGACAATGGGAATTAACATTGAGAGGGCTCTTGTGGGACAATGGGAAATTAACATGGAGAGGTCACTTGGACAGAAGTGTTTATGGGACAGAATTGTTTATAGGGTCAAACGGGTTTATACGGTCAAATGGGAATGAATGTTATTGTCAATATACACATAGACAAAGACAAACACAAACTTTTTTTAGGCAAATAAGAGTTCTTTTCTTAGAGATGTGAGTGGCCCTAAAAAGGGCCGTTTGTTTTTCTTTCACTTCTTCCTCCCTGACCACCATTTCTTAAGGATGACTAGGAGGTTGAACTTCTTCTTAGGGCGGATCAGGGATCCAATCTGGATGGCCGGTTTTCTTGAACTTTTCCTGGACCTTGATCCAGTTCTCGTTCAGGCGTTGGAAGTCCCTTTCTCTCTTCTCCTTCACCATTCTTTTCTTAGCCCAGGCGTCCTTAATCTTCATTACTTTTCTTATAAGTCCCTCGGCACTGTGCAGGGCAACCGTTTCCCTTCTTACATTACTGAGGTGTGGGTAACACCAATCTGTGCAAGTCTTTATCTGATGTAGAAGATACTCCACCCCATCCATCCAATCCAGCGCTTCCTTTAATGTCCGCACTTGACAGGGTGAAACTACCAAGGCTACCTTTATTTTCAGCAATTCCTCCTCCATCACTTCATGGACAAGGCCCCTGGCTGTTTTCAGGGCTGTCACTTCCCTGCTCACACAGTGAAGGATAGCTGGGTAACGCCAATAGCTCTCTGTCTTGTCAAACAGGGACTCTACCTCCACCATCCAATCCCAGGCTTCCTGTAAGTTCTCCACTACCATTTTTTATTCTTTGTCTGGTCGACGATGAATGGCGCGACTGGCGAATGAATCACTTTATATGCTTGAAGCACGGGCGTTAAGGAAAACATCTCTTACACCCAAAAAATACAAAACCCTACGACACATAAAACACACCAAGTGCCGGACCTAAAAGAAATTTTTTGAATAAATTTGTTACACAAGGGTAAGGGAGTGTTTATAGGCACACTCATGAAGTACAACAGAAATAATATGAAAGATAAAGATATCAAAATTATGTAAAACGTATAATAAAATAAAAGATAAAGGTATCACATATAAAATCATTAAAACATAAAGGCAAATTTTATGTTTTAGCTATAATACAAGGTTGATACATGGTAGGTCATGTTTGTTGAAAACACCAGGGAATGGGGACAGTTGCATTAGTGGAAAGAATACATTATTTGCGTTGTTCAATTTTTACTGAGAGTAAAAACGTTGTTCTAGAAATCACTCTTATTTGACAATATCTCAAAGAGGTATTCTCAAAATGAAGGTTTTGTTTAACTGCAAAATGTTCTCAAATGTTACTGTTGTCACTTTTGTATTAGTGCAGCAATTGTTGGCTCAATTAACAGCTAAAATATATTACATGTATCAAGTTTAGTCTACAATCATTTTCCGAAACCGTCTCCGTAAGTCTAATTTTTTTGTACTGTTTGGTAAATATATGAATTTAATCTTCTTTTGACTTTGTTGTGTTTTTTTTTAAAAAGGAATATGTTGTTAAATTATATATTTTTCGACACTGTTTCAAGTTATCAAATCTGATTCGTTCAATCCCACAATGTGTCATCCTTATTACTTTCGCCCATACCTTCATTATTTCAGTTAATGTGTTCATTGTTGTTCCTTCAAGGCGCTGCGCGATTCGCTTATTGTCAACGGCTTGTGAAAATGTCGGCTTAACTTCATTCTATGCGTTGTAGTAAAGAATGCATAATATGAACGTTTTAATTGCACGTATTACCTACGAACAATGCAGTAGTAGCCTACAATAGTGTCAGGTAGGAGATACAAAGTCTCAAAGAATGGCTTTGAAAAAAAACCAAGGCAATTAAGAGGGGAACAAAATCTAACTGGGTGTTAAAGGCGCCTGGCAGTAACCTTGGATAACCAGCCTAAGTAACTACGATCATTACTTAATGCTTCTTCATGGGACGTGAGCATTCGAAAATGTCTGCCTTAAAAAAGCGCTGGAGAAAACCCGTCGGTGCATAAGGTGAATGCCATTCTGTCTTGACATTTTTACACAGAAATAGTGAATAATATAAAGCGAATTTCAGTGGAAACTCGGTCTGTTCAGAAGCCTGGAAAGCGCAGCCTTAGTTGACGTGCTCGCTTTGGATCTCTGCAATCCCCGAGTTGGTCACTGTTTACAGCAATTTACAAGCATTATTGCTTGCCATGCTAAAATCGGTAGTTCCTTTGTGTTCCCCTGTTTCCTCAACCCTTTTGGCCAACAAAATAGACATTTAGACTATTTTGTATAATTGTAAAATAGTTCTGCACAATCGACATGAAAAAAAAAGGTAAAACAAAAATGTTATTATTTTTGCTAAATTTCCGATGTTTTCCTTGTATAAAGTAGGATGTGTATGCTGAGCATGTTGTATTATCAACAAATTGTTTGTGTGCTGGTTTATTATTTATTTTTTTACAATTTATTTTGTGTATGTGTGTGTGTGTGTGTGTGTGTGTGGGAGGCGGTTAAAAAAAATGAGTAACAAACAAAACATTTCCAGATTTATTTTCAGTCTTGTATAGTCTCCACCCTTAGCTGAATGAAAATTGTGTCATTTAGCATCAAATTTAGCATAAAATGAAAAATTATGATAACCCTGTTTGAGAATAAACTGTGTAAGTTCTTCAAAACGTGGACCAGCCACACAACATCTGCATTTTTGACAGTATTAAATACTTATTACCAGTATATCTATTAAATTAAATAAATAAAACAAATGTGGAAAATATCATATTTGGCACTTGACAATAATAAACACAACAATATATTCCCCTTATAAAGTACATGCTTAAGGTAATATATTGAAATATTTCATAAATTATTATGTATCACAGATAATATGTTTGAGCAAGATCGACTCTAATACAGTAATGTATGGTATGCTTGATTCAGTCCAATCGGTTGAAATGAGACCTATAAACATACATACATACATACATACATACATACATACATACATACATACATACATACATACAGTTGTATATAATTAATCTGTCAAGGAACCAAACAATAACTACACCGGATTACTGGAATTGAAATAACGATTTTCGAAGTACATTTAACCATTAACACAGTATATGTTTGCTTTCGAGTATGATCGGAATAAACACACATCAAACAAGCAAACAATACTGGCAAGATTTTTTCTGTAGCATTTTAAAATATTTCATGGTACAAAAGTTGCTCAGAGTGTAAAAGCACCGATTATACATTATGCAGCACCCACTGATGCACCAGTTGCTGGAGCAACCGTTGCAAAACCAGACATTGCCACTTTGATCGCTACTACTGCAGTGACAGCCACCACAACGCCAGCTATCACCCCTCCAACAATTGCAGCGATCGTAGTAGAATCGTAACCACTATTGCCATTACTTCCATCACTGTTACCTGGAAACATACAAAATTAAGAGATAGCCTTTCAGAACGTTGACATATGCAAAAGACTCCCAATTATAAGAAAATAATATAATTTTATATATTTGACTCCCTTATAATCCAGTCTTCTTTCATAGAGTTTTTGTTACATGCATGACACAATTTATTCTCTCTTAGTACTAATCAAAATCTTGTATACATATTGAACATTTTCATGCTTTTTGGTAATCAAAGGAGTAATCTTTTTTATCACGTGACTTTTATAAAATTTAATTATTTAGGTATTTGGCACCCTAAGTAATGAAAAGGAATAGATTGTGTACACAATACACATTTAAATTTAATAATATTTAGTATCTATAATTTTATGCCCAAATTATTCTGGAAATAAATGTCTGCTAAAGTCTAAAAACTGCAGAATATACTGATTTACAGAAATTGTTTGCACCTGAAACCCTTCCATGGAAGAATTGTTATCAAAGATAATATCGTCGTTACATATGCAGAATACATCATGTATGATAGAGGACAAATGTTTTGTATGACGTTTCTTTATGACGTAAAAAAATGAAAGATCGTAAACTATGTACGCTCTTGCCACATCAGCCGTGCTTAAACATTGGAATTTCTAGTGACAATTAAGTACGGTTTTGCTTTCTTGTCTTCATAAACTCTTTTGTAGGTAAATCGTACATAATTTATCTATGTTTTCATTTACCATGTACAAATAAAGATTGTACACGGCTTGCCAAGTTTAAATATTTGCTGGAGCATTCAGGATACAATGTAAACCCTTTGAGCTCAAACTCTTCCCTCATGCCCCGTCAAACATTTGAACTTAGCATAATTGTATCTCTTTCAATTAACAGTATTATCCATTTAATTGATGGTATCATGTATTACTCTTCAAGTCAGTTGGATTATACATTTGTCCATATCAACTTCTGAAGAGCACTAAAGACAAGCAAAGGTGTATTATCGCGCCCGTTTTTTCTCCTAAATTTATTTGCATGCAAAATAGACGAGAAAATAAGGTTTTTATTTTCAATAGTTATGTTTGCTTGCAAGCCTCTCGCTTTTAAATCTGTTTGCTTTGTCGAGGTAAGTGTATTAAAATATAATAAGAAACTGTGTGATACAAATTAAAAGTGTAACTGTTTGAACTAGATGGAAATAGTGTCAATTATTCTTTGAAATGCAGCTGATACAATGTAAAGAAGAGAATACATGTATATTGTATCAATCAAGAAGCCCGATCTGGCATTAGCCACATTATAATAAAATAAAATCAATTTACTTTCTGTTGGCACAATAACCCTATGCATACTACATTATTATTTGAGGTCATGATTATAAAAAAAGACATGAATATTTGCCTACTACTATGCTGACCCGATAGCAGTACTTACCAGTACATTCATATTCATAGTTATTCCCTGAACAATTTTTACCCGATGCACATGGACTCCCAGAGCAGACATTGATATCTGTTAGGAAGGAATAAAATAAGGATCAGTTGCATAAGTGATTATGTCCATGTTCCGGTTTATATATAGAATATTTGTTTAATTAGATCAATCAATAAATAAGTGAAAAGTTTATTAGAATTGTGAAATCAAATAACATAACAATTTAACTTAAAATCTATGAATAATTTAAGAGAAAACCAGAGCACTTAATCATGCACAAACTAGTCAGTGACAAGTAACAACTACATGGATGGCAGTACAATAATCTCATCTTGTCTTTGCATATCCCGAACAATATATACTTTTATCGCAAAAACAATATTTCAGTAAGTTCTGCCTTCTATTATTTTGTACGAGTCGACCAAATCAATTTTAGTAAGATGGAATAATTATCTGAAAAGAGATATATACTTACAGGGTAGTGGATCTGTTTGTGTTCCATACAGTATTAGCTTCCAAGTATAAAGATTGCCTGCATGGATAGTAAAAGTATATTAATACTATTGATTGCCTTTCTTTCCTTTCGTATTTCAGCATCACATGGATGGACCAAGGAAGAATAGACAAGAGAAGGGACAAAGACAGAATGTTAAGCATACTTTTATTTGCACAGAAAAAAGAGAAAAAGTTATAAAAAGAACTCAACGGCATCTCTGACACGCTCTGTAATTTTAATACAAACTTCACTGACTAAATATGAACAGTTTATACCACCATGGATAATTTTAACTGTCTCCCTAGAACTGAATGTATGAATTAAGTAAATATACACTTTCTTTGCCAAGAAAATACTTGTATTTACACACAATAAAATCTTCCTTTTCAGACAAAAGGTTGGATATTCATTCAAACGAACATTCCGTATTCAGATAATAGGATTGCAGAAATCGTCCTATTCAATTAATAGTTTACAGAAAATGTCAAAATGTCCTATTCAAATAGTTGGTTGACAAAAATCTCTCATCTTGATCACATAAAATTGACACTTCCTATGAAGGCACGAGATTTTTCTGTTCTCTACACAGGAAATCCTTAATGTAGATCCGATTGAATGCATATGGAATTTACGGATGCATCTAACTCATGGTTAATGGCATGCAACCATCTAATGATAGCAATGCTGACCTGGGTCAAACATAGCCTGAAACCGCTTGATTCAGTATTAGTATTACTGTTCCCAATCAGTTCTTCAACTGGAGATAGTATATGACCATCAACGATATGTCCCCTGACAAAGCCACAAATGAGATGCACATAGTGCGCGTGAAAGCATAGGAGTAAAGCGCGTGAAAGCATAGGAGTAAACTGTCTTCACCAATGACCAATTTAAAAACAAATCCATCTAATACAGTGAATAAGGCTGCACTCAATAAATTGTTCAGTAGGAGCATCATACCAGAAACAATGGGTAAAGCTGGCCGTGTAATAAAAAAATATTGGATATACTTGAAATATAATATACACACGAAACCCGACCATACCAATTAGGAAAACAAAAGTGGATACACCATAATAATACCCCCACTCACCCGACCATATCCATTAGGAAAACAAAAGTGGATACACCATGATAATACCCCCACTCATCCGACCATACCCATTAGGAAAACAAAAGTGGATACACCATGATAATACGCCCACTCACCCGACCATACCCATTAGGAAAACAAAAGTGGATACACCATGATAATACCCCCACTCACCCGACCATACCCATTAGGAAAACAAAAGTGGATACACCATGATAATACCCCCACTCACCCGACCATACCCTTTAGGAAAAAAAAGTGGATACACTTTTGAGAATTCACGGAATGTGGGCAAAATTAGTTTACATTAGAAGGAGGACAGAAGGTAATCTAGCATCGGCATGTTGCAAATTACAATCTAATTAAATTATCTTCACCTACTATTTCAGAGCCTCTAATTCTTCCAAGACCAAACCGATACGGCTGCAATGCCAGCGCCAAACGTACAAATCTTGCATTTGCAACTTTAGCTTTATTCAGGTGAATGAAATGTTGGTGGACAGTCGCGAGAAAGAATTTCTTTCGGAAGAGGATGTTTGTAATATGCGACTTCCAAATATTACTTTTCAATCACCAAGTAGTCTTGCTCTCTGGGCAGGAATTTCCTACTTGCGTAAGCTATGGGTAGCATGACCCCCTCTTGTTACTGTAATAAAACAGCCTCCAAACCAGTGTCTGAAGCATCAGTCATCAATATGAAGGGTTGGTAGCTTCGAGATTGGTGAGTGTATGAGCTTTTCAATGAGCATATTCAAATCTTTTCCTTTTTCGGACCGCAAGTAACTTTGTTAGGTTGACCCTTTCCTATTAAATCGGCTGATGGGCTATCTATTGTGGCAAAAATGGGATCAAATTTCCCGTAAAACCCCAACCAACCCCAGGAATGATCGGACCTGTTTCTTGGATTCTGTCGCGATGGGGTTGTAACTATTTTTATCCACCTATCATGTGACCCAAACTTTACAGGCCTAAATAAGATATGCTACATTTGGCTGGTCCAGCTTTGGATTCCGTACTTTTTCGAAAAGATAATTCAATATGGAAAGATGCTGTTTCCACTTATGAGTGAAATTGACAATGTTGTCTACAGAGCAATCAATAGTTTCCATCACCTTTAATAATCTGCATATGTGATGACAGAAGACCACTCCAACATTGACAAACCCAAAGGAAAGAGACCTTTAGAGGTTGCAATGGCTGTTGACTTTTTGGCGTTATGTGTAAGTGGTACCTGCCTATATACCTAATTCATATAGAACTTGGAAAAATATTTGTACGCCGCTAACTTTGCAAACATACTCTCGATATTCGTACCAGCTCTGCATCAAACACTCTGACCTTGTTTAACTGGCGATAATCTATACAGAACAGTTACTTCTGTCCTTTTTCCTAACCAACATTACCGGGGATGAAAATGCGGAGTTGATGATTACAAAATTCTTAAGTCTAGCATATAGTTTACCTCCGCGTCTACTACACCCTGAGCATTAAAGGATATCAAGTTGCCTTTGACCCTAATCGGCTCTGAAGTGTTCAGTTTGATATCATGTTGCAATAAATTCATGTGACCTGGCCTGTTGGTCAAAACATCTGAGTATTTAGACAATATTTAGACTGTAGATCTACAATCTCTTGTCAGCGACCTTTGGTCGGTTCTGGGCATACGTCTACATCACTTGCACTCTCCTTCCCCATTTCAATGGGAGCACTCTAAAGGGATCGCAGTACTAGGGTCTTGTTTTGAATCGAAAACTAGCCTTCTATCACGGCAGTGCTGACTACATTCAGCATCACTCAGAGTTCATTGTTGTACTTTCTACATAGCATGTTCACGTGAAATGTTTTCAACCTTCTCTCAATCTCAATCTTGTGGACCATTTAACCCTTCACCTCTTTCACATCCTCCCTTTGAACTAGCAACTTATTCTGATTCACCCTATCCCATACTTCAAATTTTCTATCACTTGTCCTACAGTTCTAATGATTCGCACATCATTTACCTGACTTCACATATTGCCTACCTGATGTCATGAGTTCGGCGTGTGCCATCTGATATGTATCTTCCAACTTTTTTCGTAAATCTATTATGTATTGATAGTTCGACATAAAATCTTCCTCTATAGAAACTTCTGACCAGAATTTGCGTTGGATACAAATAGGTCATCAGTGGACCTTCTGCACAGTAGTTCGAGTGGAGAAGACCCTTGACTTTCTTGCAGTACTTTGTGTTGAGTGAAGAGAAGCACATTTAAATACCTGTCCCAATCATGTGGCCTCTCAGCGCACATGCTACGCAACAAGTGTTTCAGCCTACCATTAAAATTCTCTACCCCGTTACACACTGGATGATACAGCTCAGTGATTAACTGTCAAATTGATAACAGTCTACTAAATTTAGCCATTACCTGTGAGGCAAATTGCATCCCGCAATTGCTTAGGATTTCTTCTGGTACCCCTAACCTACTGAAAATATTCACAATAGCCTTGGCTACGTGCTCAGCTTCAATACTTGGTAAAGTGACAGCCTCTGGTATCTGGTAGCGTAAGCTACCGAGATCAAAATATAACAATTATTCCAGTGAGAATCGGGAGAGATATGATCATTAACGTCCAGAGCTAATCTTTTAAAATGAGTAAATATCATTTACCCTTATCACTGAGGGATGCACGGCTAGTTTAGTGTTTTATCATATTTGCATATAAATAGAGTATGAAGTTAGTTAGACGGTATTTTTATTACCTGGACAGCTTTATTTTTGTGAATGATGAACTACACGGTTCAGTACACTTTCTGCTCACCGGAGATGGTAATACTGAGTTGAACCAAGCGGGTTCAATGCCATGTTTGACCATGTTCAGCATTGCTGTGGTTTGATGATTGCACTGCATTAACTGAGGGTTACATGTAGAGAGTCTTCCATCTGCTTACGATTGGAACACAATTGAGGATTCACCTATGTGGAGACCTAGAGAAATCGTGCCTACAAAGAAGGTGTCAATTTGATGTGATCAAAATGGGAGATTTTTTGCAACTTATTTTTTTAAACAGACATATTCTGCCACTAAATGTTTGAAAAGGGCAACTTTTGTAAATCCTATTATCTGAATATGGATTGCTTGTTTGAACGAGTATTCAACTTTTCAGATGAAAACGAAAACTTCATTTTACTATTTGAGTAATAATTATCTCATCATGTTTAAATTAAGCCGTTCTCTTGTCAAAGAAATTATTTAACTACTCAAGTCATATCTTTAATTTTAAGATTGATATATTTGGATTATCAATAATATTAGAATTTGTTCATATTCAGTCAGTGTAGTTTGTATTAGGATTAATTGAGGGTGTTGGAGAACAGTCATGATGTCTATATTTCTTTTTCTTCTCTTTGCAAATAATTATTATTTCTTTGACATCTGGCTTTCGTCCCATCACTAATCTATACGCATTTGGTTCATCCATGTGACAAGTGGTGTCAGAAGTGGGATGCGATTAGTGAAGGGTGCAGTATATTATTATGTAGCTTTTTTAAATTAAATATTGGATTTATCTAATTTGTTTTCAGACTTTTTCCTAAATATTTGCACAATTCATTTTACATTTTTCGAACTTTACCTGAAGTTGGCACCATACTTCTTACAAGTTGTTAAACTCTTCATTTTGAGAGATAAGTAGTTTTTACAAGTAGTCCGCAATCCCATAACACTTAAATCAGGGCTCAGGAACAAATTTCTCAAACACTCGTCATTGGGACGAGTGAGTTGCAAAAGTTACTCATCCCTGTCTTCATTATACTCAACACAGTATACTTCTCCACTACAGTGCTTACGCTTTTACTAAAGAACCACATGCAATCTTGATACTAAAATGTATCAAACCATAAAAAATATTATGTTCTAATACATCGCTCGTTAGATAAACATATAATCAGGGTTCAGGAAAACCACTTGTTCTCTAGCCCTGACCAGGTAAAAATTGTCAGGGTCGAGTAAAACTTTACTGCATACTCATCCCTTGCCGAGTAGATGCAAATTCGCACCTTGAGAATAAATCTGAGTACATTTTCTACCCTTAACAAACACTGAAGGTCAACATCGCTTAACATTTGGCGTGCGTCAGTTGTAAATAACCTTTGTGTAATTTGCCTACTTGTTGTTATTCTAGAACATGTCGGAAAGGAAACGAAGTCCTATTTTGTACACAGTTACCCGATGTAAGCTTGATACTAAAATGGGTAAATATTATAAACATATTATGCTGCAGTTTCATGCATAGCCATCGATATCACAATAGTGTTTGCATTTACAGTGCAACTGTTCAGTAATTTAGGCATCAGTTTGATGTGGAGAACGTTTCCCTTTCAACGAGCTATTACACATCTTTATGAGTCAGACCTCTGAGAAGTTATAGATGGAGAATGTCAAAATTATCAAGATTTTTCATCTGGTCAGGCAATGTTACAGTTGCCCCAGATAACGGGTATATTCAAGACTGAAGTTTTATTGAAACATTGTCATGCCAAAGGAATGATGCCAGTAGATATTTCTATATGTATGTAATTACTTTTCACAGGAAAAATGTTGCCAATTTACATTCGAAGTGAGTATTTTAAGTGTCTCAGCCAATTCCCACCAACATTTACACAATACTTGCTATTGTAATCTATTTGTAAAGTAGATAATGTCGAGACAATTTAATATTATTCATTTTGGATAAATAACCTTTGAACAAGTTGATATTCTTCATTTTGGATATATAATGTTCCAATTCTTTTGGCCACTCAGCAATATTCCTTTCATGGAGCACATGTGTAGCTCTCTAGAATGGACTTTTGACCAAAAATAGATAATTTAGTACGAAAGTTGGTGGAAATTGAGATGGTTGGAATACTTCTTTCAGTTATAATTTACTGACATTTTTCTTGTGAGAAGTTATTACATACTTATATAAATATCTGCTCACGTATTTACTTTGGCATGATAATGTATTAATAAAGCTGCACAGTCTTAAAAATACTGGAGATCTGGGGCAATTATTTTTCCGTTATATATCCTGTATTAATGATTTTAGAAACCACTTCTTGCTGTTTTCAATGACATAAAAATCCTTATTGAATGTTCAAAATTATTAGTAATATGAAATAATATCTTTTATTAAAGAGAAAATTCATGAAAGAAGTTAAAACATATCTCACACATACAGTCACAAACTAGTTTCACACACACACACACACAAATATATTTGTATATATGCATGTAGTGGCCACGATTAAAGCATTTCTGTAAACGTTTTTCCCTTGACCCTATGGTAAACGTCCATTGAGCATGTACAGAATGCCCATTAAGGTATTTAGGAAATATAAACAAACAAAAAAACTTTATCCGAAACCTTAAGACAAATTTTTTATAGTTGACAATGTGTGTCAGTTCTGGATTTGCCCGATTAACAATGGTTAAACATTGTCATACCTCTATACAAGAACGTTATAAAGCAGTCAGTTGGTTAAAAACGGTTTAAACAAAAGTGGTTTAAACAATTACATAATCCTATTTGAGTATGTTCTAAAACAAGTTAAAAACTATTTAAACATCTCCATACCCCTATACGAGAACATTCTAAAAACAGTCTTTGATTCTTTCTTAATTTGTCCCATAAGTATTTATATCTGTTGTCATGATATTCAAGTTCTATTTTATGAACATCTATCGGTAGTTTTGATACGACTTGAACAAGATAACTGGTATAAACGTAACTAAATGAGTTGTAAAACATGGACAAGAAATGAAGAAAATGTATGAAATCTTTGTAAATGCTGCAGCTGCTAAAATTTCCAAATCGTTGTCAAATCTAGTAAATTTATACTGTGATATCAATAATAAACAAAATTATTCCAATCGATACCTTGGACAGTTTACAACTAAAACATGACAACACGACAACAAAAATGGAATTAGTTACTTTACCAGATTTGTATCATTGTAGCTATATTTGCCTCTATATGCTTTGGGGTGATCGCCTTTACAGATCACTCACATCTTACCTCTGACTGTGTGGGTTCGAGTGTTGGCTCGACCATTGTGGGTATGTGAGAAAGCTTGCCAGTAGCTTCTCGTGGGTCATTGGTTCTTCCCGGGCTCATCCTTCACCAAAAATATACTGGTTGCCATGTATGGCCTATCATGTGCTAAAAAAACAAAATCCCCAAAAAGATCACTATCTGCATGGAGTGCTAGATTGATAACTTTGAGAACCATTTTGCCATACAGAATGAGAATGAGAAACATCGGTTACAGAAGGCCTATTTAGAAGACAGCACTTCATCACCTAAGAAGGCAGCCTTCAACAACATCGAGAGGACTGTCCAGTGCAAACTCAGAGAGCTGCAAGACTCGTGGCTGAGCAATAAGACAGATGAGATTCAGTCCTACGCAGACAGGAATTACACAAAGAACTTCTATGCTGCTTTGAAGACAATCTATGAGCCACAATCATCAGGAACATCACTACTGAGTGCTGACAATGCCATGCTGCTCATTGACAAAGAAAAGATACTTCAAAGATTGGCAGAACACTTCAACAACATCCTCAATCAACAGTCCTCTATCAGCGAGGAGGCAATTGATCGACCGGCATAAGTCAAAATCAACATATCGCTTGCTGATCCCCCAATGCTGACTGAAACTGTGAAAGCAATTAACCTGCTGTCAAATGGCAAAGCACCTGGAGCAGATGCTATACCAGCAGAAGTCTACAAAGCCAGATGCTTACACATTGCACAGAAACTGACTGAACTTTTCCAGTCAATGTGGACTCTGGGGGGAACTATACTCCTGGAGTACAAGGATGCATCCATCGTCCACTTGTACAAACGGAAAGGCAACAGACAATCCTGCGACAAGCATTGGGGCATATCCTTGCTGTCAATAGCCGGCAAAATTGTTGCGAAAATTCTTCTGAATCGTCTTGTTTGTCACATTGATCAAGGGCTCTTGCCGGAGAGTCAGTGTGGCGTCCGTCAGGAAAGGAAGATCATGACAAAATGTGGTTGCCCAGAGAAATTCATTGTGATGGTTCAGCAATTCCATGATGGCATGCCAGTTCGTGTCGTGGACGACGGCGCGTCATCATAACTATTCCCATTCACCAATGGAGTCAAGCAAGGCTGTGTGTTGGCCCCAACCCTCTTTAGTATGATTTTCTCAGCCATACTTACTGATGCCTTCCATGACTATGCCACTGTGATCGACATCAGATACCGGACTGACAGCAACCTCTTCAATCTCAGGGGACTACAAGTGAAGACGAAGGTACAGGAAGTGACTGTTCGCGATCTTCTATTTGATGATGACTGTTCCTTGAATGCCAAATCTGAGTCTGACATGCAACAGGGTATAGACCATTTCTCTTCAGCTTGTGACAACTTTGGGCTCACAATCAGTATCAAGAAGACGGAGGTGATGCACCAACCTGCACCAGGAAAGCCTTACATAGAGCCTACCATCACAGTAAATGGCCAAACCCTTGTGGCAGTGGATAAGTTCACCTATCTCGGCAGCACACTGTCACATGCAGTCCACATCTATGATGAAACCAACGCCCGAACTACTAAAGCAAGTGTGGCCTTTGGCAGACTACGTGCAAATGTGTAGGAGCGCAGAGGCATCAGTCTACAAACAAAACTGAAGGTCTACAAAGCCATTGTGTTGCCGACCCTGCTGTATGCTTGCGAAACATTGACAGCGTACAAACGCCATGCCAAGAAACTGAACCATTTTCATGTAGGCTGCCTGAGGAAACTGATGAGGATAAGATGGCAGGACAGGGTCCCTGACACTGAGGTTGTCACACGGGTGGAAATTCCAAGCATCCACACTCTGCTGATGAAATCACAGTTAAGATGGGCAGGCCACATCACCAGGATGTCAAACGAGCGACTTCTAAAGAAGATCTTCTACGGTGAGCTGAAGGAGGGAAAGTGATCTCAGGGTGGTCAGAAGAAACGCTTCAAAGATTCCCCCAAGTCATCCTTGAAATACTTCAACATTTACCATGAGTCTTGGGAAGATCTAGCACAGGATCGCTGCACCTGGCGGAGTCTCATCAATACTGGAGCTACAGACTTCGAACAGAGGAGAGTTGCAGAGGCAGTGCAGAAGCGCCAGCAGCGTAAATCTCAGAATTGCCCACACATCCTATACTGATCAAGCAAACCCCAGCAGCATATACTGTCCAGTGTGCCAGAGACCTAACTCAAACATCATGAACATGTCATATTCTATCAAAATCTCTAATTTAACAACAGAACTCTTTAACCTCGCATCGTAAGGTTAACCTGGTACACTATAATAATGTGATAGGTCAAGGTTTTAACGCTTCATACAAACATTCCTAAATTGTTTGAAGATGTCACATCATTAAAGTATCTTCTTTCATGTAAGTTAACCTAGTATTTAAAGGCCTATTGGTAATTGTCATCAGATATGTTTGAAATGTTAAGTGATGATTACAACTTGTTTATAGGAGGTATCATTACTTCATCGAATCTATCGAATTACTCATATAGGTATATGTCTTTTCTCAAAAACGTCGGTTTCATTGCACCAAACCTTTCCATTGTCTCAGTGACCTTGTCATCATTTAAATTCTTAGCCAGCTGCTGTAGCGATTAGCCAAAAAATCAAAGCTATTTACCAATCAAATTGTTCTTTTCAAATTTATTTATTTACCGTCCTTCATAAGCCTACAACAATGATATCCTTGCTGAAGGAAATATATTTCTCATCATTTTTCAGTATTATGTTTATCTCATCCTCTGAATCATTTCTTAACAATCGTCCTGATAAATGAGAGGCTATCATACCCAGAAAAGTTGTGATTTGACAAAGGAGTCAGGTTTTTTTTTATAGTTGTGTTTCAAATAATTGCATTCATTATGTGTTGGATTTCTATACTTTCCAGTCAAATGATCATGGTCGTGAACTTTAATATCTTCTATTTTTTCGCTATGGATGTTGAGTTAAAATGTTTTTCCTCATCCTCTCTAAAAACCATAGGTTTTGCATTTTTCGGCCTTAATTAGCACACTTTTTTTGATCCTACACAACCAGTTGTAAAACACCTGAATTCAATAAGTAACTCTGTAAATGATTGACCTGTAACATTTATGAATTGACTTTCGGTACATATGGTGCCCTGACGGAACGTGTTTAGATGTTTGAATTGTCCGTGATATATCTGAGCGCTGCATAGTACGTACACTTCGTGTAAGGCACAGTGATACTTACAGAATCACAATAAGCAGTATACAAAACAACTTGTAAAACATGTAATTGATGCTAAACATTTTTAAATTAGAGAAATGAGCCTTCTTCAGGTATTTTATATATATATATATATATATATATATATATATATCAAATTGTCTACAATGTTACATTATCTTTTGTGTTCTGGTCACTTTTCTTGTTTATTGAAAAAAATTAAAGGATTTTATATTGATGTATTTGTTTGTTTGTTATGTTTGTTTATTTGTGATAATATCAATCTGGACAGACCTTTTATTCCAAAATAATGGTACATTCGGTCCATCTAGCTATTATGCCCATCGCTTTTCTATGCCAGCTATTCTTACCGTTTTAATGTAGCTTCTATTAGCAACACCGTGGTAGTCTTTGTCACGAAGTGATGAGACTTGTTGCTTAGTAACAATGTCCCTTTGAGACTAGCCTTGACACTTAGCGGCAGCGTCTCCCCATTCTAGTCTTTCATATATATTTATAGAGATACTGAACTGAATTTAAATTTAGGGGCATAGTTTCTAATTTCACCGGAGATTTATTAACCTTGTGACTGTATGCTGATGGTCTATGAGGAGTTTGGATACAAGTATTTAAAACTGACTAGATAGCGTAAAAGTCAAATTTGTCATATGTATTTTTTACATTGACAAAAGCTTTTTTGTTCCTAACCCATTCAGGCAAGTCTGTTGACGAGTTTCTTCTGAGCGGTTGATACCTGTCACAATCAACACTTGCTTCGTTTGGACAAAGCCCAGAGTCGACCTTACTTTCTGAGATTATTGGTGTGTATCTTTTCAGATACACAATCTACACTTGGGTTTGATTGAGCAAAGCCCAATTTAAGTTCTGAAATGTTTAAAATTCCCCAATACAAGAGTCCACCTTATTTACTGAGGTTATTGGTATGCATCTTTTCAGATACACTGTCAACACCAGAACTAAATCAAAATTATGTGGATTTTGATTTTATATTATACCTCTACTGTCTATATATTTGCATACTGTCACCTTTTTTTTCAAAACTGTATGTCGTTCTTTGAAATACATAATTTTTTGTCAATATTTCTTAAGCATGCAAGCCCATTATGATGTTCTTTTTGTGTCAAATACTTTATTTCAGTTCTTTACTTTCGATAATTTCTCACTCGTTTGTTGTTGGTTTTTCTTATTTTATTTTTGAGTTTAATCTAGTAAGTAAAAGAAATCTATGTTCAGTTGCGCAAGAACTAACATATACATACTATTACTTACAAGTGAATGAACTCATTGCAGCATCACCAACAGGGTAGGATTTATCTCCCTATGACCATTATTTACGTGGTATTGATTACTGTTATTTTGTGTTTTAGAAATTTTGAAGTGCTTTAGATATGTTCTCGTACGGGTACGAGGATGTTTAGACTGGTTTTAACCAATTGACTGTTTTCGAGATATATCAGTGTTCTATGTATGTTTTCGGCTTACAGAGGAACAATGATCTTTAATCTGGTTACATTTGGTTGACCGTTTTTGAACGTTCTCGTTCAAGGATGTTTAAACCGTTTTACCCTGATTGTTCCAGGACTTTCAAATACTATATACTTTCTATTACAATACTCTTGAACCAAGAGTGTGCGTGCCACAGAATGAATTATCTTAACATCATAATAATTCATCCTAGGTATGAGGAAATTTAACACAGGGTTTAGGAAATATTTGTAAATGAAAAACAAAACTTTTAAAAAAAAATTTATATGACTGTTAAAAGGGACGAGCGACCATGTCGAAGAATCGAATGACTAAGATTCATAATGATCCATCCCAGGTATAATGGGAATCTATCAAGGGATTTAGGAAATATATGTAAATTAAAAGCTTTAAACAAAACCCGCCACCACCAGCAAGTGACTGCTGCATCTCGCTTCCCACTAGCATATATAATCCCCATACCCCTCGACCATGCACACATCCCCAAAAAAAGATGGAACATAGCAGGCAAGGCAATTGGTGCCGTAACTGGCAAACCCAGGTTTGAGTCTCAGTAGGAGACGAATTAAAAATTCTGTAACCTCTATGACAATATTCTTTCTCAATATATAATTTCACTCTATATTATAACGCATCCCCATGTAGGATCCATGGATAGCACATTCTACTCTGTCCGGTGTATATAATTGAACTTATATTTTTTAATTTATATATGCCTGACTTCTGTCGAAGAAATCCAGAGTGACTGTGCATCAGACGAGAGTTTAATTACTTGGTTGGCATGCAAGTGCATCTGCTATGCATGAACTCTTATATCAGCGGCTATCTTCCATCCTTTTGGGGAGATATGTGCATGGTCGAGGGGGTATGGGGATTGGTGCGTGCAGGCAAGGCGATTGGTGTCGTAACTCGCGGACCAAGGTTAGAGTCTCAGTAGGGGACAAATTACCAAATTCTCTGACCTGTATGATAATATTCTTTATATATATATATATATATATATATATATATATATATATATATATATATATATATATATATAAATATATATATATATAAAAACCTACTGATAGATTATGTAGAAAAACAACATGTTAACTCAAACTTCCATACAATAGATAGATAGGTGGATCGAAAGATGAATGGAAAGAAGAACGATTTACCTGAATACCCGTTAACATTGACGGCCATCGTAAGTTTCCACTGTCCTTGTGGCCCTTCTCCCCAATGATGTGCCGTCATAAAAGTCCAGGTGTAGGTCTTAGTTATATAGTAATCTTGATATCGCTTAGTCATTAAATAACTGTCTGTACCAGAAGGTGAGGTCAAGGTCATTTCCACATGGCCAATACTTCGACTTTGAAAATATATCTGGCAGAAGCAAAAGTGTTCATTACATGCGTATGTTTATCCAAAGAAAATTTGTTCACTATGTTGGAGGCTTATGTATGAAGTCCAATTTGTATTCAGGGAATTATAATTCACCTAACAGCATATTGATCGAAGTTATTCATACCGCACTCTTTCCCTATTTTTACGTGAACCCAAATATAAATCGTCACTATTGCGCCTTTAAAAACAAGACAGAAACTTTATATTTGTTGTTAGATGTACTCTTGAATATGTTGTGTTATAATGAGGAATGTGCCATGTGCTATGTTTGATTTGCCAAAGTCAACAATATAATAGACGACATGTATTTTATTTGGGATTCTATTAATACTCAGTATAGTAATCTTATAACATGTTTGACCAATCTTTCCAAAATGCTCATTTATGCGTTTCCTTTTTAATATGCCTGTGAAATTTCCATACGGCAAGTAATCATAGGTAAAGTGAATACTTTGAGATGCATACATGTCTCTTCCTAGTTGGTAAGATATGAGTCTTGAATTCAACCCATTTGGCTTAACATATCGGCCAATTTCTGCATTGAAATGTTAGTCATATATTCCGAGAAACATTGATTAATATGTGTTTTAGCTTGAGACATATAATCAGACAAAATATGGTCATGTTTTAGTTTCATTTTTATGAAAATACAGTTCGACTATGTGTACATAAAAAGACACATGTTACATATGTATAGTGGTTTCTAATAAAACGATCATTATTGTACCGAAACAAATAAGCAACTTTGTATAAAAAAAGCTTTCTGATTGACTTAAATATGCTTCACTAGTCCTTTACGTGATTTTCCTTGTAAATGAGTTAAGCTACTTGTTTCGTTACATTAAACTTTTAAGGCACTATGGGAGAAGACAAATTTATAAAACTGAACCTTGTTATTTTGTCTATCCTTTGGGTGAATATTCATTGTAACTGAAATATAGCTACATTACTTTGATGTAAACAATTTCGTTTTTCCTACATCTTCCCCGTGCCATGTGCCTATCAACTTTTTCCTTCATCTTCCCCGTGCCATGTACCCATCAACCTTTTCCTTCATCTTCCCTGTGCCATGTGCCTATGAACCATTCCCTACAACTTCCCTGTGCCATGTACCCATAATCATTTTCCTACATCTTCCCTGTGCCATGTACCCATTATTCTTTTCCTTCATCTTCCCCATGCCATGTACCTATCATTCTTTACCTACATCTTCCCCGTGCCATGTCCATATCAACCATTTCCTACATCTTCCCTGTGCCATGTACCCATCATCCTTTTCCTTCATCTTCCCCGTGCCATGTCCCTATCAACCATTTCCTACATCTTCCCTGTCCCATGTACCCATCATGCTTTTCCTTCATCTTCCCCGTGTCATGTACCCATCATTCTTTACCTACATCTTCTCCGTGCCATGTGCCTAACGACCATTTCCTACATTTTCCCTGTGCCATGTACCTATCATCCTTTTCCTACATCTTCCCCGTGCCATGTACCCATCATCCTTTACCTACATCTTCCCCGTACCATGTACCCATCATTCTTTACCTACATCTTCCTCATGCCATGTATCCATCATCCTTTACCTACATCTTCCCCGTGCCATGTACCCATCATCCTTTTCCTACATCTTCCCCGTGCCATGTACCCATCATTCTTTACCTACATCTTCTCCGTGACATGTGCCTATCAACCATTTCGTACGTCTTCTCCGTGCCATGTATCCATCATCCTTTACCTACATCTTCCCTGTGCCATGTACCCATCATCCTTTACCTACATCTTCCCCGTGCCATGTACCCATCATTCTTTACCTACATCTTCTCCGTGACATGTGCCTATCAACTATTTCCTACGTCTTCTCCATGCCATGTACCCATCATCCTTTTCCTACATCTTCTCCGTGACATGTACCCATCATCCTTTACCTACATCTTCCCCGCCATGTACCCATCATCCTTTTCCTACATCTTCTCCGTGCCATGTACCCATCATCCTTTTCCTACATCTTCCCTGTGCCATGTACCCATCATCCTTTTCCTACATATTCCCCGTGCCATGTACCCATCATTCTTTACCTACATCTTCCCTGTGCCATGTACCCATCATCCTTTTCCTACATATTCCCCGTGCCATGTACCCATCATTCTTTACCTACATCTTCTCCATGCCATGTGCCTATCAACCATTATCTACGTCTTCTCCGTGCCATGTACCCATCATCCTTTTCCTGCATCTTCTCCGTGCCATGTACCCATCATCCTTTACCTCCTCTTTAGATATTTTAAGTACTCTGACGAACTTTGCTTTAAAAGCACTTACTTTATCTTCCCTTCGAAGCAAGATAAACCAAGAAGGAAAAACCACCAAAGTAACAGTAATTACTACGAGAATGAATCTTTTAATTAATTAACATCTGATCCCATTGTAATAACACTGCCTGAGCGCATACATTAATTCATACACAAGGCGCCAAAATTAGAAACCATACTTAAAGCTAAATGACAACTGGGAAAGTTTTCGATTCATATAGAGCCGCTATTTTTCGGCTAATTCTGAAATGTTGGTAATTCTACGTCTGCATCTATTATTACCATTTTTAATTTTAAGTCACCGTTTAAATTTTGTTTTGTAACTATAGCGGTTGCCCTAATTCAATCAGATGTCAAGGAATATCAGGTCTGGATTGCTCCAAATCAACTTTGGTTTCGTGGTGTTTCCATTGTGACTGATTGCAGTTATGGCTCTGTTGTTATCCATGACAGAACTTAATAACTGAATGTAAAACATTATTTATGAATGTGTCTATGGTCTAGGTATTTTGACTTACCTGTACCTGTACATGTTCTAGATACTGAATTGAACAGCCACTACCAATCGTAATTGAATCAGTAACTCCTGCGGTGTTGGATGGACTAATATACCTGCAACAAGAAAAACACAATTACTGACTTTTTCCAAATTTGTCGCTTTCATTAATAAAGAAGTACATTTTACATGTGTTTGCATATATTATACCAGAAATTAATTAAAAGTTATTGATTGATACTTTAAAAAAAATAAAATTAAAATACCATAACAAAAGATGATAACTTCTCGGTTTTTAATACCATAGGCCGCCCTTAGTAAAACAATTGGTTTTTTGGGTTATTTTTCTTTAAACAATTAAGTTTAGATTTATTTATATTATTTCCATACAAAATTTCAACATGACTCAGAAGAATCTACCCAAGTCAATGTTTTATGTTAGATCTCTATAACTGCCGATAATGATGATAACTTACAAGTTGGGGTTGCTTGTGGAAGATTCGAATGTAACTTGGCTCGGAACTTGCGTCCAGTTAGATGAGTATTTGACCATATCCTCGGTATCCATTAATCCAAATCCTAATCTGGGGTGAACTATGCAAAGCAATATATATATATATATATATATATATATATATATATATATATATATATATATAATAACAATAATAATAATAATAGCATTCTCACCGTTATGTCCCTCTCAAATTCTGACATCCACTTTGCTCCGTGAATTGTCATTAATAAAGCAAGCAATCACCATTTTCGGTCGAGTCTGAATTTGAAGATCATAATGTTTTCAAAATCTTAGAGCCTGATTTAACTCATCTCTGTCATTTCTCACATTAACTACTTGAGGTAACTACAAAGAAATCGCGGTTACTCATGGAAAGAGCCATTAATGCAGGCTATACACTTTTTCAATTGACTCTGTATATAGTTCAGTTCAAATAAATTATTGGTGCCATAGTACTGGAACTAGTCCATTTCAACTGCGAGAGCAGCAAATGTTAGACAACAAACGACTCTCAGTGAAGGAATACAATTCTTCTGCAAGACAAACATGTTCCTTTGTTGAAAAACAGGTTCCCTTGTTGAAAGACAGAAATCTAAGTGACCATGAAAAGGAGATCCTATTGTCCCACTATCAAAAGAGTAGTATAACACTTTCAGGATGCCAGCACATATTAATTTTAAGGAGAGCACAGGCTATAGCATTTAATTCTAGACCATGATACAAATCCATATTATTGTCACTGCGTTGTAAAAGTAGCTGCAGCGTCAAATCTTTGTATTGAAATGCAATAAACAAGCCAGATCTAAATTGTACAAATCTCTGAGGCAAAGAACATCTAATTCATATTCGCCATATCGTTTTGCATCGTGGACTACGAACAAACGAACCATCGAAAATAAACAAACAAAAAAAACCCAACAAAAAACATTTAAATACAGTCTAAGTTCAATATTATTTTTAAAAAAAAAGCAAACAGCAACAACAACCATTCTTCATGCCGATTGTACAAAGTGACCCACAGCTTTAAAGATATTATAACTTCAAACTGCCTAGCGATGAAAACATGTGAAGACTTACCATATTTCTTTGCACTGTTAAGCTGCCAACTATAGTAGCTGTCCGATAGGGAGTACTTTTTTGATGTAAAAACAATTAAGTGTTGAACATCCCTCCAGTTTAAATTTGGACTGTAAGAAATAATGACAACATAATATATAGTGTTGGGAATTTACAATTTGACCACATAATATATAGTGTTGGGAAGTTTACAACTTGACCACATAATATATAGTGTTGGGAAGTTTACAAAAATTTGACCACATAATATATAGTGTTGGGAAGTTTACAACTTGACCACATAATATATAGTGTTGGGAAGTTTACAACTTGACCACATAATATATAGTGTTGGGAAGTTTACAACTTGACCACATAATATATAATGTTGGGAAGTTTACAAAAATTTGACCACATAATATATAGTGTTGGGAAGTTTACAATTTGACCACATAATATATAGTGTTGGGAAGTTTACAACTTGACCACATAATATATAGTGTTGGGAAGTTTACAAAAATTTGACCACATAATATATAGTGTTGGGAAGTTTACAATATGACCACATAATATATAGTGTTGGGAAATCTATAATTTGACCACATAATATATAGTGTTAGGAAGTTTACAATATGACCACATAATATATGGTGTTGGGAAGTTTACAATTTTACCACATAATATATAGTGTTGGGAATTTACAATTTGACCACATAATATACAGTGTTGGGCAGTTTACAATATGACCACATAATATATAGCGTTGGCAAGTTTACAATATGACCACATAATATATAGTGCTGGGAAGCTTACAATTTGACCACATCATATATGGTGTTGGGAATTTACAATTTGACCACATAATATATAGTGTTGGGAAGTTTACAATTTGACTACATAATATATAGTGCTGGGAAGCTTACAATTTGACCACATAATATATGGTGTTGGGAAGTTTACAATTTGACCACATAATATATGGTGTTGGGAAGTTTACAATTTGACCACATAATATATGGTGTTGGGAAGTATACAATTTGACCACATAATATATAGTGTTGGGAAGTTTACAATTTGACCACATAATATATAGTGTTGGGAAGTTTACAATTTGACTACATAATATATAGTGCTGGGAAGCTTACAATTTGACCACATAATATATGGTGTTGGGAAGTTTACAATTTGACCACATAATATATGGTGTTGGGAAGTTTACAATTTGACCACATAATATATGGTGTTGGGAAGTATACAATTTGACCACATAATATATAGTGTTGGGAAGTTTACAATTTGACCACATAATATATAGTGTTGGGAAGTTTACAACTTGACCACATAATATATGGTGTTGGGAAGTTTACAATTTGACCACATAATATATGGTGTTGGGAAGTTTACAATCTGACCACATAATATATAGTGTTGGGAAGTTTACAATCTGACCATATAATATATGGTGTTGGGAAGTTTACAATTTGACCACATAATATATGGTGTTGGGAAGTTTACAATTTGACCACATAATATATAGTGTTGGGAAATTTACAATTTGACCACATAATATATAGTGTTGGGAAGTTTACAATTTGACCACATAATATATTGTGTTGGGAAGTTTACAATTTCCATTTATTATGGGACTTATTACTGATCATTTTCATTTCTTATATAATCGGTAACAAACATTGTCCGAAGACCATTGTTTACAAGCTTTATAGTTCACATCTGAATATTTTAGCTATGAAAATGGAATACTTTCGGAAATGTGTGGGCTTATATTATATTTTGAAAATCTACTTTCTAGTATATATTTCAGATGAAACAAGTTTCAATATGGTTATATCCCCTTTCTGAAACATATATAACCTCCTTTGTGAATTCACTTTTTTTCAAGGTGTGCCGATTTTTGTGGATTTTGTGGCTACTACACACCAGTTTAAAGATCTGGCGAACAATGATTCTTTTGTGAATTGATTTGGTGTTTTACGGCACAACAACACAAATAGCTATTTAGTGCCAAAGTAACTGGAGTAAAGTGCCTTGACCAAGTACACACCACGATAGCTGACCTGAGTTGATCCGATGATAGGATTTGAACCCGCACCCTTTCAGTTGAGAGTCCGGCACGCTAACCACTGAGCGACCGTTGCTCCTCCTTAGCCCCAGTCACAAATATTAAGTACCGACGACAGGTAATTATCGCAAAACCACAAACATTTATACTCACTAAAAGATAAATGAATTAACAGTTCATCATTAACAATATTTAACAATTTGAAATTTTCAAAGGTTAAGGATAAATATACTAGTTAGAAAAGACTGTAATAAATAGTCAGAGTCTTTGCTTGAAAAACATTACATGAAGTTCTAAACAACTTACTTTGCTTGTAAAGCCAGGGCAATGATGCCAGCTGCCACAGGAGTAGCAAACGATGTTCCCTGGAGATTGCTGGCACAATTACTTGAGCGACTGGTAGAATACTGAATATACAAGCACAACTTTATATGCATATCAGTATATTCCATTCTGTATTTATATCAATGAATCTATTCATTTTCTCAATATATCTCTTACACCTATCTATAAACAAGGGAATGGTAAAGGAATTGGTGTCAGCAGAATCGACTGAAGTAATTGCATGATCTATATAAAGGATAATCTATGCATTGTTTACCTATATTAATGCTTCTAAGAATTAAATTCTAGGCTTACTAATCTCCAAGAATTTATAAGATGATAAGATTTAAAAAAGAAATGAAGATTAATATAACAAATCGCATTCATGAAAAGTATATATAACATAATATTAGTTGTTGAAAGAAGAAAAGGAATGAGACATTTCATGCAGACTTGATGTCCCCAAATCAATTTGAATCGACGTAATATATTTTAAATAAAGGGCTCAGAAAAAGAAGCAAATGAAACAAAACCTAAGCGAAACATACATGTTGAAATAAACTTTCCTTTTTTGGGGTCAAAATATGAATTAAATCATACTATAAAACGGGTAGAAACAGGTATTATTGACATGCATTCCAAATTTCATGAAGACCTTGATGATATTGGGTTGTTTAGATTTATTAAAACGATTGTTAAGTAACTGACTTTTTAGTTTTGTTTCATGAACTTCGAATTCTGCTCGACACAATTTGGTTTAATGAGCATTCTGTAGCTCTTTTTATTTCTCAGTCTCAACTTTTTATATCCGCACCTTTGTGGCCATACTTTGATAGGTCATGTCTGTCCATCTGTCCATCAGTTCAACTAGAAACCCGAATTATATATGTATTGATTGAAAGAGTGTGCTTTATGAGAATGAATAAATGACAACAGAGGGTTCGGATCTTGAATGCAGATGAGATGATGGGGTAAAAAGTCACATTTTCACAGGTAATATAGATACTTTCTTATAACCTGAACTCCATCTACACCGATTAAGGGAGGGTAAGCAGATTTTGTATGATTATTCATGAGAATGAGTAGATTACAACGAAGATTTTGAATCCTAAATGCAACCCCATAGTGGAGGGTGCATGAGACGGGTGTGAGTGGTGTGTTGCAAAAGTAAAAAGAGTGGATTTTTGCTGTTGCTTCCATCTTTAGTCTTAAAATTGTCAATACATTTCCTCTACTTACAAGATAGCGGCTTGTATACGATCCACCATATGTTGTTGCCATTACAGGTGCACAAACCTCTGAGTAGAAGGCAGGTTTACCTGCCGAGTCAAGACTGGTCACTCCGATTGTATAGATGCTATTTACGTAGCCATCTCCATTACAGTTGTCATCCTTGTAGCCGTTTCCAGCAGCCCATGTGAAAATAGCACCTTTACCTGAGCGGCCCTGAATTAAAATGTTGAATTAAAATGACTTACAACAGTATGCATTTTATTGAAGGCCAAAATGTTTCTGTAATCAGTCACTACTTTGCTATGATGTAGCCAAGTTTTATGAGTTAACTGAATACGTTGTTTAAGGCGCAATTCTTAATGAAGTGTGAAATTTCGGCATTTCTTTTCATATACATGTAGCTTGAAACAAAACGAAAACCTTTGGACAAAAACTTCTATGTAGGTGTTTGTTTTTACCATTCAATACACAAGGTCAACAGTTGTGCATTCTGAAGTTTATAATTTTTATTCATAACATTGAATACAAGATGTTTATGCAGTTAGTCTCAAAATTCGTACATGCATGACTTTGATGATGAGAATACAAGAAGCATTGACCTGTACGTATCATTACTTCTTTTCTTGGATGGATCCATCCATACACTTACCCTGTGCAGCCCCTTTGTTGTAACTTGAAAGGAAATTGACAGAATATTGTGTATGGAGAGGAAGGGCTTTAAATATGTAGCGTGCATAAAGTTATTTTATTTACTTTAGCTTTCAACTTCAATCAAAAAAAGATCATATTTGCTCCATTTATTCTTATAGTGCAAATAGAGCCGACCTACTTTGCAAGCAACATTCTATCGACAAACGCTGCCACGGAACTGAGCCTTACTCAATTTATATGATAGAAGAAAGCAGTACACTAGAACTCTTTGGATAGTTTCCATGTTTAGATGAATATAAAGCGTGTATGCAAAGACACCAAACCTAAAAAATTCCTTTTTTTTTAAAACCGATCACTTTCATTCAAGCGTTATGGCATTGCGGATTACATGCAATGGGTGCAGGATGATTAGGACCATAGCTGATTCGGACTAGGCTTGTTTGGACCATATTACGGGCTGATTTGGACCATGTGAAATATTATTAAGTTTCGTCTCAGACGTAAATGTAACATTTACAATTGTTTAAAATATAATATTTCTTGTTATTTCCCAGGAACGTTGAGCAGTAAACTGCATTTAAGGAAACAAAACTCCAATTTTACACAAGATAATGGCGCTGTTCTGTATTCAAATTAAATGAAATAATATGACTGTTTGTCTTGTTCTGCCAATTTAATAGTGAAATGTTTTCAAAGTAGCTCATTCACCTTTGTGCAAGATTGAAATAGTTTACATTATTTTCTTGAGAAATAATACAATTATTAACAGTGAAAAAAAATCATGAAAACAGGGCCCATGCAATAACATTTTTTTCGTCCTTATATATTGGTCTGTGTATGTTAAGAATATATCTTTATACTGTATACTGTACTATATACTGAAAGTACTATAAAAAAACCCACTTCTACGTTAAAAAATAAAACTGAAGTCCTGTCAAATTCATGATTTAGTTCAATACAATATCACACGTCTATATTCTGTGAATCGTTTGGACTTCATATTAATTATAATAAAGATAATAATAAGGTACTGAAAATGGTGGTGTTATTTCTGTTGAAAGCTGAAATATATTTTGCTAATCTTTGTCTATTATTTCATAGATGAACTGATGTATCTATCTTTTATTATCATTTAAAGTACTACATATATCCAATTTATTGAACTCTCTTTCCAAACATAATAAGTAATGACATTTAATTAATCAATTAAAATTGTCTCATCATATTATCACGGTCTGTTTAATACTTTGTTTAATTAGTACGCCTTTAATTAATTTAATTGCAGACAATAATAGTGAGATGATCTCACCAGTAATTTGCAAAACCCGTTTGCCTCTAAAATTAAAGCACACTTTTCTACTATTATAGAACACAAAATATAATGCTCATTTTAAATAAGTTTGTAATCTTTGGTTACATTCATTTAATAGACTTAATATGTGCTTTAAATGATATAATTACGTTCATTAATATTTGCAAAGCTTTCAAAGGTTATAATGAAATTTAAATAAGTTGGTTTCTTGGTTCGAGATTTCATTCGCAAGATAAATATTGAACTATAACAGTAAAGTACATTTTAATATTGTGTTACTCTTCAATAACCCTTTACAAAATATTTATTTGGTAAATATAATGCGAACAAAACACGATTTGCATGACAAATCAATCAAATCCATGGGGCAATTTATATACATTACTGTTTGATAATACAGAAAGTCGGCTATACTGGCCTAATTTATGAAATGTTTCAAAATGTTTTTCATAGATATTAATTCAAAGAATAACTTTATGTTTTCTCTATTCTAAGCATTGTCAAGTTATTTTGGTTACAAAAAAAAAAAAAAAAAAAATTAATTAAAAAACGTGATAGCTCATATCAAGTTTGTTCTTATTTCGGCAAGAAATGTACGAAAAATAGTTCTAATTCACATGGTGGAACTACCAGTGGATCTACACATAAGAACTATTTAACATACCTTTACGAGCTGAAAATGAACCTTTTGCATTCTTTATGTTTACATAAACACGATCAGTTGCTCCTATCCAGTGACTAGTTTAATTTTTTTGGCATATAAAAACCTGTGAACAGTTTTGCATATAAAATCTTTAGTAATCTATCATAACTTAGACTCTTGCAAGGAACAAATTTTAATATTTACTGCAAAGACTAAATTATTTTTTATAACTGAGTTGACGGCGGGCCCTAGAAATCGCATGGCTCCTGGGCAATTGCCCCCGCCCGCCCCTCTACGAAATAGATTGTTCCGCATCAGCTTTTTTCTAGCCATTGTTATGTGGCGTAATAGAGTTAATTTCTATGCTTTCACTATACATAAAATAACTTCTCGTAGTACCTCTTTCACAATAAAAATTTTGTTACATATATCTTCCAACTGTGACTTCAATCAAGTTTGGTTGAAAATATTGACATTTTTGTCACTTTCACCATGGTCCCCTCCTAATGACCCAAGGAGAGAGATCCCTTCTTGAACATAGTTTACCAAAAGGACAAGATAGCTAAATATATTTTGTGACTTTCCACCCTGTGGTTGATGATGAGATATAGCAACCAGGCAGATAGATGGACAGACGGAGGATGTCACGGTATTTCTGGTCTTTTTTCTTTTTTTAGAAAAGCATTAGGCAGATGGATGGACAGACATAGGATATCGTAGTAATTCTGGGTTTTTTTTATTTTTTTTTTAGATAAGCGTGGAGATAATACATAGCAAATTATCGCGAGTAGGATTGCTATTTGTATTTTGATGATAGTTAATATTTGTTTCTAAATTTCCAATATACAGTGTACATTATTTTATTATAACAGAATCTCAAGTTAAAGTTTCCTAGTTTTTATATATGAAAAAGTCATATTCATAGACTTAGGACTTCGTTGCTGACGAAAATACAGAAAAATAAGGACATTCTTTTCTTGCATTCCACCATTAATAGTTACACTTTAAAAACATCGTGTAGGGATTAATTACGAATAATATGCCATTTCATAGAGATTAATTACCAATGATATGCCATTCTGTAGGGATTAATTACCAATGATATGCCATTTTGTATGGATTAATTACCAATGATATGCCATTTTGCATGGATTAATTACCAATGATATGCCATTTTGTATGGATTAATTACAATGATATGCCATTTTGTAGCGATTAATTGCCAATGATATGCCATTTTGTATTCATTAATTACCAATGATATGCCATTTTGTAGGGATTAATTACCAATGATATGCCATTTAGCAGTTCTGCCTTAACAAGACTCCCGCTATCAAAATAACCATATCCATCTGTCGGACCCCAGCTGTTGGTGTAGATGTCTACGATAGAGCGTTGGTAACTTAAAGCTCGGGCCTCCTGGAGGTCTGTGGTTCCACTTGAAGACAGAAGTCGCACGCCTGACAATGGAGATTTGTAAGAAAGTACAGAAAACTCCACTTAGAACGAAATTGCTTGTTGTAAAATACCACTTGTTACGAATAATGTTCCCATCCCATCAGTGTTCCTAATTAAGTCCTTGATTCAGTTGCTGCATATAAGGAAATAGTTTGTTCTGAATTATCAGACGCTACAAAGTAATTTTGAGGCCAGAGGGCATCTAATTCTTTTTTTTTAAAAGCAAAATGGCCGTGGCCACTCATTAACTCTTAGATTCCCTAACAAATGTTAATTAAAGTCCTATTATATAACATAAGTGTTAATTCTGGTTACTCACACTATTACATTTACGTTCCTCCTACATTTACAAGTATCTCACTCACTTTGGATTCTCTGAGCTTTTGAGGTCGAAAAAAATTGTTTTTATTCATTAAGACAAAATTCCACAGTTATTGCACAGTAGATGAAAACCTAAGGGTTGAAATAAAGAGCAATGACTGAAGACGGGCAAGGCGATCGTTGAAGACATAGATCTATCGATCAAAACAACGAGAGCATTGGAACATATATGACCGATTTTAAATGAGTTCGTTAGGTCGCATCGAAAAATGTTGACTCCACTTTTGTAAGTAAGAAAGTACTATACTGTACGCTAAAATTGACCAAGCAAAAGTCTTCGAATAATCCACATGTAAAAATGATGGAATTAAATTCTCAGTATAAAGGTTGCTGTAGCTTGAAAAAGTCATAAATGATTACCAACTGTAAATTAGATTGTCCCTGATTCTGTTGCAATAGGTTAAATAGAAAGGACATTAGTACAATGCATCATGGGACAAAAAATAACAACGTTTGAATACATTTTCTTGAAATGTCGTAATATAGGATCCTAAATTAGAGTTCGTTAAGATGAACATCAGTAAACTATTTCAAGGACACTTTATTTTTGCAAGTCATAACGAGCTATATATTGCAATAACTGGTAAATAATGTTCATCTGAAAACATCACAAATGTACAATGAAAGATTGTATTTATCACATGATAACATACTCTAATCTTTCCTCAAATAACAACGGCAAAAATCACTTGCACTGGCTTAAGGTTAATTTACATTTAGATGCCTCGATTTCGAGTTCAAACCTTGTAAAACATTACGAAGAAATATTACAGGTGTGGAATTTGAAAACATTATGAAGAACAAGTGTGGAATTTGAAAATTGTTACATTTGTTCTTGGAAAGTAATATAGATGATATTATGTGATAAATCAAGGATGTCACATGAGCAAAATTTATAAAAGCAGTTACATTAGTTTTTAGTTTCACTAGTATTAAAAGCCATTTCATATCACTAAGGAAGAATCTATAGCAGGCAAGTTTGAACGGTTGACTCAAAAGTGACGGATTTTGATACAGTATATAATCGCTTATAAGTCAAGTCCAATTGCAAATTGCACAGACCCAGATCTGCCGGCACAAAATGCACCTGCAGATCTGGGTCTATAAAGTTTGTTAGGAGTAATCAGTAGAACAAACAACTTAGACCCTGATCTGAAGGCTCATTATGGGTCTTTTGTTGTTTGCAGTTGGACTCAACTTATAAGCCAGTGTGTACGGTAGGTAAATAGGAAGGTTGTAATAAAATATAGCAAGAACGTTGTCCTTTTCCCTACTACTCTACTGCACAGTTTGGCTGTGTTTCCCTACATAAATTGACATCAAGTCAACAATTTGGCTGTGTTTCCCTACATAAATTGACATCAAGTCAACAATTTGGCTGTGTTTCCCTACATAAATTGACATCAAGTACACAATTTGGCTGTGTTTCCCTACATAAATTGACATCAAGTCAAAATAACTAAAATGATTTTTAAAAAAAAATACCCTCAGGTTTTCATGAGTACACAGATTTACGATAAACATAACGTCTCTAAATGAGCGTTTAAAATAGTGCAAGTGAAAAAAATCTAGTCATAAAACAGTCCATAAAACCGAAAGTACTTTCTTTGAAACTTTGCTTATGAAAACTTTTCCAAACATACTCTTAGTTCAGTGAAACCTATTTATCGCTCAAGAATTATGAATTCAAATTTAATTCAGAACTTGAAAAACAGTGTATTTAAAATAATGGGCTGCCAACATGCAGTTTTGATTGTTTTCCTAAATTTGTCATGTAACTGTAACTCAATGAGTTATTCTTTTTAAAATTTAATCAGATTAGCAAAAAACTTACAATTTGCAGGAGTAAAACAGCGCAGAGATGGAATTGTCTCCAAATAGCATTGTTAGTCTGCGAGTCAAGTGCTCTCTTTAAACCACATTATTGTATTTCGTAAATAAGTTAGTCTACAAGTCACGTTCACTTTACACCGCATTACAGTATTTAATAAATATGTCAGTCTACAAGTCATGCTCACTTTACACCACATTACAGTATTTCATAAATAACTCAGTCTACAAGTCATGTTCACTTTACACCACATTACAGTATTTCATAAATAAGTCAGTCTACAAGTCATGTTCACTTTACATCACATTACAGTATTTAATAAATAAGTCAGTCTACAAGTCATGTTCACTTTACACCACATTACAGTATTTCATAAATAACTCAGTCTACAAGTCATGTTCACTTTACACCACATTACAGTATTTAATAAATAAGTCAGTCTACAAGTCATGTTCACTTTACACCACATTACAGTATTTAATAAATAACTCAGTCTACAAGTCATGTTCACTTTACACCACATTACAGTATTTCATAAATAAGTCAGTCTACAAGTCATGTTCACTTTACATCACATTACAGTATTTCATAAATAACTCAGTCTACAAGTCATGCTCACTTTACACCACATTACAGTATTTAATAAATAAGTCAGTCTACAAGTCATGCTCACTTTACACCACATTACAGTATTTCATAAATAACTCAGTCTACAAGTCATGTTCACTTTACACCACATTACAGTATTTCATAAATAAGTCAGTCTACAAGTCATGTTCACTTTACATCACATTACAGTATTTAATAAATAAGTTAGTCTTCAAATCATATTCACTTTACACCACATTACAGTATTTCATAAATAAGTCAGTCTACAAGTCATGTTCACTTTACACCATATTACAGTATTTCATAAATAAGTCAGTCTACAAGTCATGTTCACTTTACACCACATTACAGTATTTCATAAAAAAGTCAGTCTACAAGTCATGTTTACTTTACACCACATTACAGTATTTCATAAAATGAGTTGCTTAATAAAACAAGTTCACAGACTGAAGGAAAAGATTACATTGCTTAGATAAGTCTCAGGTGAATCATGTTGTAGCTTTTATTGAACGTAAAATTGGTTTGCAATTTTTGGAAAACAAATATTTAAATGAATTATTATGTGAATCTTGAAAACAGAATAAATATATGTATAAGTAAAATTTTCTGGGAAACGTGACCAAGAGTTTTTGATTTCACATATTCTCAAATACTCACTTTCTTGACTCTGATATGTATATTTTAAACTTTAACGTTTTAAAACTGGCTTTAACAATTTCTGACACATTATTTCTTTCAAAAATATTAATCATTTTTCTGCATACCAATACGACTTCCATAAAAAAGTTATTTGAACAATTTCATTGACTTCAAGAGGTGTTCATCTATCTATCTGTATGCATTTCTCTCTCTCTCTCTCTCTCTCTCTCTCTCTCTCTCTATATATATATATATATATATATATATATATATATATATATGTGTATATATATATATATATATATATATATATATATATATATATATATATATATATGTGTGTGTGTGTGTGTGTGTGTATATATATATATATATTAATATATATAGTAAATATCGGCAGATTAGACATAATAATGCGACAATAAAATGCAGGTACATGATATATCAACTATAATAATATTACTAATTTTGATCTCTTGTTGCATATTATTTTAGAAAACAAAATCTCTATTAGTCATATTCCTTGCCCTTGTTCATATAAGTAAGCTTCCAAGCCAGCAAGTGGAAAAGCTTCTCATTCATTCCTTTGCACTCTTTTGTCAAGCAATCCTAAGGCGAAGAGAGGAAAACAGGAAGCAAGTAAGTTAAAAGTCGCATCTTTCAATTCCACCTTCCTGGCAATAGTCAAAAGGGGAATAAACAAGCGTGCAAACGAGAAAATACTTATTTGTATGAAGTCAAACATTGATATGTAGTAGTTACTTACCAATAACTCTAGCACCATAAGCAACCCCTACAACGCACTCATTATTATTGGCCTCTGCAACAATTAATCCGGCGCATCGAGTACCGTGGCTGCAATAAAGATTGCAAGGTTTGAATATTGACTGATGCAATGCTATCCCTGTTCAGTTTAGCCATAAGGGTTCCTTCAAATGAAAATTAATTCTTAATATTACCACAAAGATAATTTTGACATTCAATCAAATAAGTGGAGAAGGAAAACAAATAACCCCCCAAAACGTGAGATCTGATCAAAACAATTTTATTAATGTAAAGTATAAAAGATATGGTTCCTCTAAATGAAGATCAGCCAGGGAATATTGTTATTGTCTTTTCTTTCCTATTTTCATGTTTTTTCTCATACATAAAAAAAAATATTTACAAAAAATAGAAATTCCTAAGGGAGTATATGTCATCACAGAATGATGTATTGTAAGTAATATGTTGGACCCAAGTATTTACAAGCAGACGAAATAAATTAAAACTTTAAACTGCCATTAATTTTTCATTGATTGGATTTTAAAAATTTATTTTCAGTTTTGTCGATCACATTCAACATCTTTTATTTTTTTTGCCATATTTAAACACATTTCATGGCTCCTGTGTGTATTTACTGAATATTGTTTGTTTATGCTGAATGTTTTATACATACAATCTTGTTATGTTAAGATACATGAGTATGCAAATAAGATAAGTTTCTCATAAATAAAAGAAATAGTTCTCAGTCATACATAAGCGAACTCGTCGATGAAGCCACGTGTTATATTGTGCTATCTGTTTTATGTTTTAAAAAATGAAGCCAAGCAAACTGAATCAATAATGCAGTCTTTTTTAAAAAATGTTTTGGCAAATGCGATAAAAGGTTAGTTAAACTTGAGATTTGTGCGCTGAAACCGATACGCTCAGAATTTCTTTGGTCTTTCTTTTCTTTCAATAACTTAATTATTGCATCACTTAATTGCGTTTTAAAAAAATCATGACACTCGTATTTTTTTAGGGGATTTTAACGTTGCTTGACAAAAGGTGTTCTTTGTTCGGATCATCACGTAAAGTTGACAATCCATTATCTCTGATATGAAGTTGACCCCATTTCTGTACTCTAAGGGATGTACTGACCCATTGATATAACTATGTGAAATCTCAAATAATATTGCCGTTCTTTTGGGTCCCAAATGTTTTAATTATGACTATATTGTAGTTGGTTGAAAATATCGGTTTATTGTGAATAATGGTCAATATTCATGGTCCCGTTAGTAAGCAGTTTTCTCCACATCTACTGTACTGTAAAAGAAAAAAGATAACAGATTTGAGTTGTATTTTATTTACACTCCTTTGTCACCCGTGGCTGCCTGTGACGAGATTTCCTCGTTTTTCATGAGTACGCATAAATAAAAATATGTCATCAAAAAAACAATGTAACAATGTCCTACACGTCAATGAAAGTGCCTGTTTTATCAATCGATAAGGGACTGTTCTTGGAAGAGAAACTTTGATTGGCTCATTCAAACAGCGTGAAAGGCCATGTTGAGTAACAATGGCAAGAAAAAATTACTCTCGCTAGCAGTGATTGGCTGAGCAGGTTTATGCATATTCATGAGAAGTGATGAATCTCAGCACAGGCGGTCAGGGGTGATAAAGGAGTGTAGAGGATTATCTCCCTTGGATTGCGACGATGTGTTTATCCTACAGCAAAAGCCAGTATAATGGTCACAGTGAAAAACATGCAAATCGCATGAGTGTAACAAACAGGACGAGACCATGATCAACAGTAAACCCACTGTCGACATTTATCGCCTGTGCACTGATCTAGTCTTCGACAATTAAAAGTAAATGTTAACATAGTTTACGCTTAATGTCGCTGGTAGGGTATGACTTCCTGTTTATTGGATTTAGCAGATATTTATGCTTTCTAATGCAAACCCTGCATACCATATCACGTAAAATGTCAATGACGGTGTGTGAACAAACAACAGGTAGCTAGTCCAATGGACAATGTGACCAGGCTAACCCACAGTATCATTTGGTGTACAAATATCAACGACGGAGCATTAAATCAATAGATTACCACGGAGTTCAACCCTCGGTCTAGCCTGGGTTACAGTCCGGTCAATTTCGTTAAAGTTTTAGATTGACGGCCTGGGAACTATGCACAAAATTTTGGCGCAGCGCCCTCTGCTTTACTACTAGGATCACATGGGTTTAATTTCAGGTTTGATAACTCTGATCAAGTTGTCCCGAAATAAACCGTTTTAATGTTATATACACATTCTATAGAAACAACCTGTTCACGTTTTCGTTATCAAAATATCCGAATAAATTCAGTTGAAACACGACGAAAGTGCAAAATTATCTCCGTGTAATTGAACTGTATAATACGATTACATAAAATGTCGCGTGTAGCAGCATACTTGCCTCGTTTTGGATAAGGTTAATGTCATGTGTAAATTGGCTATTAATAGGATTAATCATCACGGAAAACACCTCGCATATCCCCAAGCGTCAATATCGCCATAATCTCAATAGGGTGCCATTAATGAATGATGATCTATTTTCGACGGATTATCATCGGGGGAATAAAAAGAAAAGAATAGACTGGCAAAGCAAACATATCGACGATTGCACCCAGGTTACCCTCGGTCATAAAATTTGTGCTTTTTTTACCACCCCCACCCCCCGTTGTCAGCATTTTTACACGTAATATATTAATATTAATACGGACACCCCACCCCCTCTCTCCGCAAACCCCCAACCCTTTACAAATATTTGGCCACAGACACAAAAACGTACGCCTAATCAGGGTAAATATGCTTAAAACAGGTAAATAGGTATAAAACTCCTAAAAACATAGAGGGGCGGATGGAGTCGAAATAGACAAATCCATTCTTCTGATTGCATCAAACCAGCCAAAACTTTTTATACAATATAAAACAACATATTACTACTTACTCGTTCCCGTCACGTGGGTCTGGGTCTGCATCATTGCTTACGTAATCGTAATGGTATCCGCTGTACTGCAAGGACAGTAAACCATGGAATGAATTATTAAAAAATATGCTTCCAGACAGGGAGAAATCGGAATATGAACTTTATGTAGCTACGAGAAAATGTTTACGTTCTGTTTTGATCTGATGGAAATTTTACAATGCATATTGTTTATTGAATATAATCATCATTAAGCATGGCTTTAACTCATTCTAAATTGAAAATCTGGAGGGAAAAAAAACAAAACAAAAAAAAAACTATAAGAGTAGAGACACAACCAGAGTAGAAAAAACGAAAAAAAAAAAAAAGAAGAATGCTTATGGTGCTACTAGGAGTGGTGGCAGATTTGATAAGTATATTTTTGCATGGACAGTAATGGATTGTAATGATAGTGATAGATTTGACAAGTGCACTTTTGTACGGATAGTAATGGATAGTGATAGATTTGATATGTACACTTTTGTATGGATTGTAATGGATAGTGATAGATTTGATCATTACCTGTTAATATAAATGGTTCAGTTTAGATATGTTAAATATGGTATATGTGGTATTTGCATTCTCTATACCTTCCGAATAGATACAATGCAGTGGAAATCAGCACGTAATTTTTGCGGGTCATTTACATTAAGTTAATAATAGCAACTGGGGATGATTTGTTCAGAATTATAGAATAGACAAAAATTGAATGTTTTCTGCATAATTTGAGTGTGCAGATTTCAAAAATGAACCCATCGTTATGATATCTTTTCAAATAAATTCACAGGAAGCATTCAAACACATGTACCATCTACCATTTTTAATATTGGTCTTTGGCACTTTTTGCAAATTCTTGACCTCATGTTATTTCAAGCTGAAATTTGCATATTTCTTACATATGTTTATATAGAAATGTTTTGTGAACATTCAGCTGTAAGAATAAATTGACTTTTTATATGTTCCAGGTAATTCAGAAACCCCCTGTGCTATTTGATCAAGCACCCCACCCCACCAACATTTTTGCATGAAATACTATATTTTTGAGTCATGCACAAGTTGAAATTATATGTTGCTCTTAAAATGGAATGTTTTCTGCATAATTTGAGTGTGCATTATTCAAAAATGAACCCATCTTTATGATATGTTTTCAAATAAATTCACAGGAAGCATTCAAACACATGAGCCTTCCACCATTGTTAATATTGGTCTTTGGTCACTTTTTGCAAATTCTTGACATCATGTAATTTCATGCTCAAAGTTGCATATTTCTTACAATATACATATGGTTATTTATAAATGTTTTGTGAACATTCAGCTCCAAGAATAAATTAACTTTTTCTATGTTCCATGTACTTCTGAAGCCTTTCTGTTCCTTTTTATCATGAGTACCCATAACATTTTTGCATGAAATACAATAATCATTAGTCATACAAAAGTTTAAAATGTATGTTACTCTTAAAAGCAACAGTGCAAATGCATTACACTGTTCTTGTACATATATACATTGATCTGAAATCACAATTTATTAAATAACAATTGCCATTTTAGAATTTAGTTATGATAAGATATTTTTCGTCAGTTTTCATAATCTATAAAATAAAATCAATGACAAAAAAACAAACATAAAAAAAACTTAGTTTGATTACTTCCACAATTCTACTTCTGGTACTGAGTTGGTTGTCAAGAAATAGTTATGATTATGTTTTTGTTTAAATAGATAAATGCTACACATCGATTTTCTGTTCTTAATGATGACAATATTCATATTGATATTCACAAAAAATGAATTTTTCATTCTTCAAAATAGTTTAACTTTTACCTCTTTTTCGCCCCTACTAAACATGAATGTTTTAATTTGAATATTATTGTCGATAAGAATCGTACCTTGAACAGATGATCTGACATTGATAATCTAAGTGGTCACAATCGCATACATATTATCAATATCATTATCAGTATAACCCGTCGAGTCTCTAACCTCGAAAATACATTACACAACAAAAGTTGTACCAATATTTTGTAATAAATTTGGTATAATGAAATGACAATACGTTTATATAATCCGATTCCTTGGTATAAACGTCTGCCCTATCATAAAATCAAGTTTTCGTGTTTGAGCTCAATTTATCTCGTATTGTTGCATTGTTTACATTTTGTACGTACCCATGTGCCGGGAAGAGTTACCGTTCGTGCTGGCATGGGTCACCTTTAAAAAAGACGTAATTCGTGGGTTTTCCGCAAATATTCGCACACATTTTACCATTATTCTCGTAAAAAGAATTCCAACGTATTTAAAAAGTAGGCGTAGGTGAGCGTATATGTTCGTTTATTTAGTTTTTCTGCGTTTTGAAAAATTCGGTTTTCGTTTATTTCCGCCGAATATATTGTAGAAAAGGCCCAATGTCATATACGCTAAATATAGACATTTGACCTTTCAACCATTAATACATTCGGATATAATGATATAGGCTTTTTACATACAAAAGCGGAGAAAGTACCAGGTGTAATGAGGTTGACATTTTGAGAAAATGTTAATCTTGATCGCCAGTGCCCTCTAGCGGCGGCGCCTGTTGCTACATGAAAACGTGCTTTGCCATTTACATTCTTGAGCCATACAAATTTATCTAAATGTATCTAAACCGTGAGGAGCATTCACCAATTACACGTAAAATGAAACCGTACCAAAAAAACAAAAGGTCAAATAAAAAATAAAACATATATAATTTAGCATTCTCACAAAGGCTTAAAGGATCAATAATCTTAAAGGAACTCAATGCAATCCATTGTCTCTTGAATTATTTATAAATCACTCTTGTCGAACTACCATTTTCTGGATTTACCATGTTAGCATCCAGATCAGTGTGAGTTATCTCGAGTCCGTCGTCTACAACTGCAATCGTGACCCCACTGCCGTTGTAACCCAGATTCCATGCCTCCTGGACCTTCATTGATGGCGTGATAGCTCCGTTCTGGCGACAAAACATTTTAGATTATTGCAGATTATGCGCAGTCAATCAGCATGTCCACATTCTTTCAATGCCTTTCATATTCCCATGCCCAACACTCACATTTTATTCCATTTAAACCTATCACCAAACCCAAATGTTGACTGCGGTTCCAGACTATGCGGTGGCTCAGTGGTTAACACATAGGATTCGCGACCAGAAGGTTGCGGGTTTAAATCCGGTCTCAGACCAGAGCAGGTCTGCCACCGTGGTGTGTCTCTGACAGTTTTTTTTTTTATAAAAAAAACTCCAATTGCCTTGGCACGTTATAGTTAATCAACAAGTCATCCGGCATCGAAATTGGCACCCACAAATCTTTTGTGTACAGTCATATTAAAAGGCTTGAAGACTTTATCATAACGATAAAGGAAGAATTGCGCGTTCTTGTACACAATTGCATGCACATGGCGGCACATACGGATATGATAACCATGTACGCACTGTTTATTGGAATACTCGAGGCCAATGAAAAAATATGTAAACCAAGGATCTAACCAGCGTCACAAGCCACGGCCGATAATCCGCGGATTATCACCCGTGAGTAGTAGGGGGTGGGTAACTGGCCCGGGGGTGGCACTCTGGACCCAAACGGGATTTTAACATTGGGGGTGGCACTCTGGACCCAAACGGGAGTTTAACATTGGGGTGGCACTACAGACCCAAACGGGAGTTTAACATAGCGGGTGGCACTACAGACCCAAACGGGAAAAGGAACGGGAAAAAAAAAATAGAGAGAGAGAGAAGTATGGCAATCATTGGAAAATTAATCTTTTCTTGAAAAATGGGTGGCTCTGAAAAGGGCCGTTGGTTTTTTTTGTTTAACATTGACATCTCCTGAAGGGTCTTCTTTTCCTTAAACTTCTACGGACTTCCGGTCCGTACATCAAGACCCCCTTCAGGCAGCCTTGTCGTTCAATATAGATACGACGATTCCATATAGCGGTCTCTGTAATCTTGGTGATGGCCCGTGAGGCCTTCACATACATAGGGAATGCTGGGTTAAACAGCATTCCCGAGATGATACTGGATGATTCCACACTTGTCCACATTTTGTTTGTTCTTTTGGAGTAGTCTTGGAGAAAACCGGTGAAGCTCTACGAGACAAGCGGTCGTATATATACCCTACGATCGGATTGAAATGCATCGAAATGAACTACCAATCCAAGCGCGCGTTACAAGCGGGTCGGTTTTTCTTCCAATGGGAAGAGAGTAGGGGTGTGACGTCATTTGGGGTATAAAGGCATCACAGCGTTCGTAGGGATTTTACTTTTTGGACAGCCTAAATGGAGGCTACCAAGACTAGTATGTATTGGGGTGAGCCTGCAACGACTAATGCTGCTGTGTTAAACTTCCAGCCGGAAGAGTTTAATTTAGATTTTCTGTCTGAAGAATTTGAGCCTGAAACGACTACGACTGTTGCTGCTATATCAGCCTCTTTGCTGCCTGTCATTGACGATTTCAAAAAGAGGCAACAAGAACAACTGGAAATATTTTTACAGCGACAGAGAGAAGCGGAAGAAGTGTTTCTTCAACAAGAAGAGGAGAGGAGAAGAAAACAAAAAGAAGAAATAAGACAGATAGAAGAGGAGAAGAGTGAAGCACCGCAAGAAGAGAGTCAGGAAGATAAAACGGTGAGTCTACTAGAAGACATTTTATCTGAGTTAAAACGTTTGACAAGCCTGTATGAGTATTCTTTAACTCAGCCTAAGCGAAAAAGACCATCACGGGCCAAACATGCGAAGCCCATCACTACTAGTGGGATGCTACCACCACCACCACTACCATCACCATTCACTACTACAACTACTACCACCAAAGCAGCAGCAGGAGGAGGAATTGGACTGGGTCGTGGAAAAGGATTACGACAATTGAAGCTGATCATGTCCAGTCCATAAGTTTGTTTTAACAAACAAACAAACACCCCAACGGCCCTTTTCAGGGCCACTCAGATCAATAGAAAAGAAATCAAATTGCCACAAAAAAAATCAAGTAAAACTTTAAAAATCCCCATTCCTTGGTTTTGTGTGTAAAAGTGAGTGCGTGCGTGCGTGTATCATCCATACTCTAAAATAACAAAATAACACAAAAACACTTACTTTTTTTTCCATTCTGGTGTATTCTCATTTTTTACAAAATAATTCACCATGAACATAACACCACACTCCAAAAAAGTTCATTGTTCACTGTCCGTCTCTCTTGTTCTTGTTCTTCTTGAATTTCTTCACAGGAATCAAGGGTTCTTCTTCTTCATTCTCATTATCTTCCATCCATCTCACTTTCTTCTTACCTTTCTTGACGATATGTTCTTCTTCTTCTTCTAGGTTTGAAGATCCTTCGGCTTCCTCCCTCTCTGGTAGATTTTCTTTTTCTTGTTCTTTCTGAGGGCACTCCGAAGACCAATGTCCTTTTCCTTGACAATGATAACAAGTATCTTTCCTTTTGTCTCTGTTTTGGTTTTGACGTTGTGGACATTCTGGAGCCCAATGTCCTTTCTCTTGGCAGATATAACAAGTATCTTGACTTTTATCTCGAGCGTAGATGTTTCGATTTAACTTGTCATCTATAGCCTTATAGTAAGCGTTAGGGCTATAAATCTGAATACGTCTTCTTGACTCTTCCATCTTTACAGTTTGAAAGTTCAATCACAAAGGTAAGAAGGTCTCTCTATATATAGTCTCCTCTCTCTATATATAGGTTCCTCTGTGAAACTGAATCAGTTTCAAATCAAACTTCAAGATGAAAAGATCACGCCCAATCCATGAGAAACCAAAAGAAGAAACAAAGAGGCCACGGCGACGAAGACATTCCGTACCGCCTGAAACACCGCTGGCTGAACTGCTAGCTCAAGTCCATGCTAGCGATTTCGAAGAAGAGATGAGTGAACCTGAAACCCAAAAAACCCAACCCAAAGAATCCACTACCACAACCACCAGAACCCCTGACCAAAAAAGACCTACTACCGTGGCTCCTGAAAATTACTATCGGATTCGAGAGACGCAAAAAATAACCTCTCGAAAATTTAAAACCACAGCCTACACTCACACGGTTCACTTTAAAGACTTCAAGTCCGAAGTACCTCCCGAGAAAGCGGCGGGGTTCATTAGCGATTTGTGGGGTTCTGTGTTACAGAACTTGAAACGACAATGCGGAGCCAAAGAAGACGATCGATTGAGACTGTCTATGCATCACGACAATTTGAAGTCCCCTGTTTGGATCGAGTTCAGCACCCCGGCAGAATTAACACCAGACAAAGTCATATCCAAAATAGAACACGTTCAACAATCTAACGACAAGTTTACCATCACCGATGGAAAGGCCACACTTTACATGACTCACGTTGCTCCTCCTCGAGGAAGTGGACGAAGTAGGAAAGCGTTACTGGTGGACGACCTTCGTAGTACCAAATTCAGTGTCGTCCAAATTGACAATACCCAAGACCAGATGTGTTTGGCTCGAGCCATCGTAGTGGGGCGAACGTATGCCAACAAGAACGAGAGCAAAGAATGGAAAAGAGCCTGGAAGAACATTCGACGATCAGACAGAGTCCAACAACGAAAAGAAGCAGAACTCCTGTTGCAACAAGCAGGCATCCCTAAAGAGACCGTGTGTGGTATTTCTCAAATGCAACAACTTCAAGACGTCTTGGCTCCTCACTACACTTTGAAAGTACACCCTCAAGAAGTGCGCGGAGATATGCTGTTTCGAGGCCCAAATTTCCCCGAAGGAAACTACATTCACGTGTATTACCAACAAGAACATTTTGATGCTATCACTACTATCACAGGATTTCTGGGACACTCTTACTACTGCGAGAAATGCGACAAAGGATTTAATAATCGGGAGCGACACCTTCATTGCGGTCAGAGATGTCGGGGCTGTTTAGCGGACAAACCATGCCTTCCTGAACAACACCACGTTCATTGTGAGACGTGTCGACGCACTTTTATCAGTGCCTCTTGTTACCAACAGCATTGCAAGACACAAGAGTACCAACAAAAATGTGCTTGCGACTTATTGAAATTGTGCTCCACGTGTGGAAAACTGATTCGCACCAACGACCCCAAGAGACACACTTGTACTGGAAAAAAAAGATGTCCTATTTGCAAGCAGATGGTGAACTTTGATCATCAATGTTTTATTCAAAAGTACGACAAGACAGAGAAGAAAGAATTAAAGAAGAACAAGAACAAAGTGAATTTCATCTTTTTTGATTTTGAATGCATGCAAGAAACAGGCATTCACATTCCTAATTTCTGCGTGGCTCATCGGGCTTGTGAGAAGTGCATTCAAGAAACGATCCACTTTCACTGTCCTCATTGTAGTCGGATTCCAGGAGGACGTGAAAAAATCTTTCGCGGGGCCAACACTTTGTCCGAGTTTGCTGAATGGATTTTAGACCCTACCGACGACACTTGGAGCGAAGAGGACATTCAACGTTACGGAGACTGTCATCGCTATGCGACCGTCATAGCTCACAATTTCTCGGGATACGATGGACAGTTTTTGTTAAGATATTATTCGCAACAAGGTACCGAACGCCCTGAAGTCACCATGAACGGAAACAAGCTCATCTACATGAAAGTGGGTCAAGTCAAATTTAAAGATTCCATGAGATATTTAGCCATGCCTTTGAGTCGAATGCCAAAAACATTTGGCATGACAGAAATGGCTAAAGGCTATTTTTCTCACTTCTTCAACACGGAAGCTAATCAACATGCCGTCCTACCTCATTTGCCTGACCTCCATTATTACGACCCCGACGGAATGCGCCCCGAACAGCGAGAAGCCTTTCACGCTTGGCACCGCGCTCACCAGTCCGATCCATTTGACTTTCAAGAGGAAATGCTGAAGTACTGTCGATCCGATGTGGACATTTTACGGCGTTGCTGTGGCAAGTTTCGAGAGTTATTTCTAGATCACGGAGACGTCGATCCTTTGAAAGATGCGTGCACCCTACCCAAAGCCTGTTCCTTAGTGTACACCAGAAACTTCATGCCCGAGAACGAACTAGCCATCATCGACTCCAACACGTCTCTCTTTGCCAGTCGTCAATACTCGGCCAAAGCTTTGCGTTGGTTCCATTACTTGTGCCAAAAAGAAGACAAATGGATACAACATGCCAGAAACGGAGGAGGAGAAAAGAAGATTGGATCTTATTCCGTGGATGGATTTGATTTAGAAAACCCTAACACGGTGTACGAATTTCAGGGTTGCTTGTTTCACGGATGCCCTACCTGTTTTCATGACCGAGACCTGAAAAGTCCTTATTCAGACTCTACCATGGAACAGTTGTACGAACGCACTCACCAACGACGACTTCACTTAGAAAGTCAAGGATACCAAGTGGTAGAAATGTGGGAGCACGAGTACGATCACCGTTTGAAAACCGATCCTGAATTTAAGAGCATCACCGAAAGTTACGACGTGACCACCATCGAACCTTTGGATCCACGCCACAGTTTATTTGGAGGACGAACCAATGCCACTCGCTTGCTGTACGACGTAGACGAATCCAAAGGAGAAGAAATCAAATACATCGACGTGTGTTCTTTGTATCCTTGGGTGTGTAAATATGCTCGTTTTCCAACCAGACACCCTGAAATCTTGACAGAACACATCGACGTGGAACACATTCGTCAATACGAAGGATTGATCAAATGTAAAGTCTTACCCCCGACAAACTTGTACCATCCCATCCTGCCTCACCATTGCCAAGGAAAACTGATGTTTCCTTTATGCCGTACGTGTGCCGAAACATGCAACCAAGATCACCCCTGTCACCACACGGAGGAAGAACGCTCTTTGACAGGAACGTAGGTCAGTGCCGAATTGTTTCGAGCTCTGGATCGTGGATACCGCACAATACCAAAAGGACGACGCCACGAATCATCCAGGCATTTTCTCGGGGTACGTCAACCAATTTTTAAAACTGAAACAAGAAGCCAGCGGCTATCCCTCGTGGTGTCAGACTCCCGAAGACCAAGTTCGATTCAAAGAAGAGTACCGTGACGTCGAAGGCATCACTTTGGAAGACGTGGAAAAGAACGAAGGAAAAAGATCATTTGCCAAAGTCATGCTCAATTGCTTGTGGGCAAAAATGGCACAACGACCCATCTTAACCAAGACGGAATACTTGACAGATCCTTATAAGTACTTTCAACTGGTGGACAACAAAAGCGTACTAGTCAAACACGTCGAAATCGTCCGTGATGATTTGATCTTAGTCAATTTCGAAGAAGAACCCAAGTTTGTAGAACCTGACAAGTTTAGCAACGTAGTCATTGCCGCCTACGTGACCGCTCATGCTCGTTTGAAATTGTACGACGAAGCTTTAGAAATCTTGGGAGATCGTGTCCTGTACTTTGACACCGACAGCTGTATGTACATCCATCGCCCCGGTTGCCCACACCCTACCATCCAAGGAGATCGTTTAGGAGCCTGGACAGACGAGCACCCTCAAGACACCATTCTGAGTTTTGCCAGCGGTGGCCCTAAAAATTACGGCTACCGATAACGAGACCCGCAAGGACAACTTCACACCCAATGTAAAGTCAAAGGATTAACCCTCAACTATCGAACCAGCCGAGTAGTCAATTTTGAGGTTTTGAAAAATGCTTTGCTGTCTGGACAAGTGGAAGACTTTCGAGTGCACACGTTAGAACCTCACAAGATCGTACGGTTACCTAATCACCAAATCGTCAGTCGCCCTTTACAAAAAGTGTACCGAATCGTGTACCAAAAACGAGTGAGACTTCCAGACCACACCACTTTGCCTTACGGACACGCCGATCTGCAGTACAAAAAAGGGCACCCCCTTGAACAGAAAAGCCAACACCAAGATTGACGATGACTTCAACACCGTGTGATGAACCCACTACAGACCTCAAGTTGAAAGAATACAAATTTCCCGTGGTCTTGCCTGACTATTGTGATTGTGCCAGTCGCTTTAACACGTTTAAAAAATGGCCTAAATGGCATGGATTACCTACTTCCAACTCTTTAGTCAGAGCAGGATTTGTCTACTTTGGACAGGGAAACAAAGTGCAATGTTTCAGTTGTGGTGCAACCATTTACATGAACCCTAAAAGTTCAGCTATCCTGGAACATATCAGATGGTCTCAAAACTGTGCTTACCTTTCTTTGGCGTTTCCACCGATTACATTACAGTACTTTGCGGATGGTACAGTCGACAGGAATAAAAAAGGAACCCCTTCCAAGCCTAACCATTCATTCTGACTTTCAACGTTGACCGAGCAAGAAGAAAAAAAAGATGAGTAATTTTGTCATCCTCCCACCAAAGATGAATAAGAATACTCATGCCACACACCCACCAAGGGATTTCTAGTGTGAACTCCAAGTGCCATCACGACTTGGAGTGCGATGCAGTGCCATGCGACGAGACGGATTCCGTAAGCGTTGACATCATCGATTCACACGATCAGACGGATGCCGTACGCTTGGACATCGTCGATGCTGTGCGTGTGCCTCACCGTCCCTCTAGAGATGCAGGAAGACCTTTCTTCTTTATTGGGAAGAATGCTAAACGTACCTGTGAATGTCATAAAGAATTGACGATACCTGTGGCTTTGCCTGGCTATTCCAAGTATGAAAGTCGACTCCAGACGTTCCAAGACAAGTGGCCTAAATATCTACTACAATCAACTACTGACAAAGCTTTAGCCAGATCTGGATTTATCTACTTGGGAGAAGGAGATAAAGTTCAGTGTTTAAGTTGCGGTGTGAGACTTCACCATTGGGAACCTACCGACTCAGCTTACATTGACCATGCCAGATGGTCTCCGTACTGTCAGTTCTTACCTTTAGTGGCCTTAGAAGAGTACGGGTACGATGAGCCAGATGTCATACCTACAAAGAAGAAGTAACATGTCGGAGGATACTTTACAATGGTACATTCGTGGTTTACCTTTGGAGTTGCGAGAACACATTTACAGAGAATGGGTTCAGATACAAGTGAAACGTAAAGAACAGTTACATCCTTTACGACATACATGTTTTAACCATTGGTATCTGAATGTTATAAAAATACTGATTAGTACCAAGATATTCAAATGGTCAGACATTCATGAAGGACTAGAAGACCACTTTAAGAGTTTGGAGGGCACCACCTACAATGTGGCAGTGATCCATAGAATTCGATGGAACGAAGTGAAGGAAAAAAAATGTGACCAACAGGCAAGAATACCAAAAACTTTTACTAGAAGTGTCACCTCAAGACGAAACGTCTTTACGTCGACTGACGTGTAATACGGTTCTTCTCACTGATCATCTTAGATATCCTTTACCCACCGATTCCATTTGGCTAAAGTGTGAGTATTTTGTCACCAAGAAGACTAGTTTAGAAGATCGCATTCGTGACTTGCCTTCGAAGCTGCGAGTACGCATTTACAAAGAGTTTGTCCAGATCCAAGTGAAACGCAAACTCAAAGTCATTCCTCGATTTTTAAACTATTGCTACTTCCACCGTATCAGAAGCCTGATTCTGGAGAGAAACTATCACCGCTATCGTGAAGAACACAAAAGAGAGTTACTTCTTTCCAAGTCAAATACTTTACCAGAGTACATTCGTGGTTTGCCTTTGGAGCTGCGAGAACGGATTTACCAAGAGTTTGTCAAGATCCAAGTGAAACGCAAACTCAAAGTCATTTCTCGATTTTTAAGGTATGCTTACTTCCAAACTGTCAGAAGAAAGATTCTGGAGAAAACCTTTCATTGTAGAATCCCGGGAATAGTCTATCACAAAAGAACCTAGATATAAAAACCCACCACAAAAGATACCCACCTTAGGAATCTCACCCTATAAAATCTCACCATGTCAGGACTGTGGTCTTCACTTGTGAAACGTATTCCGTGGAAGGAAGTCAACGATCGTGTTCAAACCTTAGAGGATTATAAACACTTGATACAAGAACTGTTTCCATTGAATTTTGGACGCTATGCAGTGTGTGTGTTAGTGACTACCTTTCTTGGATTTCGTTTTCCAGGACATTCGTTGTGGAGTATTTTTGAGGATCAGTGTTTGTCTTGGATTATTTTGGAGGACCCGTGGTTGTTTTGGACTATTTTGATGAACCATCAAAAAAAAAAACAAAAACATGACCATTCATGCTTTATCGGTACACGAAAGACAAATTGTACTCAAAGTGTTGAGAGTGGTGATGAAGACAAGTGGGGTACCTCCGTGTGAAGAAGACATTAGTCAAACTTTATCTACCTTTGACACGTTTCAAGAAGTGTGTATTGCTAGTGAGTTACACCAACAACTTACCGATTGTAAAGATGTACGTGACTGGAGAAAAATTGATTTCAATGTTTGGCTACAAGAAGTGGCTCAATTTGCCAAAGATCTGGCCCGTCAGAACCTAAGTCACACAAAAAAATGACCTTAGAAACCATCCTGGAAGAAGAAGAACCTGACACAGCAGAGAAAGACCACACCGTTGTCATCGTCCAAATACAATCCCATGAGGAACACACCCCCTCCTTACCGTCAGAGACATTTCATTTTTCCAAAACAAAGACGACCAGAAGAATACTACCACCAGTGCCTGGGCCTTCCATTCCTAGGACAGTGTTTTGTTCTTGTTGTACATTGACTTGTTTGTACAGAACTTTAATTCTTTTAGTGGTAGCCTTAATCTTGTACCTCACCATTTTTGCCGTTTGCATTTTTGTCCTTCATGACTTGTAAAATATGTTTTTGTTGTTTGTTTGTTTTTACAAAAAAAAAAAAAATAAACGTGTATGAAACGTATAAAATGTCTTGGGTCTTTTGTCTTCTTCTCAAAAATCTTCCTACCTCAGTCATGGCTACATCTTCTTCTGCCTCGTCTGCCTCTTCTACTTCCTCTGTGGTCAAAGTGATTGACGAAAAGTTAGATCGTCAAAGTTGGGACGCTTTGTATCTGCGCCATCCCTTTAACATGTTGATTGCTGGACCCAGTGGTTCAGGCAAAACCGAATTTGTCAAACGTTTGATCGAACACAAATCTCATTTGTTCGATCGTCCACCTCAACGTATCGTGTGGTGTTACAAAGAGTGGCAATCGTCTTACACTTTATTGAAAGAAAGTCAAGGAGAAGCCATTTCATTTGTGGAAGGCATTCCTCACGAAGACGATGGGATCGTGTCTGACGTGAGTCAAACACATCTGGTCATCTTCGACGACATGTTAGGAGAAGACGAAGAAGAAATTAAACTTTGGTTTACACGAAAGGGACACCATCGAAATGCCAGCATTATTTACATTACTCAAAATTTATTTCAACAAAGTAAAGCCCATCGTACCAGCAGTCTCAACGCTCATTACGTGGTGTTGTTTAAAAGCCCCAGAGACAAATCTCAAGTGCAATTGTTAGCCAAACAGTTAGGCACTCCTTGGTTGAATTATGCGTACGACGATGCCACTCAAACCCCTCACGAGTATTTACTCATCGACTTAAAACCGACCACTCCCGACTATTTGAGATTTCGTGCCCAATTGTTTCACCCTTAGTGTCAAGAAGGAGGTCCTGTCATTTACACGTCCCCTTCGGCCACTCTCTGAAAAAAAAACTATAAAAACATCTACTACGTCATTTCTGTCTCACAGTCTTCGAGATGACTTCCTTTCAATCTCATCCTCCTGCTAAATTGATTCGTGCCTTGTATGGCATCAGTCGTGAAAAAAATGCACAAGTCCGTGCTCATTTGTTAGAAGCTAGTCTTAAAGAAGTGTTACGATGGTTTACTTTGACGGCACGTCAATTGCTGCAAGGCATCATTCACATCCCTCATCAAACTCAACGTTTTTTTCAAAAACATAAAGGGGCGCTGTCACAACTAGCCGATCCTAGAATCGATCTACGGACTAAAAAACAAATCATTTTAACCCCTGGAGGGAGCGGTTCTTTAGGAGGGGTCATGATTCGTTCCCTTTTGAAATGGGATCCTAATGCCCAAGCCAAAAAACCCAAAACACCAAAAAAGAAGAAAAGTCCCAAAAGGAAAGCCACAAAAAAGAAAAGCCCTAAAAAGAAAGCCCCCAAGAAAAAGAAGAAAAGTTCTGCCAAGAAGAAGAAAACACCCACCACTGCAAGGAGCCGAAAGAGAGGTTCTGCTGCCAGGACGCAAACGTACACCCGCAAGACACCACCACGACAACCAGCAGTGACGAGGTCTCCTTCTCCTTTTGCGTCCACATCATCTTTGTCTTCTTCACCACCCTTCACGATGATGCCTGCCAAACCGGACTTAAGACAAGTGTTTCCTAATTTGATGCAAAAATGGAAACCCATTTCGAAAGTCACCACGTCGGGACCCTCGACTTCGGCTGATCTAGCCATGGCAGCGGCCGCAAACAAAGTACCGTCCCCTAAAACCAAAGTCCAAGAAAGAACCGGCGTGTTACAAAGTTTAGTGGATTTATCCAAAGAAGAGTTGAGACGATTTAGTCCATTGAAAACACCTCAACGTCGAGTGAGGCCTGTCATAAAGATGGTACGTCGTGCAGACAATCAGTGGAGACGTGTTCCAGTATAAAATAGAAGGGTGACCTGCCAGAGACTTCAGACTTACTCCTCACCTCTTAGATGACCTCCAAATGTGCACACCACCACCACCACCAAAAAAAGAAGAAAAGTAAAAAAGGACGACTTCCACCTCGTCTGGCGAAACATTGGGACGTCTTGTCTGTCCTGACCAAATCCAATCCTCCCATGCGAAAACAACTCATTCAAACAGCCCCTAAAGAAATCATCGATACCGTGTGTGAATGTTGTTTGAACGTCTTGAAAGGAACGGTACCTTTGTCCAAGATACTGAAACAGAAATTAGGCAAACATCGGAACGTTCTTCGCCAAATGGTGAAAAAGAAAATACCTCTCCAGCAAAAGAAAAAAATGTTGGTGCAACGGGAGGATTTCTACCTATGCTGTTAGGACCGTTGTTAAAAATACCGGGTCCTTTGTTAGGAACGATTGCTGGACCACTTTTAGGAGGTGTCATGCAATAACAAAAAAAAAAAGATAAAAAGGACACCCTTCTCTGGAAAGACCACACATTTTTGTACCTTTGGATGAAATGGAGGACGAAAACTGACTTTAGTACCTTACAAACGATGGATGGAATTTCATCGTTGGAACGAACAACGGATACCTCATTTACCACCCAATCCTAATCTCAACGAGATGTCAAGTTACAACAAGAATTACAAGCCCTGATGGAACGAAGCGATTTGTCAGAAACAGAAAAATCGCAACAGTACGGTCAACTTTTACAACGTCTGCAACTCTTTCACCAAAAAGCTGTCGACGAAACAGCTCCATCCACTCTGAGAGATTTCAAAACCCTGATGAAAAGCGAACCTAAAGTCACCACCACCACCACTAAAACAGACACCGCCACAGGGATGACCGTGAAAGAAGAAGAAGAAGAAGAAGAGTTACAAACTCCACCTCTTAAAAAAATACGAAAGTTAGACACACCGGGTTAGATAAAAAAGATGATGTCTACCCCGTTGCCATAAAAAGTGAAAAAGGAAGAAGTGAAGACAGAAGTCAAAACAGAACCGATGACCCCTGTTCAAACATCCTCCTTTACACCAGTGGCTCGTCGGACACGTAAAGCATTGCAATCCAAAAAGATACTCCACGAAGAAAAGAGCATTGGTACTTGGTTGACTTATTCTTGAGGAGTCATGGAGAAACTTTTAGCTACCATTTATTACAATCCTGGCCATGCTGCTGGTTACGGAGGAGTTCAAAAATTATATCGAGCTGCTAAAAGTAAATTGAAAAGTGTACGTTTGCCCGAAGTACGACGATGGTTACAAGAACAATCGACGTACACGTTACACAAACCCATTCGACGAAAATTTCCTAGAAGTCCAACCCAAGTGGAAGGCATCGATCATCAATGGCAAGCCGATTTAGCCGACGTCCCTCATTTGGCAACCTACAATCGTGGTCACAAATATTTGTTTTGTGTCAATGACGTGTTTTCCAAATTTGCTTGGGTCGTGCCTTTGACATCTAAAAGCAGTACCGAATTGGTACGTGCCTTAAAATTGGTCTTGAAACAAAGTGGTCGTCACCCTTTACGATGGCAAACTGACAAAGGCACCGAATTTCTAAACCAAGCTTTTCAAAAAGAATAGAAAGAAAGACAGATTCATTTATTTACCACCGAAAATCCTGAAACCAAAGCCAGTATCGTGGAACGTTTTCAAAGAACTTTGAAAGAACGCATGTGGAAATATTTTACACATCAACACACTCTCAAGTACATCGACATGTTACCCCGTTTGGTCAAAGCGTACAATCAATCGTACCATCGAAGCATCGGATGTGCCCCCGAAGAGGTCAGCCCTGAAAACGAAGTGACCGTGTTTGATCGATTGTTTGGTACACCCCAGAGGAGACCACCTCAGAAGAAAACCTTGCTGGCATTGAAGACGGGAGACTGGGTTCGCATCGGAAAAACCAAACGCACTTTTGACAAAGGTTATTTACCTAACTGGACCACCGAATTGTTTCGTGTCACTACACACGTGCGTGGACGCGATCCTCCCGTTTATAAATTGGAAGACATGCACGGTGAAGTGCTCAAAGGAACATTTTACTTGCCTGAGTTACAACGAGTGACCAAAAAAGAAGACGCCTTGTACGACATCGAAAGCATTCTCGAACAAAGAACACGCAAAGTAGGCAAACGTCGAGTAGAAGAAGTCAAAGTACGTTGGAAAGGATATCCTCCTAGTTTTGATTCTTGGATTGCTGCTTCCCAAGTCGTCGACTATAAAAAGAAGAAGAAGTAACCTAACATGCCATTCAACACAACCACGACCTCGACTCCTTCGCAGAGTTCCTCTCTTCAAGAATTACAAAAACAACCGCTCTGGGTGTGGTGCGGAGAACGTGTGCCTAAAAATCAAATCGTCTTTTTCTGCCAAATTTGTGTAGTGTATTGTGTCATCGGAGCAGCCATTGCCAATTTGAGTTTACAACAAGGAGACAAACAATTGTGGACCATTTTACTTAGCAGTTGCATCGGTTATCTTTTACCCAGTCCCTCTTTGAAATTTACGACGACGACGGACAACAGCAGCCACAGCAACCACGGTAGTACGACCAACGCCAGTCCACCTTCTTCTTCCAGTCACCATAATACCACTCCTCTTTTGGAACCCTTTGAATATCCTTTGAATTCGAGTGACTTCTCGGAGACCAAAACCACTTTGGACCTACTATGAATGACCAATTTTATTTGACTTTACCCAGTGACAGTTCCATGGATGTGTTTCCTAACAATGTCTTATGTTGTTTCACGGCAAATTACCTCAGGCCATCCAATTGGATCACGACGCTCATTGGGAAGTGGCTTTGGTAGAAATCATTCATCCTACGCAAATTGAAAACATCGACGAAGGTCAAAACACTTTCGTCGTGGAAATCTTGAACCCCAAAATGCAAGATGAGTTGGAAAAAAATGATCCTATATTTTACGAGTCAAAAAAAGGGTAGTAGATCCTAAATCTCCTGTCTTGTCGCAGTATACCATGAGAATTCCTGTGGGGTATTATTTTAGTGCTGAACATTTGGTGGAGACGATTGCAACCAAGTTTGGACTCCAATTTGGCCCAGCCTTAAAGAAAGCCGATAAATTTGTACGAATTGCTTACCATGCTGTGTCACGCCGTTTCATCTTGCAATTTTCAAAGAGAGGGGGGAACTCATTGGCGAGAAAGACAAAGGCTTACCCGTGGAGGAGAAAACACCCTTAACCATCACTTTTTCTCCTGGATTGTATGCTATTTTGGGTGGAAATAAATTGTATCCTGCTCGAAAAATCAAAAGTAACATAGAATTCGGAGATGCTTTTAAAGTGAAGAAAACGGCGGACAACACCCTTCCTGGGGACGGTGACCGAGTGGCACCCGTCAATAATTTCATGCATTCCTTGTTCAGCGGAATAGATTTGTACTTGAATAACAAACTGGTCAGCAGCAGTTTGGATACTTACCCTTACCGTGCTTATTTGGAAAATCTCTTGACGTACGGAAAAGAATCCAAGAACACTCATCTGGATGCTTCGGTGGTCTGGAAACCTGACACCTCGGAAAAGTTCAACATCACAGACCTGCCAGTAGTGGCGAAGTCTACTGAGGATGGCAATAATGGTACTAAAGATATAATTCCAGCAGTCCTACACAATGTGGGATTTAACGACCGTCGAAAGAAAATCAGACGCAGTTTAGAACTGATGGATCGTTTGCATTTGGATATGTGTTTGCAAGACAAGTATTTGTTGAACGGAGTAGATGTACGCCTGAGACTGAATCGCAGTAGTGCCGCTTTCCATTTGATGGCCGAAAACAACGAGTGGAAAACCATCATCGAAGAAGCCAAACTTTACGTGCGACGTGTGGAAGTCTTACCAAAAGTAGCCAACGACATCAGTCAAACGTTGAGCAGAACCACTGCCAAGTATCCTGTGCGACGAGTGGAAGTGAAAACATTTACCATTGCCGCTGGACTCCGATCCAAAGTCGAAGATCACGTCTTCCAAGGACAGCTCCCCAAACGTTTGCTGATTGGCATCGTCAGTAATGCAGCCCTCAACGGAGTCCACAATCAGAATCCGTTCGAGTTTAAACACTACAACGTCTCCAAGATAGAAGTCAGTCGAGATGGCAAGACCTTGTGTACCAGGCCTTTTGAACCTAAGTTTACCGAGAGAAATTACTTGCGATTTTACCTGAGCCTGTTTGAAGCCACAGGACAGTTAGGTACCAACACCAGCCACTGCATTTCGTACGACGATTATGCAGGAGGGTATGCCTTGTGGGGATTTGATTTCACTCCTGACCAAGGCAGCGACGAAGGACATTTCCACCCTATAAAATCAGGACCACTTCGTGTGGAACTTCAGTTTAAAGATCCTCTACCCGACACGGTGAACGTCGTCTTGTATGCAGAATATGATAATACTCTAGAAATCAACAGCTTGAGAGAAGTGATTCTAGACTATTAGAAGGAAAAGAAAAAAAGATGCAACACGTAGAAGAAGAACCTATGGAGATAGACGAGGGATTTTGTGAAGTACAACAGTCACAAACTACCACGGATGATGATGATGACGAAGTCATTCATTCAGAACCTAAAAAAGAAGAAGAAAACAATCCTTTTCCAAAGTTTGCTGGATTTATTCCATGTATCCCATCAAGATGGCCAGAACACGAACAACATTTAGTCTCTTGTTTTGCATGGCAATGGGTTCCAAAATTACAGAACTGTCTAGGAAAGATTGTCATGGATGTCAAATTGATCATCTCAGTCAGAAACAACACGACAAATGTTTGATGATGACGGCTGAAGAAAAAATGGACGAATATATGGAGGACGCCTGGTCTCAGATCTCGGAAGAAAAGGTGTTGAGACAATGGTATAAAGACTTGCAGCATTCTTCTTCACCTCCACTCACTCCTCTGGAGATCCGACGCATCGAAGCTCATTTACAAAAGGCTATAGAGACTGTCCGTGATTCATCGACTTACTTGAGAGACACATTCAAGCATAAAGTCAAGTGGATACCAGGGAACTTCATTACCTGTTGACTCGCAGTTCCTACACTTCTTCTTGGAATCCTGTGGTGTGTGCTAAAGATGAACTACCTCATCGCAAACCTAAAGACGTTCATGCCTATGTCATCAATACCGACGACAGTCATCGACCAGGAACCCATTGGGTAGCTGTGTACTTTCCCAACGATCACAATGGTGGTGTGGAATTTTTTGATTCTTATGGATTACCTCCTTTGGAAGACGACATCATCGACTTTATGAGAAGAAATGCCATCTCTACTCGATTCAATAATGCCCGATTACAAGGATCGGATTCCATGGTGTGTGGACAATATTGTGTACATTTTCTTCATCAACGCAGTCTCGGATATTCCTTAGAACATTTAGTGACTTGTTTTGATAGAGACTATGCTCGAAACGATGCTAAAGTAGAACGATGGTTTTGTGAACGTTATGGTTATCTCTTGTCTTTAGCTCAGAAACGTAGTGTGCATCAGAATGATGTAGATGTAGAAAAGTGGAAGTTTAGTTTACCTTCCCAACGTTGTCAACCCTGTAAATACGTTCCTGTTTAATATCTTGTTGGTTGTTAGTTTAGAAATTTTTATGTTAGAGAAGCTTCTTCTTGTTCATTAAAAAATGTTGATTTTTTGAAAAAAATGGTGTTGTGTGGTTTTTTATTGAATTTGAAAAAAAATTATTATGTTCTATCTATCTCTTTCTATCGATCTGAAGTCACCACCTCTATCCATTTTCTCACTCTCGATCTGAACCCATGTTTTCCATCGCGTCCGCGCTTCGAGCATATAAAGCGGTGCGTTGGCCAGTGTAGCCAACTTGAAGCAATTCAATCAACAACGTGCGCTACAACGCGCACACATATACCTATAAACATTGTGGTTCTAGTCCTATGTACAGGTATATCAGCACACCTTACGATATCGTGCGTTCAATGATCCCTTTCGTGGGGCAACCATGCATTGACTGTAGGGTGTGTTAAATGTACTCACTCTCCAATAGCGCGCATTCATTTTAACCAAGTTAGTGGGGAATCATGCTGCGCTGGAGGGGTGAACATCTGTACGTGTCAGGTGTGTTACGAACTGTTAACACACCTGACCAACTAGAAATGTGTTAAATCACATATTTAATCCCCCTATCGAGGGTAATTCGTCGTACATGCCCGAAGGGCGAACACGACGTAAATGCAAGAATCAATCAATCAGTGTAGTCACTCTCGTTGACTCGTCAAGATCTCAACAACAACAACAACACTTCAAGAAGATGGCAGGCAAGATTAGTAAACTGAACGAAGCTATGGTGAACATGCAGAGGGTGAAGCATCATTTGATGGAGACCAACCCTGAGAGAAAGACAATGATCTTCCTAAAAATGGCTCATGATCTGGTGGAAGAAGTCATGAGGGAAGAAATCATTAGGGACAGAACGGAATGGGAGGAGAGACAAAGACTGCAGCAGCAGCAGCAACAGCAAAGACAACAACAACAACAACAACAACAACAACAGCAACAACAACTCTTGCAGTCCATGAAACTACCCGACGGAGAAGTCAGCTGTAAGATAGACTGCGATGAGTTTGCTTTCTCTTTTACCAGAAAGAGAGCTTGTCTTAAAGCCGTGAGACCGGTGGCTAAACGTGGCCGCCCTGCTGCAGCTGCCGCTGCTACCGCAACTAGAAGTTAAACAACATAACTTCTTAACCCCAACGGTCCTTTTCAGGGCCACCCATTAATCAAGAAAAGATTAATTTTCATATCATTGCCATATATATATATGTGTTTGTGTGTTTGTGTTTTTTACCCACTCCACAAAACAAAGCCCTTTCCCCCCCAAAAAATAATGTTTGTATAGAGAGTGTGGTGTGTGTTTGATAAAAAAAAATATAAAAAATAAAATAAGGATAGTGTGGTGTGTGTTTGATTAAAAAATAAAAAAAAAACTTTATCAAAAAAAGGGTGGTGTGCTTGTATGTGTTTTTTAAATCAAAAGTAGTTTCTTTTAGGTCCGCGCACTGGGTCTGTGTTTTTTGGGGTAAGGGTGATAGAGTGCAAAATCCGCGAAGCCTAGAATGACGTCCTAGGGATGACGTCAGACGCGGGGTAGTGGGAGTAATGCTTCTAGTATATTAAAACAACACCTTCACACTTGAGCTACCCCGTTCACTTGTCAAAATGAACACCATCGAAATTATTAGGCAAATTAGAGTTCATCTCGAGGTGGCGTGGCACCTCCTCCAAGACCTGGAGAAGAAGGAGAAGGAGGAGAGGGAAAACAAGGAGACTATCAGACCCCACCCGATGATGGAGGTGGAGGAGGAGAAGGAAAATTGGGAGTCTGAAGTGACCCATCCTCCATTTGTTTTAAAGATCACGAAGCGCTGCATGAGTGCAGCCACATGGAGGGAAAGCTGTCCCGCTTGTCGGGCAAAGCCAGGGAGGGAGTGCAGCCACATGGAGGGAAAGCTGTCCCGCTTGTCGGGCAAAGCCAGGGAGGTGCCCGAACCTCTAGATGAACTCTAGAAAACCCAACGGCCCTTTTCAGGGCCATCCATTACTTAAGAAAATATTAATTTTCATATGATTGCTATATATAGGTGTGTGTGTGTGTATGTTTGTATGTTTGTGTGTTTGTATGTTTGTTTTTTTCCCCACTCCAAAAACAAAATTAGTCACATTCCCTGGTATGTGTTTGTATAGTGTGTGTTTGATTAAAAAAGAAAAAAAGAAAAAAAGATGGTGTGGTGTGTGTTTTGTTTGTATGTTTAATAAAAAAAGTTATGTTTTGGAAAAAGGGATGTTTTCCTTCACGTCCGCGCTTCTAGCATATAAAGCAGCGCCTTCCGCAGTCGCGCCATTCACACTTCAACAAGAAGATGAATACGATCGAAATATTGCAGGAAGCCTGGGATGTAATGGTGGGTGTGGAGTCTTTGGTGGAAAGGTTGGAGTGTTGGTGGAGATATCCTGCCACCAAGCCATACGTCACCAGCCAACTAGCGGCTCTCACTTCAGCGAGGAGGTTGGTGAAGGATGTCTTGGTGGAGGAAACCCAAAAAACTTCCTCAACCCCTTGTCGTGTGGGGTTCATCAAGACGAGCCTTGACTTACTGGATGGGGTGGAGTATTTTCTTCACGTAGTACAAAACGATGAATGGTTGTATTCACCCCCCAGTAACGTCAGGCGCGAAGAGGTGAACCTTCAGATGGTGAAGGAATTGTTAAAGAAAATTTTAGAGAAGGAAGTAGCCCACATTAAGATCTTGTGGGCTCTAGAAAGATCAAAGAAGGAGCAGGCCAGGAAAGAAAAGGAATTCCAACGCCTGAATTTAAACTGGATGAAAATCCAGGATAAGTTCAGACGAATGGAACATCCCGACTGGCTACCCAATCCACCACCACCACTCCCAAAGAAAAAGACCACCACCTTCCTAGGCTTCTTTAATCAATGTTGGAGGAAAAAGTAATCCTCCTCCTCCTTTCAAGAAAAGATTAATTTTCCAATGATTGCCATACTTCTCTCTCTCTCTATTTTTTTTTTCCCGTTCCTTTTCCCGTTTGGGTTTGTAGTGCCACCCGCTATGTTAAACTCCCGTTTGGGTCCAGAGTGCCACCCGAAATGTTAAACTCCCGTTTGGGTCCAGATGTCCACCCCCAATGTTAAAATCCCGTTTGGGTCCAGAGTGCCACCCCCGGGCCAGTTACCCACCCCCTACTACTCCCGTGGCTTGAGACGATAAGGATCTAACTTGTTAATAATTTCTAAATGTTTATAGTAATTTTAATTTTCATCATTTAAAGGTGTAAATCTTCTCAATCCAATACTGGTCAGTATCTGAATTGCCCAATAAAAAAACAGTTTGAACTATGTTAGAACAGGTTTCTATTGTTTACAAATTCATTCTAATTCAATTTTAATCCAATACTTTATTAGAAATTCATGTACAATGTACATCATGCAATCACTTTTTGAGAAGCACAAATATTACAGGAACAACAAATCTATTTCAATTATACATGAGATGACAATTGACAATTTTGAATGTATGTGCAACTTAACAATTTCTTTGTTTATTATTTTACAAATAAATACATTTTCAAAGGAAAATTTCTAAAAGTGCGAGTAATACCGTATAAACTCGCTTGAAAGTCGAGGCCAACTGCAAACAACACAGACCATGATCTGCCGTTGCATAATAGACCGGCAGATCAGGGTTTAGGTTGTTTGTTCGACTGATTACTCTTAACAAACTGCATAGACCCACATCTGCCGGCACATTATGAGATGAAAAATCTAAGTCTGTGCAGTTTGCATTTAGACTTAGAGTCGAGTACATACGAAAAATTCTTAAAAACAAATTGCCTTGGAGATGACAAATTGACCATTTGTCATAAAAAAGCCCTTGGTAAATAATAATAATAATAATAATAATAATAATAATAATAATAATAATAATAATAATACCAGAAGGTATCTTAAAGTGTCCCTGACATTCTTCTTCTTCTTCATCATCATCTTCTTCTTCTTCTTCTTGTTATTATTATTATTATTATTATTATTATTATTATTGATGGTGTAAATAATGAAATGAATAAAAAAAATGGAAGAAATAAAAATATATTGATCATACTTGACTATTTGCTTTTGTATACGTGTGCGATTCGTTCAGATTAATAACAAGATTACCGTTTGCTAACCATCTCAAGGCAAATGTTTCTCTCATGAAAATCCATTTATGGAAAGGAGTACAATATGAAATAATATTAAAATGCATCATGATCTTAACCGTAAAATTAGAATTGCATTGCGTGATAACTTGAAACTCGAACGATACAATTTGCAATTGAAAATTTTTAAGCCCGCCAACCCAAACCCCTCAATCCCAAAGCCCCGGAAATTTATGATGCCTGTGTTATTATTATGGGTCAATGTAATAACAGTTCCTTGAGATTCTCTTAAAAAGTTAAAATAGGTTGTAGATACTTACGAGGTACCACAGGTTTGACCATTCAGAATCCGTTGTCTTCGTGACACGTACTTTGTACTCTAGTTGTTCGACTTTTTTCACCTAAAAGGAAGGAATTGGAAATACAATGAAAAGTTGTTCTTATTTCACTGAAACGTGTGTTATACACAGAACCAAAGCGTATGTCACGCAAATTGAAAAAATTTGAAGAGAAAAGAGTATATTATTTTTAAAAAGAATCCATTTAGGTTACATAAAGTCAGCACGCCTTATTTTCTTCGTCGAAATAACAAGTCGGTTAGAAAAATAAAAGTCTACAAGAACTATCAAGAGATAACACTGTATTAATTGTTTAAAAAGATGTACATTTCTGCAGGGATGTTACTGAAGGACGCATGTCAGCAGAGCGCCGTTCAACGGACTAAAACCGGCAGTTTAGCGTTCGACTGAACACACAAATTTACCCTTTATCGGTTTTAACGCGAGAGTTGCCGTGTAATGGCAATCACATGATTGTTAAATACAGCGCACAAACGGCATCGTGATAATCTTAACGATGTTACGGTGAAGAAAAAAAAAGCAAAATTAGGACAGGCAAATGATGCACTCTGGACAAAATATTAGTACATAGATGAAATAAATATCTAAAGGACAAATATCCTATAAAGAAGGTGCATTAGAAAGTTATGAAGAACGATTAGGCTGGATTCAGCTAACAAACACATTGATAACACATGAAACAATGAGACACGGAGGAGATCTTTCCTTGAAGTAAAAGTTGCGGCATAACTTGCCGAGATAAGGGGTTATTTTAAATAGTTATTATCATACAGAGATTAAATATCATATGAATATACTTTGTTTCTAACTTATCTTACATATTACATAGATATTTCAACTCATTTGGTGCATTATTATAGGGAAAATGTCGGTGTTAAATTATATTCAAATCCGGGGCTTAGTCCTAAGATTTCTGGAGCTAAAGTTTATTATCAATCGCTAAATCTTGATGCGCAGATAACGCAGTATGAAAAGTGTGTATTTGACAAATGTAATCCCTCTTCGACTTTTCAGCAGCAATTATAATATATCTTATTTATATTTTTAAAAAAAAAACAATTACAAAAATGTACAAGAGTTATATTTTTTGATCGAGGAGTATATATTTAATCTGCTTCTTTAGTGTCTGGTCTGTAGACAGTGAGATGGTTCTCACTTATATAGAAAAAAAAATGCTTCCAATAGCGAGAGTCGAACCGCAAGCTTCTGGTTTTGAAATACAACGCTATTAACTTTATACTATCGAACTTGCTTACGAACACGGTGAATTTCCCTCTCGACTAACACAGTAACAAACAATATGCAGTCTTCACTGCATTGTGCTTGCGTTAGTGTAAATTCGTTTTATTTTAGTGTTGTAGTATCCATGCACTTGAACAACTCCATTTATTATAGCAGCACGATTTCAGTATCATGAGAGTAAGGGCTGTGATACAGTGGTGTAAAAAGACAGTGCTAGAATTAATTTCTCAATGTGATTATTTTCATTTATTGTACGTGGGCAAAGCCTGTGCAAAAATAAATGTACATTTGTAGTTTGGTCCTGGCGTTATATATGTTTTACAATAATAGCATACTATATTTCCTATTAGGCTAAGGTCTAATGTAATGCATGGATTATGAGACATCACACTCCGAGCCAATCGTTTTAGAACAAAATCAAAAATGACTTGATAAATTTAGCTAACTGTTTGTTTGGTTTAGTAAAAAAAGCAGTAGCAACATCGCCTGGAATTATTGGTGGTACGATATGTCTGTTGCTTAGGAATAGTTGAAAAAATTTGTTTTTTCCTGATTGAACACGTCATATTATTTGTTGTGGCATCAGTGGGTTTGTGATTTGCATTTTTGATCATTGGTGTAAACAAAGCATCAAGCAGAGTAATAAGCTCGTTATCTATTTTAAAAAGCAAATAGTTGCAGCTCCTGCAACCATTAGTAGCAATATAACTAACTTTTAGTTTATTTCATGGTCAATAGTGTTTTTTGTGCTTCTGTGTTGTCATGTGTTCTTTGAACGTCTGAGAATAGGATAGCACTGGCAGTCCTGACAATAGAAATAGCACTGGCAGTCCTGACAATAGAAATATCGTTCCTGGAGACGAGGTGTTCCCTAGGAACATCGTCATGATCCGTCTTCTTTACACAATGTTTACCCACTTGGTCTTCTATCTAGTCCTCTACGATTTCTTGTCTTACTCTCATATATCGTTTATCTGCCTTTGTAATATCGCTCTTTGTCACCTCAGTATTGATGTTAGAGTTTAATCCCAGTTTAATCGAGTCACTGGATTTCTGTAAATTGTTCTTGTATTCGACGATACTATTCAATTTGCATGGCAATGTCACTCGATAATAGAAAGATAGTCGCCACCAACAGCGTAGTTCAATTTCAGTTTTGAATATGATATATATTGTTGAAATTTTATCATAATGTTTTCATCTGTGTCGTAAACTTCCTCTTCCAAAATTAATAGCTCTTTAGCTTTATGCAATTGTCTGATACTGTCGAAACAGACTGCAATAGATGTTCTGTTTTGTGCCTGTCCGTCTAATATACAGATTACAAATACTCTGATACTTTAATTCAATCGAGAGAATCTCTTATTTTGTTGTTTAACTGTGCTATCTGGTGGTTTTCTTTCCTCTTTCTCTCTATTTTTATGTGATCAATAAAACTTCGAATGCCGAGCTTATGTGAACTCCTTCGTTTGGTGATGGGCTGTTGGTTTTTGTTTCCCACATCTATCCCATTTTAGACACACCTTATCTTTCAAAGACTCAAAGTTTTGCGTGCTCCTTATTACTGATATCTGCTGTATAGATTGTGCTTCCGTCGTCTTCGGAGAAGAGGTGTGCTGTTGGTACATCATCTTTAGAGAAGAGTTGTGTCTTTTACAAATTATTTGTTTAATGATTATATAATTTAATGATAATATCTTCAGCTTCTCCCTAACTATTAAACGATTCATCATATCCTTTCCATTTCTCGAGTGCGTGAGTTTTCCAGTTCATTCGTTTGGTCTTCAAGATCTTGTCAACTTTGTATACATCATCTTGTTTGTTGTATAAGGGTAAGTCTTGTTCTTAAAATATTACCTCTATGTCCTCTCCCGTCGAATCTTCAATTTGTAAGCTTCAGGATTACATAAAATTACTTGCCTGATTTTTAAAATAAATCTTTGGTAAATTTTAAAAGGTAGCCTTTGCAAATGATGTTTGGCACCTTGACATTGTAATGGTTTCCCCAATTTAAAGTTTGGCGTTCCGAATAAATCGGTTGATAAGCAACCGAATGGATTGGTCCATACTTTGATCCGTTTTCTTTCTTTATTGCTTAAGCCGGAGTTGTGCCTATTGATGTGTGATGGGTACTATTGCATCCCTCAGTTAGCTTTGGAAAAACGTCAACATATTTTCTGGTTTCCCTATGTGTAAAATGCTCCCACATTCTACTCTTCAGACTTCTTTTAAAAAAAATTCTACCAGAGGTGCTTTTTGTTGGAGTAAGTTGAAAAGTATTTTTATGTTTTCTTCATCCAACAAATCATTAACTGTTTTGTTGTAAAACTCTTTTTCCTCATCAAACTGTATTTGTTCAGGCTTTAACCCGTTGAAGATTCATCTGAACGCATTCTGTTATCTCTCTTTGTCTGTTTTACTTTCACAGCCCAAGCGAATTTCGAGAAAAGATGTATCACTGTCAAAACGTATTTGTATTTTTCAAATGCTTGGATATCCACAATTTCTGTCTGCCACTGGTCATCCACGTGACTAACATAAACTCTAATGTAAGGAAATCTGTATCTTCCTGGTAGATTGTTCAGTTAACGAGTCTTTCAATTCTGCGTTGTTTTTTTATATATATTTTATTTTGTCCTGTTTAATTTGTGACCACAATTGATATTTGTGTTAGCAAATAGACTTTTAGGGTTGTAGTAAAGGCTGCTCTTTGTCTGCTAAACAGCATAAAAACATCCAAAGAGTACTCTTTACCCATGATAAATTGACTTTTGTTGTTATCAACAAGCCACTTACAGTAACTTTTATTTTAACAATTTCCAAAGTTTCTTCAATCGTTTGAATGCTTTCAGATTGCGTAAAGAAAAGTAAATAAGTACACATCCACAACATACAAGAAATACAATACAATACAAGAACATAAAATACAATTCTTTCACGCGGACGTGATCGAAAACATCCTTTTCCGAATCCTATGGCTTAATTTAAAACAACTACTTCATATGCTGAATTACCATTTTTAACTTTCTTCTCTATAAATGATATCTCTGTTTTTGTAGAATCGATGTAGATAGACTTGATAAAATGTACAAGATCTTCAAACTTGCATATTTATCCACATTAAATACGTAATTTATTCCTTCTTCGTACTGCATTGCTTTGACTATCTTAATTTCAAAGTTGTTGCTGCTTATGTCAATGTTATCATTACTGATTGTAATCTGTAAATCTGTTTCATTTATGAAACATTGCAAGATATTGTTTTTATGTTTGAAAGCGATAAATTAACAGTTGTATTGGTTGGCATGCTATTTTGTAACACAACCAGATTTGACTACACTTTTATCCCATTCAAATCTGTAAACAAATACAATTATCTTTTGATACCGAGTTTGTGCTTTTATGTTAAACTCACGAAGTATTTCCATGACCTCTCTAAGAACTGTTGAGTTTATCATAATGTAGCTTTGTGCTATTATTTATGATCTTTGACAATTTTTAAAATTATTTTGTGTTCTTTGGGCTTGCGCTCCGTTCATTGCTCACCAGCTATTCTATAGCAGACATACATGTATATAGACAGAGGTGAAATTATAATTAATCAGTGTGATCATTTATTGTAATCAGTGTGATCAATTATTGTAATCAGTGTGATCATTTATTGTAATCAGTGTGATCATTTATTGTGAGTGGAAGAAGATCGTACTATTTAAAATTTACAAGTCCGCTAGCTCAGCGCCTGTGCTAGAGTAGTTTACAAACAAAGATATATCTAATCTGAATTTATCAGTAGATTATTTTATTTTTCATGTATTGTGCGTGGGCGAAAGCCACGAAGAAAAACAAAATCCTAGTAATTTCAGTTGACAAGTGTGCTACTGCGGTAAATTTGGTAACTACTTAAATCATCTGGAGACAAGAAAAGTGCCTTGCCCAAGAACACACCACAGCAGCTGACCTGATGGTCGGGATCGAACCTGCACCCTTGTGGTCACAGGTCCAAGGTCTAAACCACTGAACCACCGTGGCTTTTGGAACGCCTGACGAAGTGCCACACAATGAGTTCTTATGAATTGTTTTGTTAAAAAAGAGATGAAGATTTATTTTTTCGACGGCAATTATTAACTATGGTATCATGTATCCTTGAGAATGCAGTTGAGTTAAATATCTGTCTTCAAATATTGATAATATTTTTTTTATATTCTGCAGTTGCATCTTACAACTTTCACGATTCAAAAGCAATTTCAACTTGCAGACGGAATAGCGGATTGAAATAAATATCCAAAACTTTATTTTAAAAGCATTTCCATATCCCTACCCCTCGTCCAATCTGCGAATAGTGCACTTTATGGACCCAATAGTGAACTTTAGTAACCTGACACTTTCTTCTCTCTTACCACGAGTCGTTTTGACAAACCTTTTCAAGTACTAGCAATTTTATCGATTACTCGTCCAAGCGGTACTCTGCTTTGCGAAAACACATTTATAGGAAAGCTACCACCTCTTCGCACAAAATGTGTGCGTTGTAACTTCTGCTAAATTTCCTTTTTTTCTTCTAAAAATAATTGGAAAATTTAAAATAATCTGTGCTCTCTTTGCAAAATGTCTGTGGAAGTTTTATAGCATGTTTTATGGGAGTGTCCAAAAACAGAATCAATCTTGACCAGGTTTATAGAATGGATAGAGAGAATTTCTGCTTGGTTTAATAGATGCAAGCAAAGCTGATGATGTGATTAATTTATAATTGTAGATTTAATAATGAATTACGAAATATGTCTCATTTTAATAAAGAACTAAAATTACACCTTCTGTCAGAAAAGTGTTCTGCATACATAAACTGCACATGGGAAAATTTTGATACAAAATGGGAATCTTAAAAAAAAGCTGTTTTAAACTGAATATTAATTTATCTCTATTTACCATTCCATCCGTAGTAAGATGTGCGTTGATACCATTTGATGCATTGGTAGGTTAAGTATACATGTTTATATACAGTGATGCTTCCCTGGGTTGTCCCACCTGTTATATTGTTAGAATGTTCATACATAGAAGCAATGAGCAAATCTTAGCCACTCATATTGTCCCAGCAGTGCACTGTCCAGCGAGGTTTCACTGTATTAATTAATATGTTTACGTGTCTATAAATACAAACATGTGTACAGGTACACACATGTTTGTATTTATGAGTGTGTTTTCTTGTATGTATGTATGTTTGTAGGTATGCGTGTAAGGGTATTTGTAATTACATAATTGTATATATGAATGTTTATACGTATGCGTATATGTACTATATTTCTGGGTGGAAGGACGGATGATTAAAAAAAAAGAAAATAGAAACGTAAGAATATGAAATATGTTTATGCAACTTGTCTCCTTGTATCTCTCTCTCTCTTTCTCTCTTCCAAAATATTTACACACATTTATACTAGTTATGCTTTGACCTGGTAATTTTTATCCACTACTTATCAATATCTCATATTTATATTGACTCATAAATTGTTAACGGTTATTCTATAGCCCCCAACCTTGAGGTAATATAAAAACAAAATTTAACAAAAATTATGTCAGAAACAGTTTTAAGAAATGAATATGTGAAAAACAGTTTTAGCAAATGCATATATGAAAAAAGGTTTTCAATAAATCATGTACACAGATAACATCTGATAAATTTACATTGTGCGGTGGACGCACAAGAGTCACGTGACACAGTCACTATGTGTACGCAATAACCACACGAGAAAGTCACATGTAAAGAAGGTATGCAAAGACAAATTCATTGTACAAATAACACACAAAGCCGCGTGACACATTCACTATATGTACACAAAACGCGGAGCACAAAGTACGATTACGGATCGTAGATAAATGTCTGCTTTAGAAAATAGAACATGTAGGTTCCCCTTGTGGGTGGTAAGTGGTGCAATATAATTATCCCCCGGGGAAGAAATCTAGAGATTGGTTGGAGGGCATTTTGCAAACTGTTATGATAACGGTCAAAGGTTAAATATTTAAATACTCATACTATACTATTTAACCATTTTGCTATCAAGGTTGATGCTGTTTATCTCGTTATTGTCATCATTAAATGTAATATGTAATTTCCAATCTTTTCTAAAGAATTGCAGTATATCTTTTTACATTTATAACTTTTTAAAAGAATCAACACTTTTATTCTTCTGTTTTATTTTGTAACAGAACTTTCTTTGACCACATTTTTATCCCATTCAAACTTACCAATCTGTAGCGTACCAACGGGGGTGGGGGGGGGGGGGGGGGGGGGTTGTGGCGGGGCTGTTGCCTAGGGCGCAAGAGGTCTTGGGGCGTCAAAACAGCTGAAAAAAATTCGGGCCTCGTATTCTGGCCCTTTGTACCATCATCGTCGCCCCGGACGCCATTTACCCTTAGTATGCCACTGTTACCAACAAATACACATACTATCTTGATGTAGACATTTCTGCTTTCATGTTTAACTCGTGAAATATTTATATCACTTCTCTAAAACTGTTGAGTTCAATACAAAGTAGCATTTTCCATTGCTTATGTTGTGTAAACAATAGTGTTATGTTTTGGTGTCAGTTCGCTCATTGTCTTCATAGTTTGTGTAGTCTAGCAATTTCAATGTGTTCAAAATATCGCAACACTGTGGTATGGTCTAGTTATTTTTAATTATGTTTTTTCATTATCTAGTATCCCTATACTAACTTTAAAACGAAAAAAAAAAAAAAAGGATTGGTCTAGTTTTCTGAATAAACTTACTACTTTTTAAACATTGCCAAAAGTTTTAGTTATATGTAAAAGTAGAATTATTCTGTATTAAAATTTCTTGTTTACATATTTTAAAAAAATGGTTACACGTCGCTATTATAACAAAATCTAATTATATAACCTTGAGTTGCGAATCTATTTCCAAATAGTTAAGTTTTGCAGCTTGGTTTTGGTACCGATCATCGTTTAGAAACTTAATTCCTACAATAATGATATCAATAATTTTACCTAATGATACTCGGACCTTATCCGCAGTCTTGCATTCCAATTCTTAACTCATTAATTCCCGATTTACTTAAAATAATATTTGTTTTAAAAAAATTATTGAAAAAAAATCGAGGGAACGAAAGTATGGATGCTGTTTGTGACATGAATTTCTCTATAAGAAATAAAGTGCTGTTTCTGAATTATGTTGATTATTGAAGTTAGAGGAGCTAAGAACTAAATACTCCAGTAAATTACCTCTTCATATGAGATAATATCGAATTCTGATTGGTTAAGCCCAGGGATGACGTCTTTAACAAAATTATTTATACAAGGTCAACCCTCTCAAAGTACATACTCTTTCCTTGGCTGTTCTACTTGACTTGTTAAATACCAATATAATTCTACTACGACGGGGAAGTATAAACCGGGTGTTTGGTTATAACATAAACATATAAAAACACAGCCTGTATCAATTTACGTTCGCTGTGGTTTTATTTTGTTGTGAATCGAGCCAATAATCACACCAATAAAATCGACCAAAGTACGTGGCTTTTCTGTTGCAGAATACAATAGAGTACAGTGTACTTGGAACATGCGTATATATTCCGCTAGAGAGACCCCACACCCTCATTTCTGACATGTTTAGAGGTGTGAATATAAAGTAAATATAATTCAATAATTATGTAACCTTTATTGCATCCTTAGTGGATACCGTTATTCTTTGATTTTACAGTAGCGTATTTATCAATGAAAGATTTTCTTCTTATCTTACAATGAGTAACCCCGAAATGTATTTATTTACAGTTTACCACATCTCTGAACTAAAAGCTTTGTATTATAATAGATATTGAATTTTCTCTTACTCACCTGTGCTCAAACCAATGTAAAGGTTTGTTAGACCGTGCATAAAGCAGATATTATCTAGTATACATAGTCACGGCCTCGTGGTTTCACGTTACTTAAAGTTCACTGTTTCTTATTGTTGAATTTGTGCTTCAAACATTAGATATATTATTGTCTCTAACTATTTTTTTCCCTTTTGACAATAAACAGTGAATACCACTAAGATATTTGTCCTGCTTCTGAGCATATAAAGGGCTTTCCGTATAAAAACGCAAAATCCAGGAAGTCTTCTTGGAAAGCTGTTCTAATTTTAGCTGTGGGAAACATTTTTTTTCCTTTTTTTAAAAAAATTTCTATTCAATATGCAGATATGTACCATAAAGATATTTGTCAGAGTTACAAAACAATATCTTAATATATCTAGAAATTTATATGATGTAATTTTTATCATTATTTACGTCATCGTGCTTAACAGTGAAAATGCGAATGTTACTATAAATTGAACAAGTTGAAAATCCTTTGAACTATGCTCATTTCTATAGCAAATTTATTGATCTTACAGTTCTTCTCACATTTATATGGTTTACCTGTTATGGTCCTTCATTTAGGAATGTATTTCCAAAATCTCCTCATGAGTAAATGAAAAGCAAGCGTATTAATCAGAAACAAATGTGTGGTTCTTTGCCAAACTATATGAAAATTGGGTTTATTATTATAAACTTTAATTTAATCTATGTAACTGATGATGCTTGAAATGTCTTTGCAAATAGTTGTAGAAATCGTTAAAATAATCAAAAAGTCAGAAAACAGTGAAATATAACTTAAATTTTAGCACTTTTGCAAAAAAAAAAAAAAAAAAAAATTACTAATATTAAATAAAAACAAATGAAGTGAATTTATTACTGCTTAGCAAATCTTATAATCATATTCATTAAAATGACAGAATCTCAGAGAGAGAATGCTTGGATGTGGGTTTTTGTTGTTTTTGTTGTTGGTTTAACAGCAGTTTTTAAACTTGTTATTGGCTATATCATGTCGAGGAAATGGGAGCTAAGTGCCGTTCTCAAGGACATGCGCCTAGGTAGCGGACTCAGGCTGGCCTGGGCGGATATCGAACTCGCGACCCTTAGATTACAAGTCCGACGCTCTACCAACTAAGCAACCTCAGCTCCTCTTTGATGTGGGATTTAATAAGCATTATTTTTCTCAAGTAACTCTAGCGCCAGTGAACCTCATATGCCATAGTGCAGTAATAATATACAATCTCTAGTGTGCATTCATAATCAGAATTTGAATTTGAGTTATATTGGCAGATCATTTCTTTCTTTCGTTTCACATTTTTCTGGGTTAAATCCAACGAGAATACTCCACTATTATTTCTAAATGCCACCTTGAAAACGATGCATCGTCTCAAGACAAGAGGAAGGGAAAAGGAGGTTTACATCTGCATGTGAGATTTTCTTTCGAGCGGGGATATCTCTTTGTTGTTGTTGGCTATTACCTCAAAATAGTTATTTTTTCAACTAATATAATGGATATAATATGTTCTTTTTCTTTTCTATAAATCAGAACAAGACTATTTTTTCAAGCTATTTGAGGGGCAGATTTTGTTTCTCAAAAATGTTCCCCCTCCCCTCCCTCCTTCCATTCCCTAACGAAAATTAAATAGTCGGTTCCTAGTAGCCAAATAGTAAAATAATATTCCGATACAGAGCAAACTCGGTCTACTATGGTCGTTTATGTAGGTTGTTGCTAGTGACATGCACATATTCCGCTAAGATAGACATTCCTTCTCACGTAGTTCTGCACACGAAAGTGTGAGAACGCTTAGATTCCTACATAAAAGATTTGTTTCCTCTGTATTCATTTTTACTCTAACGTCAAACGCGTTGTCTTCTGTTTATTGAGTCTAAACCAAAGTAAATATTTTCTGACCTTGTTTTGTTTTTTTCCTTTCCAAAAGTTATAATCTCGTATATAAACTCTTCGTTGAAACCGTATTATCAGCCTTTCCCCTCTCCGCTTCCTTCCTACTACCCTGAAACCCTATTCCCTCTTTATGGGTGAATATAAGTTCTAGTACTCATTGTGAGTATGTACAAAAATTGCCATCATATCCTGGGGGTTTAAAACATTGTGGAAAGTTTTGTGCTTTAGGAAGCACATGCCAACGTAAACACATGTACATACACAGAAAGGCAAGCAGAGTCACATAATACCCACGCTGTCATTGACAGCCCCCCCCCCCCGTCAGAAAATAAATTGAAATGTATATATTAATTAAATGCTATATTCAAATTTGTATCCTTTCATTCCATCTACCAGCTCACATCTACCGTGTGTTACATCAATGTTCATTCCTTACCTTCGGTTGTGCCCTTATCGTTTCCAATATGTTTGTATCTGGTTGAACTGATTTAATGCCCTTAGGTTTCGATATGTCCGTCACCAAATACAAACAGTCATGGCCCGAGATATTAAGCTGAAAGATACAAAAAGAAGTGTAGATGGATGGGTGGAAGCAGATGGGGGGGGGGGGGGGAGGGGAGGGCGGACGGACGTTAAACTATTGGATGGAAGAATGATAGATGTTGAAGATGTAAGAAAGACATAAGTCAGCTAGCTTGATCGACAGGCATTCAGACAAATAGATAGATAGTCTTTATGTTCTTCATGTGGAGTGTGAGTTTAAGCTCGTATATCATTTAAAATGTAATACTTGTTATGTATATTGAATGTATAATATGTGTCCCTGATTGTAAGTTGTACTTTAGTCAGATTATGGTGATTTTGTAAACAACATGTTTACATAGCATTTGAGTTCAAGGCCGGTTTTGTTAGCAGCTGGACTGTTAAATCCATGTCTTGTTGTGACAAAGCAGGTACACAAAGTAATTTTCCATAAAAAAATTACTCACATTCTGATGTGAGAATTAACAGGTACACACACACACACACACACACACACACACACACACACACACACACACACACACACACACACACACACATATATATATATATATATATATATATATATATATATATATATATATATATGGGTTTAGTAAACAAGAGATCATTCGAGTTCTAAAAGTCTTGTTCTAAACATCAATCTGTAAAGAAGCTATTTTAATAATCAGATGTTACAGTTGAGAAAACCAGATATAATTCAGAGAGAGGAATTATTTATTTAAAATATTCATTGAAGATACTAAAGTGCTCATAGATTTTAGGACTGTTTGCGATGTATGTGAATTCATTCAAAACATTCCAGATCACATCATTGTGGTACATCAGGACATTCAAGACTTGTGGTACATCAGGACATTCAAGACTTGTGGTACATCAGGACATTCAGGACTTGTGGTACATCAGGACATTCAGTACTTGTGGTACATCAAGACATTCAAAGCTATTGGAATTCACTCGATACATTATATACTTTTGGGCTTATGATTAGGACACTTAGGATTATTTGGACTTTAATTCACGTTATTGTAAGTGTCTTTTGAATTTTCACTTTAATTATCTGGAAATAAATTGCTTGTTGATTTTACTCACATTGTTGGTTTCACTTTCTTTCTGTTACATATTTTTAGGCCATAGAGTAGTAACATACTAAATTGTTCCTTGACATATTATTAAACTTTATTGGTAGGTAGGTGATTGCAAAGTTAAATAAGATACTTTTGCACACCGTTTGGACAACACAGTTGCGTTTTTCCTCTGAAATGGGGCGACTCATGGTTTCATAATGTCTTGATTATAATATCTCCCGTGACTTTGATGGCATATTGACTTACTGACTGGGTGATTTTTATTCATTGGTATATCATTTTTGTTGTTTTTCTTTAAATTCAAGATTTCCTAATCAAGATTTGGTTACATGGGTAACGTATGTGTTTCTCTATAATACCACCTCATCCCTGCAATATGTTTGCATGAGGGATGCCACTCTCAGATGATGGGTTTAATGTTCCGACGCTTGCTTGTGGAATTTTTATTCCACAGCCGACAGCACAGAATACTTTTTTTTCCTTACAGATTTTATGAGCAATCATGTTTATGTAAGGGATATTAACGGGTTGTAAAATTAAAAGGTTTTCTAAGGCTTTCAGTTTTATAGAGGTTTCGGTTGAGTATGGCTGTAATTTCTGAGGTTAATATGTAGGCTTTATCAGGTAACTTGCTTAAGATGGTGCCGTGTGGTCTTGCAACGGCAGCTGCAACATTATCTTCATCTCTCGAACCGTCTGTTTTTCTGCGCTTATTTTTTTTGCAGTTCTTATTGGGGGACATCCCAGATTCCCCTGTGCTCTTTCCATATTCTCTCCCCCTCCACTTCCAATAATTTAATTGATTTTACTCTGAAAAACAAGAGGATTGGTAGTGGACTTTTTGTAATGGCAAAGATCAAATATTTTTGGGGGTGGTGGGCGGAGGTGGTAATGACTAAGGTGGTAATTTGGGAAAATAATTTTGCAGTATTACCAATACTGATTTGTGCAGCTTTAGAGGAGGACGAATTCAAACGCCAAAAGGTGTAATTTAATTTGGTATATGAAAATGGTTGTCATTTTGTGCTTTAAATATACAATACAGTACACAAAAACTGAAGTCTCACATATTCAACCAGCATCACTTAGTCTCTTTCGTGTAATACCCCATTTCTCTATTTTACATTAATATTGCAAATATCATGTGACCGGCATCATGTCCCTTAACCTAACGGATAGACAGAGACACAAACGGACACAGGGCGTCTGAACAGAAACGATAGGGACGGAGATCGCCGCACTAATAAATTCGTAGAAACAGTCATGCATATTAAAACATGCTATAAAATGCACAAGACAGTTCCATTCCACACACACATACATACGTATGTACACACACACACACACACACACACACACACACACATATATATATATATATATATATATATATATATATATATAGAGAGAGAGAGAGAGAGAGAGAGAGAGAGAGAGAGAGAGAGAGAGAGAGAGAGAGAGAGAGAGCAATACGTCCTTCTCACATACCTTTTCTATTGTCACGTTTCCCGTGAGTACCCCTTCAGGAATTACATTTTCGGCTTCATCGCACCATACTACAAACTGATTTGTATATTGAATACTCTGTCCATTACTGTCAATCAAATGGGACGCCAATATGGATATAATTCCATATATAAATACGTATTGAAGCATGTTTATGGTTAGAATTATTAATCAGACGTTTGACACTGAAACATGGACACTGTTAATTTAGACACAAGCTAGCCAAATTCGAAATGTCAGATGAAGTAAAATCTTTGGCATGTTCCCTAATTCATAGGTTAATAAAATTCTACGAACTGGGTGCACAACACAAATGTACATGTGTAAATTCACAGAAAGTACCCGCAATATAATTCAAATATTTATGCTTCCTTATTTAACAGTCGATACCACTTAAAAGTTCTAAATAGGGTCTACGTAAGTTAACATCAGCTTATCAATTAGTTGAATCAGTGCATTGTACCCAAGTCACGACACGGCATGTACATTTGTGTAATGGATACTCTGAATAGTATATATAATACATACCATTTTTAAAGATAGTTCAGCTTAAATATAGCGGTCCATACTGAACCGTTATTCTTTACAGGGAATTTCGCGCGCTTGTGTCGCGGATGGTGGTGGGGGTGACGGTTAAAGGGTCAATTAATTATATAAATTATCCGAACTTTTTATTGTTATTTCCGTCATTTAATATATGTCTAATTAAAAGAATGTAATTGTCCCCCCACCCCCCGGCTAATGAGATTATGAAATTCGAACTTAAATGGGAATTCGAAAAAAAAAAAAAAAAAAAATAAGCAACTAAGTGAAAGAACAATCCCTTTTGAATTAAATTAACCAGGAATTTGCACACTAAGTTCGATTGCAAAATGCCGATATCTGTCATCGTTTGTTCGATATATGTTGGATTCAGTCAAATATATCTCTCTTATCAACCTGTGCATATTCATCTGTTCGTCTGAATAACTTTCTACATCTCCGTCTGTAAGTCTGTTTATATTTCAATCGGCATGTTTGTTGTACGTCTGTTTGTTTTGCTTTTAGTCGTATTTCTTCTTTATGTCATTTCCATACATGATTCCCGAGTTCGTAACAGACATGTCCACGTGTATGAGTCGAATAAATCTCGTTGGTAGACATTTCGTATACACATTAGGATAACAGTGTGTTGATGGAAAAGGATTTTTTTTATTCTTGAGAGATTTTCTTTTAATTTAATTTCCACCCCATCTCGTCCTCTAGATCTCTGAGCAGTTTTCACTTTTTATGACAATTGTCAAACAAAAATAAAATTTACCAGGTGGTCTCGGTCGTGTGTACTGGTTTGTCTCTCTCCAGACGAACATCACAAAGGTAAATACAACGCGTACTACGTTGTCCATGTTCAGTCACACACGTATGTCAACGTCTGGAAATTATGTTTCCATAGCCGTTTCTCCTGTTTGTATTAACTGATTACAATAAATCTATATTATGGGGCAGAAGACAGTAGGTTCCAACTGTATTATAAGTTCATTTTATTGAGGGTTTTGAGAGCTCCCTTATGACATTATATTCAGTGAAACCCCTCAAAACTGAACCCACGGTCAGTAGCAGCGCGAGGGTTCGAGGCGCACGGGAGCAATGTTCTTTAGTGGCGCCCCTGCCGAGGCGCTCGGGGGCAATGTTCTTCAGTGGCGCCCCTACTTTGCTACAGAGAGGAGTTTTTATGTCAGTCGCCAACCTAAAATCTCCAACCCCCCCGCCCCAATCTACACCCAGGTTACAGCTAAAAAAAAGAGAAAAGAACCCCCCTCCCGACGGCGCCCTCTCTCGCCAGGCGCCCGGGGGCAATTGATCCCCAATCCCCCCCTCCGTCGGGCCGTCACTGACCACGGTGTACAAAAAATCCTCAAGATGAAAATTGTGTTTGTTCTCGACGTTTTGCTTCTTCAATATCATTCTTTTTTTCACAGTAAACCGAAATCCCTCTACTCTGAAAACTGAATCAAATTTTGGGTCCCAAATTTCACTTTTACACTGAAGATGAGAGAAAAAAAAAACAACAAAAAAACAAACAACTGAAACTCACTTCACATAGCCCGTGGTCATGTGTTAAGTAAAATATACACCTGCCACACTGGGAGAGATTATTTACGGTTGGCAAATACTGTGGTAGGTTGTTTGGCGAGTCAATGACCCAGAAATGTCCCAATGGCATTCAATGTATTGTAAAATCAATACTGGACGGGGGCTTAGCTTTATTGTCCTCAGAACGGAATTAGATCCTTGCCCTAACTGATATCGTCTGTATAATTAAACGGATTTATTCTTTCAAGCCCTACATGTGACTAGTCCTTGCAAGAAAAAAGAAAGAAACCATTAAAAGAGAGAGAGAGAGAGAGAGAGAGAGCCAAAGAAAGAATTTTGTAATCTATTTTTGATTTTTTATATTTCCGAAAGAGTATGCTTGGGATTACATCATACAACAACAGTGTAGTTTGGCAAATGGCTCGCACATCTGACTGTCGGTCTGTACATGACTATATAGCTCCTCCTAAACTGCTGGGAAAATGTGCAAAACTTGGTACAATAATTGTCCATATGGTAAAGGATTAAACGTTTTGGCGGCACCTCCTTGGGTCCCAGAGAGGTCAAATGTCACATGTGCAATTATTTCAGTGACAGATACATTTTCAAATATTTGACCACACTCTTTTTGTCAATGAGAGAAAAAGAGAAAGAGAGAAGATATGGGGGTGGGGTGGGGAGATGTCTGTATCACTTCATGTCCATGACTATATATCACCATGTTAACTTAAATTATATTCTTCATTATCTCTACAGTGTCCACTATGACATAATCAAGTATCCCATCAATACCATATCAATGTGTCTTGCAATAACAATAGCTATTCCCATAATTGGTCCCTTTTAAATTAGGACTTTGATTCGTAAAGCAAATGGACCAGAGAACAGACAAGCGTTATGAAAGTGAACTTTATTTGCATTTAGCCAAGTGGCTATCAGCAAGTATATACATATACATTTAAGTTTGTTACAAACATTGATGGTGACACGTTTAATACATAAAGGAAAACAAGTCTATCGAATTTACAAACATTCGATAAATACTAAGATATATACTTAAGTATGCATACCCACATTCCCAAGCACACTCATACAATCATATATCCACGTGCACATTATATATTTATATACATAAACTACACACATATATGCACATACATACATATTCACCGAGAAAGTGAGATAGACACGCACATAAACATACATACCTGCATTCATGTATACATGATGTATGATATGAAGTAAGAATACAACACGTTGATGTGTGCCTGTCAATTACTCCAGACTATGTTTGTTGAATCACATGCGCGTGCTTAAATGCAAGCTCCATCGGGAAAAGACATAATAAGTATTATCAAAATATAAGTAGTATTCAAAATATCCACTGTTATTAGTATTATAAGAACATTATACTTGAAATATGAGAGATAGTAATGCATGTATTAATCAATGAAATGGAGATGAGACGAAGAGAAAGAAAAAAAAAACTGATAACGAACTAATTAAATCATGTAGTTTTTAAGTCGCATTCATCATATTATTACGTTCAATTAGTGCTCTATGAATTTCCCAGATTTCTAACCTCAGTAGTTTTAGTGGAACCGAGTAATTTAATAAATTTCAACATACTTGGTCCTTTCCAAAAATAAGAGTTTATACTTCTTTCTTAGCGGCAAATAACATTGGCATTCTAAAACAAAGTGATACTCATCTTCCAGCACGTTGCAAAAAATACAAATTCTTTGATTTAGTGGGGTGCAATGTGGTCTCTTCCATCTCCCTGATTCAACATGTAAAGTATTATGTATAAATACATTTTAAATAGTAGGCTACAGTAAACGACAATAGAAATGTTCTAAGTTAGTATTAATTTACCAGTCATAAAACACAAAAGACAACAGAAGATAGAATTTCAATTAGAACACGACGATCTTTGTCGGCATTATTATGTAGTCGTATACATGCATATTTCCTAATGTATGGTCATATAGAGCATGTATGTTTCATAATGTTTGGTCATATACAGTATGTATGTATGTTTCGTTATGTTTCATAATGTTTGGTCATATACAGCATGTATGTTTCATTATGTTTCATAATGTATGGTCATATACAGCATGTATGTTTCGTTATGTTTCATAATGTATGGTCATATACAGCATGTATGTTTCATTATATTTCATAATGTTTGGTCATATACAGCATGTATGTTTCATTATGTTTCATAATGTTTGGTCATATACAGCATGTATGTTTCATTATGTTTCATAATGTTTGGTCATAGCATGTATGTTTCGTTATGTTTCATGATGTTTGGTCATATACAGCATGTATGTTTCATTATGTTTCATAATGTATGGTCATATACAGCATGTATGTTTCATAATGTTTGGTCATATACAGCATGTATGTTTCGTTATGTTTCATAATGTATGGTCATATAGAGAATGTATGTTTCATTATGTTTCAAAATGTATGGTCATATACAGAATGTATGTTTCATTATGTTTCATAATGTTTGGTCATATACAGCATGTATGTTTCATTATGTTTCATAATGTTTGATCATATACAGCATGTATGTTTCATTATGTTTCATAATGTTTGGTCATAGCATGTATGTTTCGTTATGTTTCATGATGTTTGGTCATATACAGCATGTATGTTTTATTATGTTTCATAATGTATGGTCATATACAGCATGTATGTTTCATAATGTTTGGTCATATACAGCATGTATGTTTCGTTATGTTTCATAATGTATGGTCATATAGAGAATGTATGTTTCATTATGTTTCAAAATGTATGGTCATATACAGAATGTATGTTTCATTATGTTTCATAATGTTTGGTCATATACAGCATGTATGTTTCATTATGTTTCATAATGTATGGTCATATACAGCATGTATGTTTCATTATGTTTCATAATGTATGGTCATATACAGCATGTATGTTTCATTATGTTTTATAATGTTTGGTCATATACAGCATGTATGTTTCATTATGTTTCATAATGCATGGTCATATACAGCATATATGTTTCATAATGTTTGGTCATATACAGCATGTATGTTTCATTATGTTTCATAATGTATGGTCATATACAGCATATATGTTTCATAATGTTTGGTCATATACAGCATGTATGTTTCATTATGTTTCATAATGTATGGTCATATACAGCATGGATGTTTCATAATGTTTGGTCATATACAGCATGTATGTTTCATTATGTTTCATAATGTATGGTCATATACATCATGTATGTTTCATTATGTTTCATAATGCATGGTCATATACAGCATGTATGTTTCATTATGTTTCATAATGTTTGGTCATATACAGCATGTATGTTTTATTATGTTTCATAATGTATGGTCATATACAGCATGTATGTTTCATTATGTTTCATAATGTTTGGTCATATACAGCATGTATGTTTCGTTATGTTTCATAATGTTTGGTCATATACAGCATGTATGTTTCATTATGTTTCATAATGTTTGGTCACATAAGTCGTAGTAAACTGGTCAAGGATGGAATGCTGCAAATAAAGGTCATGCATTCCAGAGCGCACCGCCGGTGTGATGGAATATGATCAAACAAAGGTCACATATTCCGATCTTTTGACGAAAAGTTAAACAAAGGTCACACTAAGTCAACTGTCGACGGAGTAAGCGACCATTTTGAGAGATTAATGGATGAATGGATTTCACGAGTGAAACAAAAATCACACTATACAGTTTACTACCGTTTTATGGATGAATGAATCCTAGATATTTTACATCAACATGTCAATTAAGTTTATTCACACGTGAAGAGACGTTGCTATAGAGAATACCTATTAGTGAATTACACTAGCTACCAGAACGGAGAAAAGTGTCTTGCATACTGAGTGAGAAATATTAACAAATTAAGATCATGCAAGGTAAACTACTTGCATCACCATTTTGACGGATATGATGTACATTACCATTTCATTTTATTGCCTGATAGATTTCTGAGACTAAATCAAAACCATACAAGGTAAACCTGTCTACTATCAAATCTACCAGTCAGGTCATTGTACTGAATTCTCTATCATGTCGGAACACTGATAGATATCATCTATTTACACCTTCTCACCTCGCTCCGCATATGAAACCAAATGTACATTAATAGATATGATCTCCTACCCAGTCACTCGACCCATGGAAGCATTAATAAAAATGTTCCATTCTCATCCCACTAAATCTTTCACCATATGAAAGCATTTATATATAAAATCTACTTTTCATTAAGATAAAACATTATGATCTACTTAAAAAGGTGGGAATACATTTTTGGAAAGTATCTAACATATCATCTACTCGACTATACTTAGCCATTCTGTATCATCTTAGCATAAAAAGAAATAAATCAAACAAAAATCTTAAATTTTATGATTATATTAAAAACATCAATATACAAATCAGAAGGTCATAACAAAGTCATACTTTGTAGTACTTTTAGTCAACTGATATTAAGAAAGTCACATCAAAATCATCCCTTGTACTGCTTTATTTATCATCATTATTCTGATTTATCATCTACTCAACCGCATGCTATATATATAATTTTTTTTTAAAATTGGCACTATACATCCCAGCAATCTGCAGCACTGCACCTATTGACAAAATGAGTAATAAAAAGATAGTCTAGAAGCTTTTCTACTTTTATTAAATGCAAAGAATGATTTATTCGCACAAAAAGCTGGTAGAAGAATTGGAACAATCTTTTAGCGAATTATTGCTAATGTTGGGAGATTATAAAATGGAAAACACTTTGAAAGAAGAAAAAAAATAAAAAAAATAAAAAACTGGAGAGCAAACCGATGTCTGGAAGATGCCAAGAACGGAAGCAGACTGGAAATGCGATTATCCGCACTTTATTTTAACGTTTCCAAATCAAAAATGAAAACCCAACTGCTAGAAATGTTTAGCTCGTCCAGATAGCTTTGACTGTCATCAATAAAATAGCAGTAAGTATCACTATTTTCATTCATGCTTATAAAATGTATAATACATAATGAAAACAAAAAGTATTTTCAATAGAAATTAAGATTCTGTATTCAAAGTAGACTTAATGTATTAGTTTAGCTTATATCAAACTTGACATGCATAATAATAAAGTATAGCAAAATGTATCAATTGTCATCCATAACTTGGAATGTAGATCTAAAATATATTGATCTAAGTATTTACTTATCATATCCATCTTAAGTATATCATTAGAACTTTAAAAGAATCTAATCTACTTCTATTCTCCATATCTAGATATTTGATAAATCAAGTTGATGTAAAGCTAAAACTCAACAGAAGTTCTCCAGCTTTTTGTCTTTGCTCTGGAGAAACCAAACCCGATTACAAGATAGATATAACTCATATATATCTACTAGCAAGAAAAGTGAGAGTCAATCCTTAAAAGCACGAATACTAAGTATCCATTCACCAGAGCAGAGTGTCGAACGCAGAGTATTGCAACAGAAAGTACTTCATTTCACTGGGAAAACTTATTTCAAGAACAAAAATCTAGTCGAGTCATAGTTGGGTTTGTTAAATCAAAGGCAGTGTCAGGAGATTACAGTTCAAATCCTTTTGATTTTACAAACTGTAACATCCAATCTATTTGCCTCTATTCTGATGGAATACCTGTTGGAGGTAATCCAATAAAACTAGATTTCAATACGACAGATGGTGAGACTGTTATGCGAGCATACTCAAACTTATTTCAGTTTACTGGAAAGTGGAATCATGATTTGGGAAATAATATTACTGGACTAGATTTTATCAAAGTAACATCTCTGTTTGCATTTCAACTTAAACCATACTTCTCTCAACATGGAGAATATCTATCTCTAGTGAAGATGGGGAACGTGAGATTAGATGTACAGTTCAAGAATGCTCTGAGCGGTAAGTATTCGCGTCAAAATAATATTTAATTAATATCTAAAAGAATTTAAAATATATAATTATACAAATTTTTCAATGATTATGATTTTATATCACTTGTTTTCTTTTCAGAAACAATGAGCTGTATCGTATATAGTGAGTCTCCTGGATATTTTGAAATCAACCAAGAGAGAGACATCATAACAGAATGAATACATCTCAGCTTCAATGATGTATCCATGTGACCTCATTCTAAGAAAATACGTCGAAGGAGTTTATTCTGCAGATTGTTTACCAAACACTCTATCAAAGTTTTCATGTGGGTTTATTGCTAACACCGATAATCATTATGAAGAAGGAAAACACTGGTGTGCGTTTTATTTTGATAAACCAGAGAAAGCTGAATTCTTTGATAGTTATGGAAAAAGACCAGACTATTATTCTATCAACTTTAAGAAGTATCTGAACAAACATGCTACTATCATTCTTGTTAATGAAAAGCAAATAAAAAGCAACTATTCAAGCGTATGTGGAATATAGGTCTATTTTATCGTCATCATAGACTGAATAATACATCCATGAATGATATTGTAAAACGTTTCAGTTCTATAAACTTTGAAGCAAATGATCTATTTATATATGAATACATGCAGTATACTTTTCCTCATTGTATAAAAAATGAATGTGCCTATAATCAAATATGCAAAGCAGCATTGAAAGGTATATAATGAATAAAAATATATAAATGCAGATTTTTTTGTTTTTGTGTTTTTTATATTTATTTCTTACTTTTTCATCTGCAGATCTGAAATAAGGTATAAACTTTTCCATTAAATTCAGCTGAGTTTTGTCGCTGGACATGCTAACACTGTGATGGATGAAAATATGGATAATTCTATACAAAGTGATCCTTTAATAAAATTTGAAAGTCCCTCTACCTGTGTCATTGCTGGTCCAACCGGATCAGGGAAGACGAGTCTATTGTATGAAATTTTAAAGTATGCTCGGCACATGTTTACAGATTCTCCCTAGAAAATAATTTATTGTTATGGTGTGAAACAAAAATTGTTTTCAGAACCGATCCATTCCATTCCAAGCCTCTAGTTCTTTGAGGGTTTACCATCCAGGCAAGAGTTGGAAACGTGGGTTATGGATTCAGAACATAAATTATTGATTATTGATGATTTACTTCAAAAAGCATCCCAAAACATGGATATTGTTGACCTCTTTTGTCAATATAGTCATCATCTTAATTTTTCAACCTTTTTTATTGTTCAAAATGTATTTGCAGGAGGAATCAGTTTAAATGCTCATTATTTTATATTGTTTGCTAACCAAAGAGATCAGCTTCAAGTTCAAACTTTAGGTAGACAAATGTTTCCAGGTCAATTGAAATATTTTATGGATGCATATCGAAAGGCAATTCAAAACAAATATGGTTATCTTTTGATTGATTTGTCACCTCATTCTAATCCAAAATATAAACTTCGAACACATATCCTACCAGATCAGTTAATCATAGTATTTCTTCCAGAAAGTAGTAAAATAATATGAATAGCTTGCTTAAGAAAGAACAAAATGTTTTGAAACTTTTAATCATGACGACAGATTTGCGACGCAAGGCTCTTTTCAAAACAATAACTCCATCACATATGAGCTGTTGTACAAATCATATTTTATGGTATAAAGTAATCATTCGCCGTTTTGTTAGCAAGGATATAACTCTGAAAAGGAGAAGCAGAATTCTACGAGTGTATAGGAAAGAATTCATATTGTTATTGAAAGTCATTGAAAAAGAATTATAATTATGGCTAAGGAGTTAGTGCCTATGCTAAAAACAAAATATGAAAGTATGTTGAAAGCTTTGGAAGAGAAGAAAAATACAAGTAAAGAAGTAAATCAAGTCGGAGGAGAAAATAAAGAGGTCGAATATAATGTAGTGGAAAGACAGGATATAAAAAAGAAAGCATTAAATAAGGATAATATGCATAATTTTCATAAAACATCAACTTTATATGTAAAACCTCCCATATCAGAAATGGAGATTTTAGGTTAAATAAAAAAAAACAACATATGAAAAAAAGAAGACTATCGAAGAAAAAATCAGCTAAGAAATCAAAATGGATCAATTACATGATTAAGAGAAATGTATCATTGGAGAATATCTCACACACCATCTACCCAGATTGTAATTGAAGCATGAAGGACACGCCTACTATACTCGAGTGAACTATATAAAGATAGGCAGTTTCACTCGCACATGACCAGATTGGTTGCACGCGAGAATAATTCAATTTCATCATCATCACTAACAATTTATTCTCACATGTGTATAGTAAAGATGGAGCAACTTGTGGAGGAATTATTTTCACGTTTTTCCAATGGATCCGATCGTTTAGAGAGCGAAATTCAATCTTTGAAGTCAGATTCTAGAACCAGAATTTAGTGATACGGATGATGAAGCATTAGTAAGAGCAGCTGATGAAATAGAAAATACGCTTGCAAAGAGATTAAGACGAGAAGAAAAGGATAAATACACTTGTGATATTTGTGGGAAAACGTATAACAGAAAAAGCACTTTAACACGACATGTGCTATCTCATTCTTCAATTATCAAATGTGTTTTGTGTGGAATGCATATCAGGTGGAACATATTACAGCTCGAAGACTACTTATGCAAAAAGGATAGAATTTAATCGATTTCCAGCAAGTACTCTGGACCTTACGAAAATGCTCGAAATAAATCACGTGACTGTTCAATTTGATGATGGAGTAATGGAACCATGTGACATGATAATAAATCAACAGATAGATGTAAGAGTAGAAATTGGAGGAGCTATTACAATATGTGTAAGTAATATATACATATATATATATAAAAATAAGATTATATGCATATGATTCAATGTATAAATTTATGCATCAAGTTTATATTGAATTTCCAGTATACAAACTGGTTAGAATTATAACTTAAACAGCATAGATTTGGATCTGCTGCTATAATATGAGCCTGTACTGTTTGCATTCGAGTCTATTCCTGTATAATATCTAATATGTGGCTTTGTTTGCTTTATTAAAAAAAAGAATTATATTTGGAAATAACATAATGTCATACCATTAAATGTTATCAAGTTATATATCTAAAACATACATAGTACAAGAATTAATCATTATTGACTTACTAACAAAACAATACACATTTTTTCATTAGAAACTTGAGCAGAGCACAGATGTTTGGAAAGTCACATTAGACATGCAGACCATAAAAACAACTACACTGATGATGATTACAACAGAGCAGAAGATAAAGGAGACACAAACAGAAGGGACGATGTGGGAAACACGGGAGATAACTCCTGAAGCAGTGGGACTTTAACGGGAATAGAGTTTACAACTGCTAGTACATTACATAGTGGTATGTCTTAAACGGAATATGATATTATAAAATCTATGCTTACTATTCCAGCACAAACACATATTCTCCCTTTTTCTAGGACAAATAAAATGATTCTCACCACTAAACGTAATTATTATTCATCTACTATTAAATATGTACTTTCTACAATAAATAGTATTAAGGATAAGTTTTGTTTGAGAATTAAGAATGCACTTTTCAAAGAAAAAAAAATACAGTTATTTCAATAAAAATAATAGTGGCAAGGTTTTGATAATAATTAATGATTACACTTCTTTAAAAAGATAAAAAGGTATTGTTATTTTAATAGAAAGAATAATAGTTGTCTGCAATAATAGTTGGTTCACATAGACCTACGCAGCCGCAGGTAAAAAGCACGTCGTAGAAAGTCTGTTAGTGATCTTGAGATATGATAAGTGCAGTGACGGAAACACTAACTGCCTCATACCTTAGCTCCATGCTATATTCTTCAGTCTATTAAAACTTGGAAATATATAGGTATTATTCAAGAAGTATTTTGGAAAAGAAATAAGGTAACTCAAAGTTTAGAAAAGTTTAAATAAAAGCAGAGAATAGAAAATGTTTTTTTTATCTGTACCCGAGACAGTATATTAGTAGCAACGACGAGCCTGGGTTTATGTCTTCTTTTTTCCACTAGATACATGGAAAAGATAACACACATAGGCGCCAAAGTCGTTGCTGCTGGCAGTCAGATCTGAACGGGAGTATGACAGAGAATAGTTCCTTTCTTTCTAGGGCAGGGCTGATGACGCTAACAACGCAGTTGACTATGAAACCATGAAGAAAGTTAAGACACACTGCCAGAACACCTGCATTTGGATGGTATTAAAGCACTGCAGAGACCTAGAAATATAAATTTTCCTCGCGGAACTGAAATCTGAGGTTAAACTGTGTCATAAGGAAGATGTGTGTTGTCATTATATATAGGTAAAAACATTTTCTGAATTTCAATTCAACTTAATTGTAATGTGATCTGGCCAAGAGATGTTTTTTCAACATGGCATTTCTGTATATGGGTTCATACATCCTCCTCAAAATTTTATTACATGATCCCCTTTTTTTGATGTAGTGCGTTCGTGCACATGTTCTCTGTGGGAGCATCGTTCAATAAATAATTGTATGGATTTATATTTTGAATAAAATATTTTTCTGGTACGTCGGTAAATGTTTAAAGTATGGACAGCAAACATACCATACTTTCATTTTATATATCGGGGTAAAATAAATCTACATAATTTCATTATACCACCATGCTTTTCAATGTAGCAGCCTGAACAAGGACAACTTGTATAAATATAAAATTGGCTTTGATATTCTTATCTCTATACGGACAAGGGGAATTTAACATTAGTCCAAAAGATAAATAGTATGGGCCTCTATACAGACAAGGGGAAAGACAATGTTAAAAATGTCCATAGGATTAACATTATAGGCCATTATACAGACAAGGGAGAATGTAATGTTCAAAATGTCTTTAGGTTTAACAGACTCTTTTAGTGACTAACACATCCTTTGACTGACTAGCATCCACCTCTAGTGTCCTAGGGGCCCCGGATGGCCAAGTGATCTAAGGCGCTCGCAGTTACATATCACTCACATCTCACATCTGTCCGAGTGGGTTCGAGTCTCGGATCGGCCAACGTGGGGAGGTGGGAAAGCTTGCCAGTAGTTTCCCATGAGTCGCTAGTTCTTCCCCGGTTCTTCATCCACCAAATTTACTGGCCGCCGCGTATAGCCTATTATCTTGTGCTGAAAAATGGTGTTAAACCCACAAACAAACAAACAATCTACTGTCCAATACCCACACCTACTCACCAACGCGCCGTCTGGCTGAGCAGCACCTATATTTACTGACCAACACCCACACCTACGCACCAACACATACACTTGACACCAATAGTTGCATATACATTGATCGACCTGGAGGCTTTCACCCTCACTTCGAAGACGAACATTTTAGAGCGTTGACCGACGAATATCCCGAAGTGGCTACCAATATCAGTACCAAGATAAGAAAGAACAAGTTCATACCAAACGTAAAATGAAAAGACTGACACTAAAGTATCGTTCGAGTCAAGAGGTAAACTTGAACGTATTCAAAAAAAGCTTTAAAGTCTGTTCAAGATACAGAGTTTTCGTGTCAAAACGTTCGAACAACACAAAATTATACGTTTTTCAGATCATTGAATCTTGGAGAAAGTGTCTCAGATCGTTACGAGAAACTGGATAAGAGGCGAAAGTTTCAAATTCCTATATATTACCATTATTCACATTGCTATGGTGCAAGAATATAATGCGCATTCTAAAAATTGCATTGGTCTATAGCAAATATGCTTCTGCACTACAATCGTCCCCTTGTGTACACGCATTAAATCAGGCATTATTGACACCACTGTAAATATCGAGAAACATGAAGATAAAGTATGGCTGTCTCTTCAATGAAACATTAACCCTATGGACAAAAATACTACAGTGTTTGGTGCAACCAATAGGAAAATTTGAAAGTTTGACAAATCGTCCCGCTCATTACTACATTGCAATATGTTTGATTGTGAATATTACAGTACCTATTTTTATTGTGCTTAGAGCAAAATTAATCTATCTATAGACAAGTATAATTATAATATAATTCAGTAATATATTCCGTTATATTTGTATTACCAACGTATGTGAAACCTTGGCTGTATATGACCACGAAAATGCGGCGGGAGGGGGAGGGTCATGTTTCATGAGGTTTCAGTTTTTTCATCATATTTTTCTCTTATGAAAGTTTAAAATCGGTGATAACGGTAGTACTAATCAGTTTCAACCATGAAATTAACATATGAAGAAGTCGACGAGAATAGGATGTTGGTGTTCATTACGGTGGCACTGCCCATGTTTCGGCTATTGCCGCGCTCGAAGGCGTATCCCCTCTGCTTTGAAGCCGACCTCTATCGAAACGAAGTACCAACCATCAACATGTATACATTTTAAAACTTATCAGATAATGGAAAAACAGAAATCACTAAAAGACTGGCGAAGCACACATGATTATGATTACCCCCTTTAGTGATTATAACATCAACTCCCCTTCTTGCAACGCGCAAGAATTTCCTAAAACTCGTGATTTAAAATCCCATAAAGAACCTATACTGAACCAAATAGGACATATAGCTATAAGGCGGTAACAATTGTGTACCAGATATTACTTTCATGAAGAGGAAAGAGGACCATGACCGGGCTGATTCCCACAAAATCACTCACTATGAACATTTTGGTAAAGGCATAAACACAGAGCTTGAAGAAAATGGGAAGCCGCTAGTGAACATTGTAGGCCAACACATAATCTCTAACCCGGCTAACACAAATGTGTTTCTGCACGAGAACTGTCCCCTTGTACACACAACACGAAATAATGCATTCTTGACACCATTGTAAATAAAAAGGGAAAATAGATGGAGATAAATGTATAGCTGCCTCTTCAGTGAAACTTTACCTCGCAGCCAAAAATACGAAACTGTTTAGTGATACCTTATGCAATTCCCAGGTGGCAGTTTGTTCATATATCACAATCGCGTAGTTGTACTTGATAAGGTTTGACCTGAATAGTAGAGGCTCTTGACATATTGTTCTAGCTTAATTTCTTTAGATTTCCTCAAAGTGATATAGATCTAGTACAGAATATATTAGAACGCCTGCCATTGTTTGAACCATGAATTGGGGCGAATATTTATAAATCGCAGACATTTTTATAACAAAATAAAACTTGTAACATTGGGTACATGCAGCAGGGTCGCTTTTGTCCTTGTCTCATTTTCTTCATTTACTCTGGACGTTGTTACTCACCAGTTATGTCATCGCAAGTGTACGTCATACATATCACCAAAATCGAAAGTTGTCGTATGTGAATGTCAAACACAATAACAGCAACAAAACAAAACTACTGTCCATCTTGATGTCCTTGATAATTGGATACATACCATTGCTTTCTATTCGTGTTAAACATTCAACAATCACGTTTCGTTTATTTTCTGTTTTGTTTCATTCTATTTTTATAATTTGAGTGGATTATTAGTTTTTTTTCCTTACTAATTGTAAACTGGCCCTAACAAAGAGAAACGTATCACTGTTGCAAAATTTAAACTTTTAATTGCTTACTGCATTCTCTCATAAAGTTAATAGCCATAAGACAAGTATTATCATTTGAAAGTGACGCGTGGACGCTGGCGAATTTCACTCTTGGAGGTAAGCGGGTTATACCAGCATGACTGGCTTTGTAACAAATTCATTTTGGTAGAAGAAATCTATTTTCCTCCATGATGCACTTCTTTTCTTTCTTTTCCTTTTGTGGGGGGTGGGGGTGGGTGGGCGCTATATGGTCACTAGTCCTCTATATTTGATTGTCTACTCCGCCATATCTTTCATATCTTCTGTGATATTAAGTAAACATATATTGATGTGTGTCTAAATGAATATATATTTTTTCTAAGTAGATAAATAGATGCAGAGAGAGGGGAGAAGAACCGTCTCTGTTTTCTATGGACCAATAGCTTTATACTCTATATGACATACTCGTTTCATATTCAGTCTATACAGTATGTTGTCACTGATGATTGAGAGCAAATTACATGTGTCCCACAATGACTATAGGCCAGTCGATCCAACAAATTACATTTGTCCCACAATGACTATCGGCCAGTCGATTCAGCAAATTACATTTGTTCCACAGTGACTATAGGCCAGTACTTCCAGAATCTGGGGATATACATTCTTACTGACAACGTGTTGATCTTCACCAATGATTACGTTTTCGACTCGATCCATATACTCTTCCTTAAAAGTGTCTAGACCGTCCATCGTTTTTACGAATTCATTAGCAGACTTGACATCAGCTGGGGAAGCTTCGGGAAGGTTTTCATTCACTTTGAACACACTTTTGCCATTGGAAGGAAGCGGTTAAAGAATTGGCATCATTAATATTGTTCTTGACTCGAGCACTTTTAGCCTCATCCGGCTGATTATTTTCCTTGTAATGCCTTTTTCGTTTGATTTGCACCTCTACTTTATCAATGGACTTACACGACTCCCTTTTCCTCTTTCTTTCCTTTATGCCAATCTCTGTTTCGTTTCCAAGCATGTAACCGACATCTTTATCGGATGATTTCCCATGTTTTCTCTTCCTCTTTAGTCTGCCATTTACCTCATTGGAAAACTCCCAAATGTTTCCTTTCTTCCCGAAACCGTCATTGTTCTCATAAGAAAATGCAAACTCCCGCTTTCTTTTGGCCTGAAGTCTGGTTCGTAGCTATGATTTACATTCTGTCTTGCTCCACGGGATTTGTTTTCTCTGTCTTTTTCCATCGTTGATATTCCTCTCAGTTTATTATGCTGATTGTATCTCATCCTTTTCTGGCAGGCTCCATTACTTTTCGATAAAAATTGACTTCGGATTTCATCTTTCTTCTCTTATCCCTGGAAGAAGAGTTAGAGAATAAGCCAATACATAACCAAAATTATATACTGCATACTAGTCTCTAGTGTTGCAACAAACAGAAAAAAAGAAAGAGCACAATTTGTAAGCAACTTTCCAAGAAATATGATAACAATTTCGCTACTAGACTGAAACGTTTTAATTTTTTCTTCATTGACATAAATCATTTTCTTAATATTTGTTAATTATAATTTCTTTTAAAATGTTAGAAAATGCTTTATTTAACATACAAGAAAGAGAATAGTATGTTATTACATAGATTACGACAAGACGTTAAGTAAGTTGTACTATTATCTAAAAATAGATCTCTGAAAACGGGAATATTCTACTACAATCAAATACATGTACTACTACTTGAGTCTATCAATAATATTAATAATTTTTATTATTATTATCAGAAGATGATAGTGACGTATTCGTGTACTTTGGTGATGATCATGATTAGGTATTTATGAATTCAATATGTTAACAGAAATACATAGTAACTATAGTGTGCCAGGGATGTCAACACAAGTTTTGACGAGATGAAAAAGTACAATATTATTATTAAGAGTGATAGTTGATACCTACAACTGTAAGATCCTTTCTGAGCGTCTCGTATTCCTATGTGATTCTTTATTCATGGTGGCGGTTGCAAAACACTCTCAAGCAAAAAATGGCCTGCTGCTAAAGCTAAGCTATGGTGCTGACAAAATTTGGTTACTACGACCGTCACGTGATGACGTAAAGTGACGTAACGCTAGCAACTCCTGTTGTGCTTACGTCATAATTTCAAAACGTGACCGTGTACATGATTCTTGCATACTTTAATGATATATTGAATTCTTAAAATGTTAGAATCAGTTGATGATTCCGAAAAGTAGTAATATATATATATATATATATATATATATATATATATATATATATATATATATATATATATATATATATATATCCACTCTGCAGTTTTAAAGATATGGACGATTAAATTTAAACGTCGGTATGAGCAACGAAAGTCGCCATGCTCGATATAGTTTTGACTTCAGTAAATTTCTATCACCGATACATTAGCCTATTGATTCGTTATTGCCATAATATTGATTTTTAAACTTTAAACAACAACCCACACAGAATAACGCTATTAAACATTATAGTACTTTATGAAGATGAATTACAATTGGAGATACAGGAATTACCAGTTTATAAGGCTGCCAGATTAGTGCAACATACTGTAATGACCTACCGCTTTCCTCAAAGATAAAATAATTGCAAATGATTCGTTGCGCAAATTCAACAGTTTATACAAGATACTCCGAGATAAGACGTGTACTTTTTAATATGAAATCAAATTTTATCCAAAATAAACCCAGTCTTTCCAACAGCAATAAAACATTCGAGTCACTTTCAGAAGATTGATATCTTGTCCCATAAACGGAATGGACTTAACAACGTCACATAAACGAAGGGATCGAAGACAGTTATCTTCGCAATAGGTGGAGCCACAGATAAACCCGGTCCCGATATTTGGTCCCTCCTCGAATAGTACTGATTGCTAGAACAAATTTTAGATCTTGTAGTATCCCTAATAATGCATGATTCATAATACATGTATCAATGAAAACAAATAATGTCTTATATTATATCGAGGTGAATCAAAAGATATACTGCGACACTAAAATTGCCATTTGGCTTCTTTTTTAGTTAATAAAAACAGTATATCTTAATAATTTTGGACTCCTTCTACTCACACTTTAGCGCCAACCTAATATATATCAAAATATAGTGCTATTAACTTCATTTTCTTATCCGCACTTTTTATTAAGGATAGGGAAGTCCCAGATTCCTCCTTATCCTCTCTCTAGGAAAATCTTCTATATTACATGGAATGTGTTGAAAGGATGTTAAACCAAATCAAATAAACTTCAGTAAAATTCAGTAAGAGCATACATGTATGGGCTTAAAATCAAATCAATAAACCCATTTTAAATAAGAAGACATAACCTTCATAATAAAGATAATCATACTCTGATAATCTTAATCCAACATTATTTTTATAACATCAAAATAAGTTATGCTTCCTGTAACAATATAAAATTCAATAGTCAATAAGTAAAAAATTTTACAAAATAGACATATTTTTTATTCTGTAAAGTCCTGATGAAATTGCTCGTTCTTATGTCAAATTTATTAAGTACTGTTTGCATATCTCATCATAAAATAAGTTATATTTGAACGAGAAACACAACAGTTTTTTGGGATATTTTTTGTATTCTGTAATTTGCGTCTAAATGTGTGTGTGTCAAAAGATAGACATATAGATAGATAGATTTACGCCTGTATTTTTGTATCACCTTAAAGTCACGATTAACAGGTAAATTTTCATTTCATCATCTTGAACCAACAATCTTGAACTGACCTTAAATGAAAACAAAAATCAAATAGCCTCACCTCCATCAAGAAGCAAGTACATGTACATTCAACCGAGAGGATAAAGGTGAAAAGACCCTAATGATGTGATTTGTATGAGGCAAAGAAAAGTAAATAATCAAAATAAATAACTTTATTTGGAAAACTATTGACCAAACTTTAGACGAATAAATTGCGGATACATAAACAAACATGTCTAAACTTTAGCATTTTTGTTGTTGATCTTACTAAAGATCACTATCATCATCTGATAATAATAATAATACTATCAATTGAAATGGGCTTCATTCTTCCTTTTCGTCTTTTTGATTTTTCGTTTAAGCTATTGATTATATTCTGTACTCAGTGAACACAAATTGCTCTTAATTTCTACCTTTTGATTGATGACCTACAAGAGGAAGGAGGCGTCTTCTTTATTGAAACATAATCAGTTCACATTATTTCGGCTTAGCTTAACCAATCGATGAAAAGTTATTATAAGTCAAAATATTGTGAACTGCACAATCTTGTGCAGCCTTGTATGCCCGCACGGCCTTCACGGGCAACTTGATTTTTTCTGACTGTCCATCCGTCAATCCGAGAAGCTTGTTAACAAGATTGCACAAAATCCATTCAATGTAGACAAATGAAATTTGGCTATCACAGTTGTGTTCATATGTAGATGAACTGATTTGATTTTAAGGCCATTAGAGCTATGTTTAACTTTTGCTTACAAATCTTTGAACTGTTGAACTTTTTATTTTTACAAATATTTTTGCACGATCAAGCAAAAACGAACATTACAAAAATGAAATTTTATAGGCAAATTTGTACGTATGTATGTATTACTTAATCAATCCCTGACACACGCGATCCCTTGCTGGATCCAATGCACTTGAAAGGACTGTTATTCGCCATATGATTTGTATTCTTTATATATATATATATATATATATATATATATATATATATATATATATATATATATATATATATATATATATATATATATATATATATGTATATATATGTATATATATATATATATATATATATATATATATATATATATATATATATATATATATATATATATATATGAATGACCTGATTGGATTTTCAGGCCATTACAGCAATTTTTGTTTCAATTTGTCATACGTTTGTTAAACGTTTTGGACATCGGACGTATTTTGACAAATGGCTCGTTGGCACCATTAGGTAAAAACCACATGTGTTAGACAAATTAAATTTGGTATGCTTGTTTTATTTAATATGTAGATGAACTGATTAGATTTTGGGGCCATTAAAGCAATTTTTAAATTGTTTACACAGTTTTGTTTGGTGGACGTCTTGTTTCACGAAAACGTTGTTAGCACGATTAAGAATAAGCACTCCAGGCAAACACACATGAAATCTGGAATGGATGTTGTTAGTATGTCTAATTGTTAAAATTGGGACTTAAAAGTTTTTTGCTTTTATGTTCCCAATGGTGGTATACGTGCCTTACAAACATAGATCTAGTTTTAATATGGCTCCAAACTCTATGTTATGTTTTTGGAACTTGTAGGTAAATTTGTCATTCATAAAAAATAAGGTGGTGATGAAAATAGTCTGCTGTGGCATTTACAGAGCATCTTAACTTCATACATTTTCCTTTGAAAACAAAAATGAAACATGCATCTACCTCCATAAAATAAACGCTGAAAAATGTATGGTAGCTCATTAGTGACGGAAATTATTTAATGTCCCTCGTGGTTTGGATTTCTTTCTCCGAAATTCTATCATGCCCACTTTTCATTTCCTTGAATCTGGGAACAGTAGTTAATGGAGGCAGTATGGGAGCTTATGGTCGGTACGGGGATGTATGAATAAGTCCACTCTCCGGCCATCTTGGATTTGGTCGAGATGAGGGGGGGGGGGAGGAGAATTTGAGGTTGAAACGTCCCTAGGTTTAACATTGGGGGGTCAGTATGGGGGTCTATGGGAATTTAACATTGTGTTTGGTATGGGGCTCTATGGGAATTTAACATTGTGGGTCATTACGGGAATCAAATACACTTAATGATAATCCAATAACTAACTGATTTAGGTTCTTTCCCAAAACATAAAAAATGATCCAAAGATTATATTCATTTAACTAAAACCCGAGCATATCTGAAAACATGGTAAAATATTACATATATTAAGACATGCAACATTTCAAAGGAAAACAAAACAAACATATACGTATATTATTAAGTTAAAAAGCAATATATGAGAGAGAGAGAGAGAGAGAGAGAGAGAGGAGACAAGGAGGGAGAAAAGACACTGCAATGGTTACAGTCACTGTTGTCCATGTCGTTTTTTTCTTCTTTTTTTATTTATAGATTTAGTACTTAGAATATAATTGTAAGCATTAAAAACGTATAGTTTCGTGGATATTTAGGAATATTACAGAGTTTGTTGCTTTACTAAGTTCGACGTCACCTTTCAATAATAAATCTTGAGTTAACAAAGGAGTGTGTTGAAGGATAAAGCGAAGAGCTGGGATCTTTGGGTATTAAATAAGGGGCAATTGAAAAAATAGTGTTCAACATCTTCATTATCATAATCATATGCACGCATGGGAGAGTTAACTAAATTCACTCTGTAAAGGTTGGATTTGAGGGGGCTACATGCGTGTCTAAGTTTTGTGTGTAGGGTATTAAGGTGACGTTTGACAATATCATTCTACGATGGATGTCCGTTAGTTAGAATACATAAAAGTTGTTTTGTTTTTTTTAAATAGAAAAATTAGGCGAATTTCGGATATTGTCAGGGAGAGAGTTCCAAATACCAATCGTAGACGGGAAAAAGGACATTTGAAAAATCTGCAATCTGGTAGGGATTGGTGTGATGCTTTGAGAGTTACGTAGACGGTAACGAGATGCCTCATATCTCATTTGTGGAAGAAGGTCGCTTAAATAGTTAGGTACTTGATTATTTATAATTGAATACATTATGAATAATCTATTCTTTTTCCTTCCTTGTGCAAGAGTTTCCCAGCCTGTTTCCGCATAAAGAGACTCACTAGAACAATCAATAGGCAGACGCGTAACGTTTTTGCGCAGCTTCCATTTTTATTTTTGTCTAATCTTCCCGAATTTTCAATTGAGCAATTATCCCAGACTTCGGAAGCATATTCTAAATTGGACGTTTTAAATAGTGTATGTAGTTTAGCTATAGTTATTCTCTGAAAAGAGTTTTCAGTTGCGCGCAATATAGATAAGTATTTAGATGCGTTCTGAATAATCATACTAATATGATTAGTCCATTTAGCATCAGAAGATGTTGCTAATCCTAGGTGCCTGTGATTTTTAGCAGGAAGCAAATTCAATTATGGAAAGAGAACTTTAGTAAATAAAAGTCAGTTTGTCTGTTTGTAATTAATAAAATGACTGTCTATGAAGTATTAACAGAAACACGTCAGTCGCTTGCCCACGGATTAAGTTTTTCAAGATCATTGTTTATAATCATTTGTACTTGTAAAGGGTCTGTCAAAGAGGTTCCAAGCGAAGCATCATCAGTAAATAACCTGGCAAGCGAGTTCAAATTGTCTGTAATATCCTTGATATAAATAAGAAATAGTAAAGGGCCTAGCATGGAACCTTGGGGAACTCCAGCAGTTAGTTGACATTTTGTTGATACTGAATTTCAATAGAAAACTCTCTTGTAGAGGTTTGTTATGTAGCTTTCAAGCCATGATAGAAGTTTACCATCAATTCCATATTTTTGAAGTTCATAAACTAATCCTTAAATCGTTACTCTATCAAAAGCTTTACTAACATCAAGGAACGTTAAACACGCGATTTCTTTCAAATCAAGGAAAAACATATTTTGTGATAAAGTTCAATTAGATGAGGAGTTGTTGAACGACCTGGAAGAAATCCAGATTGATATTTATATACCATATCATTTTCGTGCAGAAAATTATATCGATGTTTGAATATAATTCTTTCAAAAACCTTTGACACGCAACTCGATAGAGAAATTGCTTAATAATTAGACGATATTGTTTTGTTTCCTTTACTATAAATCGTCACGACATGCGCTAGCTTCCATTGTGCGGGTAACACACCGACTTCAAGTGATTTATTAAATAATATTTGCAACAGTAGTCCATAATAAGCAATATGTTAGTTGAATATAATAGTTTCCTTGCATGTATTGGTAGATATTTTTTTCAGTCTTTGCAGTAGTGGTAGTTTGGAGACTATTATGTTACAGACAGTCAAAGTGTAGGTAATAGGTTAAATGTCTTTTGTAGAATGTAATTGTTGTCTCATAATTGTCCAATAAAGTCGGGGATTTTAAGATTTCAAGGACGACGTTTTGATCAAGTTTTAAGAGAAATGTTTCCTTAACTGCTTTTTTTTTACATTTGTAACTTTATATCTCTAGTCCTTATATTTTTGATAATGGATTTGGATTTTGGTTCAGAGGGCCTTAGTTCTCAGGCTGTCTTGTTTTTTTTTTCATCTCTTGCGTTAATTCTGAAGTAAACCACGGTTTATCATCAGGTCTAATCGTGACCCTTTTTATTGGGATATATGTTTTAGCAAGACTTAGTAGAGTAGATGTAAACGTTTCTCATGCTTGATCAACAGTAATACAGCCATTAAACAGTTGGACCCAATTTTTTATTTTATTAAGATCACGTAATTTCTCAAAATAAGCTGCTTTATTAATCGAAACATCTGTCTTTAAAGTACAACTGGCATAACATGTGTATATATAACGACAAATGTGCTTCCAATGATACTGATGGAAGTCTCAATAGGGATCACACCAGTCAATAACACGCGTGCGGTCAACAAAATTAACGGGACCGAGGAATAAGGTTCTAGTTTGTGATATTCGAGTCGGTTCAGTTGTTGTTGTTGTTGCGCTTTAGACCACTCGGCCACCCGGGGCCCAGATGGTTCAGTAATTATGGTATGTAGGTTATTTACGGTTAATACATTACAAACAACAGATGGTAACACGTTTGGGAAATCTACAGTCCAATCACCAAGAAGAATAACATGGGGTGTTTCATCTCATGCTACACAAACAGTTTGTGCAAGCCTGGACCAAAATAGTCTATCCGAATGTTCCGGGCGATAGATAGTACAAAATAGTATTTCACCCAACCCCAGGAAAATGGTCCAAATTCAGAAAAAAATTTATTCAGTTTTAAAGTTTAGGAAAATGGACACTTTGTGAGGTTTTCTGATAAATAGACATTATCAGCCTTTAAATACGAAAAATGACCCACAAATATATATATATATATATATATATATATATATATATATATTATATATATATATATATATATATATATATATATATATATATATATATATAATTATATGGGAACGAGGCACACATTGCTCCTAGTCTGGTTATGGATGTTATACATTACGGAAGTTATATTTTTTATAATATCAGCTATAAGTTTTATTTCTCTTTGAATCATTTGAAGAAAATTCATGATGTATTGACGAATTTAGCTTTCTGAACTATGCCAAAATGCCACGAATAGACAGTTTATTATTTGGAAATCGCGTTATGGAAGTTATGTTCTTAAATGTCACAGCTTAACGCCAAGAAATTGAATATGTTTTCAGCGAAATCCAATCAAAATGATTTTATAGACAGCATGATTTTACTTTGTAAGTATTAATAAACATTTTCTGTGTTCTTAATTAGTTATGGTGAATTTGTTCAGCAACCAACAGAAAAATGTTATGGGTGTTATAGGCTATTCAGCGACACAAATAAAACAGAAATAAAAGATTGAAAAAACAAAAAACAAAACCAAAAAAAAAACAAAACAAAAAAACATACATAGTGATTGTTTAGGCCAATGGTGAACATATAGGATATGTTTATGAGATTCCAAGATGGTATTACATAGCAAAAACGTCAAACAGACATATAATTATTGCAATTCAACTATGCTTTTTTAAAGCTGAAGTGCTGTATTTGCTGATGCGAGAGGCAGAAAATGCAATATTTGCAGCTTTTGATTCATCTGCATATAGAAAAATAAATAAAGTATACATTTTATTTTATTTAAAAATATTAATAAGTACCATAACTTTCATTTAAAAGTTAATTTATGGCAATATATTTTATCACTTTTTTTCTGTGCAAACGAAAACCATCAGCGACGGAATAAAACCTTAGTTGGACCATTTTTCTTGGATTGGGTGATTTTCATGGTTTTCATTAAAACTTCAACCCAAATAATGGGATAATAATTATTCCAAGCAATAAACTATGATAGCCCCACCATGATTTGATCCCTCAGACCGCCAAATAATGGGATAATAATTATTCCATGCAATAAACTAGGATAGCCCCACCATGATTTGATCTCTCAGACCGATAGGGTTCACCATGTCCGTCGATTCAGATACTCTCTGCAGTTATATTGAAATTTCGGTGACTTTCCGTGAAACAAAGTATGTTCATACCCTCGGCTATGTTGAGAATTTGATTGAATTTATTTCTAATACTTCGTGTATTCAGATGGAAAATATAAAGTCCATTCAAAGCAGAAACCAAGGAAGAATTTTCGTCATGATTGTGACCAGGATTGGTTTCAGTATCCTTACGACAAGATATCAACAACATAGTATAATAACTAAAGAGAGAAATGTTACCAGGTAACTCAAGGCCTTGCTATTGTATACTATGTTACCATGTAACTCAAGGCTTTGCTATTGTATACTATGTTATCAAGTAACTCAAGGCCTTGCTGTTGTATACTATGTTACCAAGTAACTCAAGGCGAAGCTATTGTATACTAATCTTGATCGACATATATTTGATAGAAGAGAAACAAATTCGTGCAAATATTTATTCAAATGGATTTCATATAAAATTCAAATTCTTTTCATTAATTGAGGTGAATGATTTTTTTAAAATAAAAGATACCGATCTATACCCTTTAAGTTATTAAATCGTTATCCAGGATGAAAAGGAGTTAACTGTGTAATAAAGAGCTTCAACAATGCAAAAATACGTTCTATCAAAAGAAATGGGCCTAGTGACTGTGACACTTTTAAAATGTATGCAGCGATAGTGATAAGAGAGAGAAGTTAAGGAATGAGGTGCATAATATACATTATTGGTTTTGTATGGGCAGTGGAGAAGCAATGATCATTATTGTTACATTGGTGAGAAGTGAATAACTAAGAACTAGGTGAAATTACACGACGTCTAGGTCACATATGCATTGTATACATCGTGTCGTTCAACACAGCATCAGAACTAAACAACAGTAAATATTTCAATCAAATGATTTGGAGCTTGTACTCAAACTGGTTGATTATAACAAGCATTTTTGGTTGTATCATAAATAGGATTCTCTTTATTTTTCTTCAGAGTTGAATTAGTTGTTTGAATTATTCACAGTTAACAGATAGATCTGATCATGTCAAAGTATGTAAATACATAATATAGAATCAATATTTAATCAAAATGAGATGAAGCTTGTATTTAGACTGTTTTAACATAATATACATTTTGGTTGCATCATAGGTAGTATATTGAGTTGTTCGAAATGTTTGCGATTACGCACGGTTAACAATTAGATCTGAATATGTCATGTATAAACACACACACACACATACACACACACACACACACACACACACACACACATATATATATATATATATATATATATATATATATATATATATATATATATGTATTCAATCAGGATTTGTTTTTAAAGAAAAGCTACATAAACAATACCTTTATAGATTATTACGTAAGACATATCCAAATCTCAATGATAAAAATTGAATTTTCTTGCGCTAATCCAAAACTTGTTTACAGATTATACATTAATTTAATTTACACACACGTTAACGCATGAATAAGCGGATGGTGGTGTCTAAACTTGGATTGTCAAGAAAGGTTATTCACACTCCTACAAGGAGGTTAATACTCATCATGTGAGACAGAGCACGAAAGTCGTGCGAATCAACGCCAGAACTGTAGTTAGTATCACAGCCTTGACTAGTACCTGTGAGAACCAGATTAGATATAATAATTTAATCTTTGCTAGAAAGCTTGCTCTGAGCGAATAACTACTATTGCATGATCAATATGTCTTAGACATAGGACAAGGTTATCAGTTCCAAGATGTGGACAACAATCTAATCATAAAGACAATATACCCTACATATCACTATAGTTAAAAACGAGCTGATAATAATCTTGAAAAAAAGCAAATTTGAGAGAATCTGATTATTCAGTTCAGAAATCGTTAATGTTGTTATATATATATAATCAGCAGCAGCATTTTATTGGGATTATGAAAACAACAAACAAGTATGATTGTACAATGTGTCTAATCAGTAACTTAAATTATTGTGCCAGAGAAGATTCTAATTCTATTATTAATTTTTAAATTATATTCAGTAGGTATTCAAGACTTACTGAAGACATAAAGGATAGAGAAACACAACTCATAAAATTCTTAATCATGCTGTCATAAAAGAAAGAAAGAAATACAGACAGGGTCAGATGGTCATATTTTATATTTATATTAAAGTTAGTAAACTTTACTTATTTTTTTACAAGAGTCATGGGTGTCCGAATCGTGGTTGTTAGAAACCTGAATTCCAAGTCTGGTTTTTGAGGTCCTGCACATTTTTGTCTGTCTTGATTTGGGTCATATCGTTGTGCTCACTTTCCAAATAAATAATTTTACCATCTCTTGTCCAGTATGCTGCTATTTTCTTATCTTTCTTCATCTTGGCCAGTTGCTTGACCATTGAAAATCTGCTACAGCTCAAGCGCTCAGTTATATAGATCTTTTCGTTAAGGTTTTTAAGATGTTTCTTGTTTGAATAAACCTCAGCACGTTTTCGATATCTAACAAACTTCGCTATAATCTCATTGACTCCATTTTTGGGCCTAGATAAGATATATGATCTGGAAGTATCGGATTTCGTGAGATCTGCTCCTATCCGTCTGCAAACTTACAGCCTCATCAGTATGTTTGTTATCTGGCAGCATAGATGTTAGAATATTATTAAATCTTAAGCAGTCTCTAGTGAATACTGCTCCAAATTATCACCTTCAGACTCCAAAGATTCAACCTTGGTCTCTAAAGCTGACATTTTATATTTCAGCTAAACTATCTGTAATTCTTTTACGGCAATTTTCTCTTTCAAAAGATTTTCCCCATGATTGTTGGATCAGCGGAGTCAAGGCTTCAGCGACAGATTTTGTCAACATAGGAATAAAGGCATGTAGAAAGGCTGGATCAGATACTGTAGCGTACACCAGTTCAGAATTATTAAATGTTGTGCCAGGTACCTTTCCTTGAATGGAAGCGATATGTTCCGGTCTGAAATCGCCTACACAACCTCTATGTCTATGAATTCACTCAGCGGATCCCTCATGACTCTCCTCTGAGTTCCTCTTATTATCCGAAATTGTTTACACACAGTGTGAAACGCTTAGAATGCGTGCACGTGAGCAATAAAGTGGAACACTGACAGAAAACAGCAAAACTGGGATTTAGGCACGATGCATACACAGATAAAGATTGCTAGAGTTTCCTAGTCTCAGAAACTATCACACATCAGAAAATAAATCTTAATAATGAATAGAAAAGCACGAAATACACATATACCTCTCCACTCAAAATGTTCTCAACCTGTCATCTCAAGAGCATGCACACCCAAGCCAATAGATGTATCCCATCACGTCTAGTTAAAATATCCCATCACGCCCGGTGCGCATGCGCACATAACAAATGAATAACAATTTTGCGCATGCGCTCTAAATCAAAAATATTTGAGCATGTGCAAAGTCAGCTTTATTTATAGCACCGGATATCTCGTTTATAGCAGGAAACATAATGGTGGCTTGGTAGTCACTTATTGTCTCCTCGACTGAATTAACTCCAGAGTGTAAGACCTCAACAGTGTGAGAAATTATTATAGGATCTAAAAAAGTTAATGAATGGCCAGACACTCAGTTATGGTGTTTTGCAAGTCTTTTAAGATAATAACATCTCTGAGGCTTTTATATTCAGCATTGAGAAAGTCCTCATTAAAATCACCCAAAATTATAATGTTATCAAAAATGTTTGACACTTGCTCAAGGCTGATGCTTAATAAGTATAGGTTATGAACTGAGCATTGAAAAATATTGAACCTGATGTCATGTGGTGAAGGATGCCCGAGCTTGCGAGTGCATTCTATGCCATATGAACTAGGGCCCAATATTTTTAATACTCAGTCAATAACCTTCATATTATTTACTTAAAACAAGCATATTAATCATTCTGTTATGTTATAGGATTGTTGCCAGGGTATTGTGGTCCATCGGTCTTAAATAATACCTATAAAAAAAGGATATAAATTAATTTTGGAGTCGATCGTGTTTCATTAAATTCCGAGTACAGGATAAATCAAGTGGATTAAAAGTGCACAGTTTACGTGAATGAGAAGCTGTTGACTGATACATTGTATCAAAGGTCTCTCTCTCTCTCTCTCGCGCGCGCGAACTAACAGCAACAACTAGAGATCATTAGCCGTCCATTTTCAATAGTTTTATAAATCATATTTATTTTTTATTTGTCTGCTTGGAATTTAAATCTTTTGATGTCTTTAGATTCTCTTTATATAATTTGTATGACAAATATTTTTATTTGGATGATTACTAGATCTACTGATTCTCCTGCACTGGTGTCAGGATACAGTTTTACAGTTTTTATCGGCATCTGGTAGCCATCATATTTATGACGTGGCCAACGTTGCATGTTTCCGTCGCCATTTTCATTTAGCCGTAGTCAGAAGTAGTTCATCGAATGCGGGCACGTATTTACCATATAAGGAAGCGGTGAATATTTTTACTTAACTACGGTGCATACAGCAGGATATTGACCGATAGCAACAACGTTAAACTAATGGGACTATTTATGAAGTATATAATAAATCCCAGTATAGTAACGGTGCGCAGCAGGGCCGGCGCAAGGGTATTTGGCGCCCCTGGCGAACCTTCAGTTTTGCGCCCCCCCCCCATTAACTTTCGAAAATGAATATTGTGCTTCAGTATGAATAAAAATTCTGCATCTGTTTTTCTCTTTCTATTTTTAGACACTTATTATCTTCTATTTTACGCTATTTCTCTTTCTTTTTTTTATTCATTCAGTTTTTTGCCGCCCCAACCCCCACCCCCAAATTTTGTCGCCCTAGGTGACAGCCTAGTTTGCGAAGCGATTAAACCGGCCCTGGTGCGCAGGGAGGGCGATAAATTATAAATAACAGATATTTAAAATCTTTAGCAAATATTTATACTGTTAGGCCTTCCAGATCACGCGCAAGTAAGTTAGCACATTGTTTTAAACATAGTTTATCTGAAATATAGACCATTACATCTCCTTCATGGTTATTTCTATCACACCTGACAGGCTTATTATAGCCTTTAGTCCTTAAAAAGTCATCAATACTGTTATCTAGGTGTGTCTCACTGTTATCTTTACAAACTGAATTAAAAACATTTTGTTCCATTTAATTAGCATGCTTTTTTTCTCTCTCTAATTGTAGATGGATAATTAAGAAGTGTAATTTTTTCCAAGTTTATATATGGACAATATTTCATATTCCTGTCCAAACTACCTTTGTTTCTTCAATATTTACAATAAGCCCAGAAAATCTGTAATATTGATATAAAAAAATCTAAAGCCAACTTCAGAGTGTTCTCTGAACCATCAAGAGCAAATGATGAACCACCAACATATTGAGGAAGAAAATATTTTTGACAATTCTTGCTGGTAACAATAATGATAGATATTATTATTATTATTATTATTATTATTATTAGTAGTAGTAGTAGAAGTAGTAGTAGTAGTAGTAGCAGTAATAGTATTCGCTCAACTAAAGTACATTACTTACTTGTTTGTACCTTGTGTGTGGCGTGGAAGTCAATGGTAAGACAAATACCCATTAATTAAGAAAAGCGTTAAACCAGGCTTTCTTAGACCCTCCGCAGAAAAGAAACTACTTTATTCTTTGAAAAGCCTTGTTTTTTTTATTTATGTATCAGGTTTTTCTAATTATAGTGTGCATTTTGCGAATCAAATCATGGAATACCAGAGGAACTCCCCCCCCCCCGGCTTTTCAAAGAAAAAAGCTCGATAACAGAAGAAAGTCTAGGTTTTTATAATTGTTGCGCATTTGGCATGCAATAACTTTTTTTTTGCTCCAGCTTTACAAACTTTTATATATACCCCCTCCCCCCCCCAAAAAAAAAAAAAAACAGGAATAAAGATAAACCTGGTGTTGTTCATCTTTGTTGTTGTTGTTCTTTTGTTGTTTATTTTTGTTTTGTTATTTTAACAGAAAAAGTTTTTATTTTCGATATTATAAGTGTATGCGAAAACCCTTTTTTTCGTAACCTTGGTTGTAAATTGAAGAAAAGCCCTGTTTATCAGAGGAAAAACCAGGTTTGACAAATTACTTGTGATATCAAGCGTTTCTCCAGGCCAGTTACTAAACCGAGTATCTTTCACAGGGATTGGTGAATTTGCAATGGTAGGTACAAGTATTAGCTCCAATTTGACTGGACAAGAAAATGCCGAAGGGCGGAAGTTGCCCTCCCACAAGACAATTAGCTGTGTGGCTAGTGACCTCGCTTCAAGTAGTGGTCATCGGTCCCGTTATGACTGTCAGATCTAACAGATTGTGTATTTCTAAATCGTTTCGAAAGCATGCGCTAAGGGAATCGTTCAAAGCGATATACATGTGTAAACATGCTCAGCACATGGCATTTTAACAGTGTGTGTGTGTGAAGCTAAATACTAATTTCGATAAATTTAAATACAAATCATATATATATATATATATATATATATATATATATATATATATATATATATATCTATATATATATGTATATATCTTTAGCAGGAACCAGCATCATCCGTTTAATGTTGAAAAACATCTATCCTATATTTCGTCCATTTAAAGGTTTGTATATAGTCCCCAAATCACTTGTATGGTATATTATTGTATAAAATTGTGTTATTTAGGAAGAAATTCTGTCGGTTTATACACTTTCGTTTAGGTAGTTCTCTGCGCGTCTCAAAGTAAGATGGCGATATATGTATGTATGTATGTATGTATGTATGTATGTATGTATGTATGTATGTATGTATGTATGTATGTATGTATGTATGTATGTATGTATGTATGTATGTATGTATGTATGTATGTATGTACGTACGTACGTACGTATGCATGCATGTATGTATGGATGTACACATGTAATTCTCTCCATCTACTGAACATATGTCAGCCAAGTATTTTGCATGTAGATGAAAAATATGACATTCAGTTCAAACTAATACCTTGTAGTATTATGAAATATATTAATTATTGTATTACACATCCAAGTGCTACTACATATGTAAAATGATCTTGATAAGTGCCATTGCATTATTATTGTATCTCTCCTCGTGGACGGTTTTTCACATTATATCGTATCTTAATGAACCTTGAATTCAATTTTACCAGGATCCTAGCCTTGTTTAATCACATATAAATAAACACTGGAGTAATTAAAAACATCTCGCCTCCTAAAATAGTCATCCGATTCAGAACCGATTTGGATTTATGTCTCTCCATTAGACAATGAATGCAGATTTACAAATATGGGCACTAGGTTGCATAAATTTTTTAAAAAAGTCTTTATTTGCGCCGGTGTAACGTCCGAGGTGGATCAAGAAGGGGCGGGGGTGGGGCGCCGGCGCCCGCCCCGCCTCCCAAAAAATGAGCGCGGGAAACAACCTGAACGTTTCCTATAGTAAGCTTTCTTTACCTTCAGATGGTTAAAATTATGATAAGGAAAAGCTTAAAATGCAGTAGCTTCCGCCCCCTGGGCCCCCACTAGGCGTTCCATCCCACAGACTCCTTGCCTACTTGTTTCCCCCACCACCCCACCTAACGCTATTCATGGATCCGCCCCTGCATGTGACTTGCACAAGGGAAAACCCCAACACTCGTCTGTCTGAAGTAAGTCTATTCTTTGATTAACTGACCCAATCTCAGGGGAAAAAACATTCTGATGGAAGGGAGTCTCAAGGAATCAAAACATAACATTTATTTCATTTTTTTCACGTTCACATGACGTGATCAATCAATATACATAATTTTCTTAAGGTAGACATATTTGTAACATCCAACAACTATGAAATAACTGTTTTATTTTCAGTTTACAACAAAATATTGTCGAATATGTTTTCTTTTTCCCTACAGCATTTTAATTTAAATACCTTAAATTACCTCTACAACTTGACCCCCCTACACACACACACACACACACACACACACACACACACACACACACACACACACACACACACACACACACTATTTTAGCAAGTCTTTGTGGAGGCATCTGGTCAAAGTCCCGACAATACCACAAACACACACACCAAAAAATAAATAAATTAAAATAAGATAAAGTTAGTATGCAATTGTTTGGAATTATAAGGATATACTGACCGGGAATGGAGTGCAGGATACTTATTTTAAAATTTCCGCAACTTAATTTTCAAGAACAAATACAATTTTAATTTGTACGGGGAACTTTTTTTTTTTTTTTTTTGAGAAGATGTCGAACATATTTAAATTTATTGATTACCACCGATATTCACTGAGTGTTTAAATGGGCAAGGCTTTGAAGAAAATAGTGAGTCTGGTCTGTTTAGGAATATACAAAATACACTGTTCTTTTCAGAATAGATCCTTAACTTTTTGACGGAATGAGGTTTATATAACAAATGTTTATCCTATATTTTAAGGATTAAGTATTTGTCACCTTTATCGATTAGTTTATGATCCTTGAACACAATTATAACATCTTTACCTTTTATCTTGTAGTACTATATGTTTTTTTGGATGGTTTATGTTCTAAAAGTTGTTTTGTGCGTGGCAATTCTTTATCTTTACATATTTAGAACTTACCTTTTAATCTGCGCCATTTAGCCATTATTATACCGACGTGCCGCAAGTCCCTATACATACATACATACATACATACATACATACATACATACATACATACATACATACATACATACATACATACATACATACATACATACATACATACATACATACATACTTTTCAGAATACAAGTGTTTCATAGCACGTACGTCTGTTCCTTGCTGAGTCAACTTTAGGGTTACAGAATTGAATCTAAAAGAGACTGAATGCTTAAGGACACTCTGTGTATATGGCAAGGACACTCTGGGTATACGGACACTCTGGGTATATGGACACTCTGGGTATAATGTCTCAGGAAATACGGACATGTTTGACCTAAATAGCCTTTTGCTGCTCTTTGATATTTTGTATGCGTATTTTTTTATTTGTTTCCACTTAATACGTCATGTTTCTATTTAGACATATAATGGTTACTTAAAAGTACTACCTCAAACAAGGCTAAACTACAAACGGCTAAACAAAATCTAATTAATTGTATCAGCTGGATATGTCGGATTGTGAACTTCTCATAAATTTGGCGTAGTCATCCTGAATAAAGAAGATTAGGAAGCCTGGATAGTGCAGCGGTAATGCGATAGCTCTGTATCTCTGCGGTCCCAGGTTCTATCTCAGGTTTTGACATATTCAGGAATCCTATTCAAGTTTGGTGTCTTTCTCTAGGTTCTCTGGTTTCCTGCACCTAAAGGGAGCCGTGGTGGCACATTGTTTAGTGTGTCAGACCTAAAGGGAGACGTGGTGGCACATTATTTAGTGTGTCAGACCTAAAGGGAGCCGTGGTGGCACATTGTTTAGTGTGTCAGACCTAAAGGGAGCCGTGGGGGCACATTGTTCAGTGTGCCAGACCTAAAGGGAGCCGTGGTGGCACATTGTTCAGTGTGTCAGACCTAAAGGGAGCCGTGGTAGTAGTATTATAAAAGGCGGTTTCAGGCACACTTTTTCCGTCGCCCTTTTTTTTTGACCGTCTAGCCAGCCATTTTGCAAACAAATTGTTCTATCAAGAAAACCCCCAAAGTCCCCCTTTTTGCTTTCGAAATTGCTGAAACTCTGTTCCACAAACGCACCCTTGTACAACCGTTAAACAGGCAAATAAACATTATGATCCCTTGTAAAATCAATTTTTAGTGTATATTACGCTGTTTAAGTAAATAAAAAGTCTAGTTCTATAAACTGAGGGTTATTTCGATAATGGCCGATCGCGTACGTGTTTATTCCATCCTCGCACCATCGTTTGTCATCATAGTTGTGTAATCCTGATTTATTTATCACTGATGTGGTAATTTTATGTTTGTCAGATCGTATTGTTGCCATTAGTACATGTTCGTGCTTTCCGCTTAATGCACTCTTGTAGTCATCGAAATCTATCTTTTTACTGACAACAGCCTTTTGTATTCCCTTAGCACCTTTTTTTACTGATCCGTCAGCGAGTTTAATACTGTACAGCTTACTTCTTAATCCAACGAATTCAGATATTGGAACGAAGTTTGTTTCATCTTTGAATTTTCCTATGACTTTCTTGTTTTCGTCAGATTTAAATCCACTATCAGCAGGATAATCTGATAGATCAAACCATTGACGATTATAGTACATGTCCTGGTAAACATCATCAGTGAACACTTGAATACAGAGTGAATCAGTGTCTGTAAATAATAATTGTGATTTATCTCCTGGATATAATTTTTTGATAACATCATAGTAGAAGTCGTACATTAATGTTTTTGAAAGGTCTAAAACAGCGGCTCCATTTGCAATTGGTTTATTTAATGTTAGGTTTGTTTTACGCATATGTGCTGCTATTAAATTTTCATTAAATATTTTTCTTGAGATAAAATTATCCTTTGCTATTACTTTATCCCGCCGATCATTATTGTTAATTAGTTCAATTTCTTGCCGTTTTCTTAAGTTTTCCATGGTTTTACCGAACACACTATTGTTCATTAGCTTGAAAAGGTCTTTATCAAAATCTGTAGTTGCGATTGTTCTCTTACGCGTGTTAAAATCAATGTACTCTTTTAACCAACATGATTGATTAAAGCGCAAAACTCGGTGAATCCTAGTTATTTTTAAACCAGCGCCGATTGCTTGATTTAACGCTTTATAATGTATAACGTATCTTGTTTTGTTCATTAGATTTGGAACTAGCTTTTCTGTGGTGTTTTTACAACCTTGTTGAATTTGAGCAGTAGAAAGCCATGAACTATTTATCTTAATCTGCTCAGCGCAGAATGGATAGTCATTATGCAGATCATGTAATTCAGATGGATATTCAAGATCAACTTCAATGAAATATCCGATTTTGGAATTGTCAACGCCATTGTTAATTTATTTTAGGTATTGTTCCTCTGTTATCCATTTGTATTTTCCAGTTGATAAAGGTTGGCTCATTGCCCATTCATAGAAATTATTTGAATCCAAATAGATTATATAGCTTGATTCCTTACTTGCATCATAATCTGGCAAGTACTTGTTGTTAGCTTTTGCGTATTTCTTTGTTATTACTGATATTCCTCCACGAATACCCTTTTCAATGAATAAATACATATCTGCATCTGTGAACAAATCCAATGTTACATTACTTAATTTTAATGCTGCATCCCAAGCGAGCCCTGGAGACGAAAAATACTATAATGGATCCAATCCATAGTTGCACGCGCATGTACTGCGAAATTGCTCAAATACATCAGCAAGAAGTAGAACATCTGTTATTAAATACAGATCATGGTAATCGCCCATATTTTCACATTGAAATCTTTCCCATATTTTTTGAGCGTATTCGTACTCACTTGGGCTTATTCCTTCAATATAAACTTTTGAATAAAATTTTGATATATCAGGCAAGGAGGTTTCATCAAATCTTGAAAAAGCGTCCATGTACTCGTAAGGATAAACGCCCTTTCGCTTTAAATAACTAGAATCTGATCCAAACCAGTTTGATAGGTTATCAAACACAGTACAGCCTTTTACAAGTTTATCCAATGATGCTGCCATAAACTGAAAGCTATCAATGAATCTAAGTTGTTTAAAAGTCAGTGATAAGTATTTTTCAGTGCTGTTTGGAATGCATTTGATGGTTTTAACACTAAAATTTTTATTACTTAGAGCATCAACGATAATATGTGAATCATACCCTCTAAAGTTGTGAAAAACCACTGGAACAAACATTTTGGGTTTATCGTACTTATCATCATTTTCTAGTACTTTTTTAATTTCTTTTAACTCCTTTAACAATTCAGTTAATATCCAGCTTGCAGGGTCATCACCAGGGTCATTACCACGGTATATTTTAATGTCTTTTGATTTTGACTTATCGTACTCACAAACAACCTTGTAAGCAACACTACATGGGATATGGTTATGTATTTTTGTTGTTGATGATATATTTGGATTATTTATCGCAACGTCGATGGTCTCCAGTAATGATTCAAAATCAGCGTATATCACAAACGGTATTTTATTACATCGTTCAGGATTTTTAAAATTTAGCTTTGAATGCTCACGATCAGGCATACTGACTTTTTGACTTTTTGTACAGTATTCTAAATGCCGATCTAATACTTCTTTTGAGGTGAAACTGTTTAAACAAAGATAGCAGAAATAAAGTTTTCTTTATGTTTATTATTTTGATGATGATTAAATCCATTAAAGTTTTTAATCCAGCAATAGTGATTTTGATAAAATAATAGATCAATTACTTCACCTGGATCTAGTACCTTTTTATCTTGAACATTTTCACTGATGAGTAATGGATATGAAAAATATTGTCCATTAATTTTATCACGATCCAGGCCATATAAGTTTATAGTTAAGTTATTTTGCCTGGTAAATTTCTCAACCTTGTTGATCGGTACTGGAAATTCAATTCAACTAAAATCTAATGTGCTGGCATACTTTGCATAATTTGATGTTCTATTTGGGTTTTTCTCAGGTGGATGTAATTTTGAAAGAACAGCCCATTGAAAGCATTTGTCATCATTATTTTTAACGTTTACAATGCACTCTGAGTTTTTGTAATGTCCTGGCAACTCAATAAAACTTGATCCACTTGTTATCTTAAAATTGTGTGTGCTAAGTGAAACTGAATTAATAGTTCTGAATTTCCATCCAGATCCAGCTCCTTCATGATTCTCAATTTGATCACTAAGGTCTTTATGCAATTTTATTATAATCTCATCAATGTTTGATCCTCTCGTTATTATTGTTGTTTTAGTTGTTTTATATACTTCTGATTCTTCTTCCAGCACAATAAGCTCACCAACCATGAATAGTAATTTATACTGAATATTAATTTTCATGGCATAGGTCCTGAGTAATTGGTCCTTTATTATTGGTTTAACCATTGAAAGTAGGTCAACAGGTCTTATTCCAAAATTTCCTGTGCTCAGTGTGTACATTGCTGAAGATGCGCCTAGTACTACACTGTTATCAAAAATAAAATTTCTATCAGAGCCTGCAAACGACTTATCCGTCTCTCGCATTTTTAAGTCTGTTTGGCTTAATAATTTTTCTCCGGCTAGTTCTCTCAGGGTCCGAATCATTATATTTTTATAATACAAATATTTAATTCATTTTTTTAAAAATAATTAGTGTATAATGAGCGAAATATTTTATCCACACCCAGTGTACAAAAATTATGAGGCAAATTCTCAAGGAGTGATCAGACATAAATATTATCAGCGCCATCTTGGCAATTTAACCAATATGGGGTATCTTAATGTAAGTGTTTATGATGGTAAGCAAAAGAAATCAGTTTTTGCGCATAGGTTTGTTTACGAGGTGTTTAACGGTCTTATTGGCCCTCGATTAGTTGTTGATCATCTTGATGGTATTATCACTGATATCAGAATTGAAAACTTGGATTTAGTTACTCAGCAGGAAAACTGTCTACGTGGTAAAAATGCAGATGGTGGTTTTAAACCTCGTAGGCCTGTAATGTCTACAGATCTGCTTACAGGTGAAAATCAATCATTCAGATCGATTAAATCCGCTGCAACACATTTTGATATTAATATGAGGTCTGTAAAATATGTTGCTGATCATGTGTGTAATTCAGCTTATTCAAAGAAATACAAGTGCAGATTTTCTTTTGAGTATATTTAGCCCATTGATATTATGAATCAAGTATTTGCATCAATTCCTCAATCTTTATGCAGTTGTGGCTATAGTTCATTATTACGTCTGCGTCCCACGTAGTTACAATTGTTCCGTTCTTTTTGAACCAATTTCATTTCATCTAATGTTAATAGTACTTTATTAGGTCTTACATCAGCACCGTTGTCAACGCTTGGTTTATCACTGATTTTAAGTGTAACGTTTATTGGAACTCCAAAACAATGCCGTATTGCATCTTTAATATCCTCAATATATTGTATATATCCTGTAGTGTGGTATCTTATCGTCGACATCATATAATGTTGTTATATTAAATTATTTTATAAAATATAACCAGTATCATATAATGATGGAAAAATTAATTTCATTGATTTAAAATAGCTCACATGTAATTAAATGCAAGCGTGAACCAATACCAGGCTATTCGTATTTTTGTGACTATCTACAGTCTAAATCTGATGACCCATTGTCATATGATGATTATGTCGTTAACAACCTTATCAACCCACCCGCTGACATTGCCAACGTCAGCCTCGTTGTCTTTGACAACGTTAACAAGGAAAATGATCTAGTTAAAGTTGATTCAAACTCATATAAGTGTTACAGGAAGCAACCACAGCGATACAATGTTAAATATCACCTTAAAAATAAAATAGCGGGTTTTAATTTAACTGCACGTGAGCAGGAGGCGTTTGATGAGCGTAAAAAGATATTTATGAATATTAGCATTCCTGGAAGTCAAAAAAATATTAAATTTGATTTTATTTTCTCTAAGATATTTTTATTACTCGCAGATATTGGCATCATAGATTCACAACGAGCAAATGAGCTTATCAAGATGTGCAAGCCAGTAAAGTCTAAACGACTACTGCAAAAGTATGAACAGATATACAGTTCTATTATTGCTGATCATAGGCTCTCACAATTGTGTTTTCATTAGTTCCTGCTCATAAAAGCTTCATATGATAGGTTCATTGTTTAAATCCTTGATTCTGTACGTGACAGGAATTGTCAACAGTATTTCATCAACAATAAATATCTCATCGGTATAATTAGGTGTATAGCCCTTTTCAAATTGTTTTTTTACCACTGAAATTCTGACTCGATCGCCAACACTAAATTTATGTCTTCGATACAAGTTTTCATTTGCAAGAACAGGATTATCTACGGCTTCATTTGGTGTCATTCTTATTGTTTTGTTTCGTATTATTGTAGTCGGAAATAATCGTCTGCAGGTCATCTATGTACCTATCTGTGATTTTTGCTGTCATTTCCTTGTAGATCTTCTCCTTGAGTGTTCTATTAAATCGTTCAACTATTACACTCTCTCCTTCGTTGCCTGTCATATACTTGGTGATATTATGTTTATCAAGCCAATCATCAAACTGCTTATTATAAAACTCTGGACCATGATCAGTCCATATTTTGTTTGGTTGCCTCCCACTATTAGTAATAATTTTATTTAGTGTTGTTAAAACAGTGCTGCCCATTTTATTTGATATTGGTTCACTAAATGCATATCTGCCCTGAACATCGACTGCATTAAGTAAAAAATTTGTATTATCATTGCTGGAAGCCAACGACGACATATCCGTTAAATCAACAGACCAAATGTCATCTACAGCAATTGCTACAACACGTCTTCGTGGAAACTTTTTTTTATTGGTGCGTGCAGTTCATCAGAACGAACTTGTTCAGCGTTAATGGCAACGTCATCAACACCATCACCGTATATGTTTCAAGAGCATCATCACCGGTTACAACATCAACAACATCGTCGACAACATCATCAATGGAATCTCCGAAGCCGAGTTTATATTTTGTTCCAATTATGCCTTGTACAAGTTTCCGATCAATACTTTCCCTTGTATTTGCTGGTTGCATTTCTCCGAGCTTATCCAGTATTTCTTTGTCGCACATGTGTTTATCTGTGGGGTTATCACGGTAGCAAATGTCGTGTTTCATAGCAATGGCATCAACCTGGTTAAAAGGCTCTTGTCCAGGCAGTGGCTGATCATTACTGTCAAGTTGAGTTTCTAATGGGTTCCAAGGGCCTGTATACTTATGTCCTGGCAGAGTCCAGCCTCCTTTTGGTTTTGGTAGCTTTCCAATAAGATTATGAATATCAATAGCACCACCAAGTATTTGTCGGTTTTCGCACTTGTCGCAATAGCAGACCAGTTTATTTCCCTCAATGGAAAGCATCTTACTATGTTCACAGGTACAATCGTCAATCATTATCCTTTTATGAATATACTTTTATTTTTCTTACAGACTGTACATGTTCTTTTCATCATTTTTCTATTGCTTTTTGTTCTTACAATTGTTTCGTTTAGATTACCGGTTTTCTTCTTGCATCTCAAGCAATATGTTTCTGCCATGTTAATTTTATAACAACGATTACACAAAATTTATTGCCAATTTATCATTATTAACACTTCCATGTGGATCAAACTGTGAAATAAAGTCCAGCATTGATTTACCTCCAGAAAGCTCTTTAATAAACATTAAACAATAATACCCGCAGGCATTGGTGCCATTTTGCTGAATTTGATTACTAACGTATTTGATTGGTGTACTAGCAAATTTTGGAAACGATTGAACGTATCTTTTAATGTGGTCACTCGGTGGAAGACCGTAGCTGTCAAAATAATTGTTGTCGTATAGTGCAACCCAGTGCGTTCCTGAGCCGTCATTGAAGTTCTGTATATTTACAACACAGTGAGTAGTAGCACCATTTTTTCTTAATTGGTCTTTGGAAAAAACACCGTTAAACCCTGGAACATTTTTGGGCTCATCATTGATATTAAAATTACTTAATGGCTCACTATTGTTGTTAACAACGATGGTAACACTCGCGCTAGTACATCCCTGGATAAGTTCCTGGAAGTGTCAGACCGTTGCCAAGCAGTCTTGAGATCAGTGGGCCTCCCAGTAATCCAGCTAGTGCTGGAAGTACCATTTGAAGAAAACCTCCTTGTTTCTCTGGTGTCACCATCTTGTCCAGCTTGGTAAACAGTGGCATCATTTTTTTGTACTATTTGTTGAACTTCTTTGACTTTTTTTTAACTCAAGTGATATTACTTTCTCTGGTTTTAATGCTCTTTTTGCTTTTGCTTTATCAGATAAGGCTTTCTTTTCCTCAGCTGATAGAGCTGTTCTTTTTGCTTTTGCTTTTCCTTTTGCTTTATCAGATAAGGCTTTCTTTTTCTCAGGTGTTAGAGCTGCTCTTTTTGCTTTTGCTTTATCAGATAAGGCTTTCTTTTTCTCAGGTGTTAGAGCTGCTCTTTTTGCTTTTCCTTTTTCTTTTGCTTTTTCTTTTTTCTTTTGCTTTTCCTCATCTGTTAGTTCTTTCTTTGCTCGTGGCATATTATTAAAATCTATTAGACTAAAAATTCATTACTTGATTACAACATTGTTGCTATAGCCATTGTTACAACAATGTCGCAGATCTGATACCATAACCGGTTATGATACCAGAGCCTTGTACAGCCTTATTTGTTGCACCTGATATTGCACCAGATGCTGCAGCCATTCCAAGTGTTCCAAGTACTGTTAAAACCTTTGGTAGTAATGATTTAATTAAAACTGATGCTGCTGGCCCAATAAACCCTCCAGTCTTGCTATCACCAAGTATTCGCTCAATCTTGTTTGTCAAGGTATTTATTTGCTTAATTAGTTTTATTGTTTGTTTAATCTTTGCCTGTTGCCTTTTAGCATCTTGTGATGTTGCCTTTTTAACCATCTATTATTATGATTACACAACTTGTACTGACATCTTTCCTTTCAGTACATCAAGTGTAAGATATCTATCAGATGTTATCAGTGCATATGCATAATATCCTGCGGCTGGATTTGCTGCAAGCTTCCATGATACCTCAATATCAGCCATTGATAATGATAGTCTTTCACTATGTTTACTAACATCAAAATGAAATATTGGATACAATGTTCTAAATTCCTCAATTGATATTTGACTTCCAGTATCAGTATCCTGATATTTTTGCATCGCGTCAATCAGTGACATATACGCTCTAGAAACATTTCTATTCGCTGCAGTAAAATCGCAAACGAACTCTTTTTCTGGATATTGTCGTGAGTTTACTTTAACGTAAATACTTGTGACACCCATATTATCAAATATACGCTTGTTAACCGTTTGATCACCTGCTTGTCTTGCACCAGTCTGAAACACTATAAAGATGTGCCGTGGTAGCTGTTCTGATGGTGCTGTTGTTATTCTCCATGTAAAACTTTGGGAGGCAGGTATATTTTGTATGTACATCTTATTTTGCTCAAAATGAATTTTCTTTGTGAATGTTTCTAGCTTGTTTTCAAGTTCAAGTTGTTTTGGTAATGATGGAATCAATTTTGGAATCCATAGTAAAAAATGACTAATAACAAACTGTCCGTCAGCGACAGCAGCAGGACCAGCAGCATCAGTTTTAAAAATGATGTCACTGTTAGTATTTCTGTTGAAAATAACAGTGTGCTTTATACCTCTGAAAACTTTATTCACATTGCGGCAAAATCCAAATATTGAGCTTAATGGAAGCAACATTGTAACTTGTGCTCCTGCATCAGTGAATTTTTGTCGTTTTGAATATCTCTCATTGTACAACACGTTTCTAGGTTCAGCAACAACTGCTCCTCTAAGAGTGTTAAGAAAGGCGTAAATTCCACCACCATCATTTAGTTGCGCAACAATAGTGTTTATTGATGCTAAAAGTGCTGCGTCAGCGCCAGCTACATTAGCTACAGCACCGTACATAGCTGCTGGAGCTGCTGCTAAAAGAAATTCTTTTGGTGTTGCAGCACCTGTACCAGTGTCTTTAAACCAGAACATATTCGTCGCGGTTGATCTCGAATAATCTTCACTAAATGACAAAATATTTAAAATAGTGCTTGCAATAGGCAAGTTATCTGGTATGTCCTCGATTGTCTGATTATTCAGTCGGTAACGTGCATTTTTAAACAATCCAAATCCATTGTTTTGTAGTGAAATATTTGTATTTGCAGGAAACGCAACAGGAGGATTAGCTGTTGTCATCAAATTCCCACGAATCTCAATATATGCTTTATGAGGTAATAGCCAAACGTCTTCATCTCGTGTGCTGATTTTCCTTTCTTCACCTTTATTCATATCATTGATGCCTTCTGTGTACTCAGTGTACTCAAATTCTGTAGTAGTGTTATCAATCAGATATGGTTCATCAATATCAAAATAAACCCTTGTTGATGTCATTATATATAATATATATAATCGTTATATAATATAACGTTAGATTAAAATGCAGCAATGTCAGGCCTGTTGGTGTTGCTAATAGCAACGTTTACAATTTTATCCCCTAGTTGTTTAATAATTCGCTCACTATCATTGGACAATAATTTTTTTGCTGTTTTAATCATTGCTCGTGCTGCCTCTGGTGATGGCGCAATTTCTCTGATCAACTCTTTGTCAAGTGGTGGTGGCGGCGGTGGTCTAATAAATTTATCAGCGATTAAGTTGCCTGCAGCGTCACCAATTTTACTCGCCGATGCTGTTGCAAGTGATTCTAATGATTTAAGTGCCACTGGTGCTAATTTGGTGGCAATTCCAGGCCCATGTTGAACTACTTTTGAAAAAATGTTTCCAATCAAGCTTCCACCAATTGTATGTGGCTGATAGATTTTTCTTCTATTACTCATCATTATTGACGTTGTCATTATATATAAACGCGTTTATACAATAAAGGTTGATAAAAATCAATGATATTATAATTGTTTTTTGCCTGTATCAATCAAGTGCAAGTAATATGTTACTATTTCATTATTGAGATCCAGCTGGCGCCCAGTTTGATCTGTTAGATTCATTGTAATCGATGTTATCTCTGATTCCACATTAAGTGGGTAATAAATAATTTGCTTTGGATTAACCTGAATCAATGAACCAGGTGGTACATCAAGTGAAAAACTATAAATAGCTTGGCCACGCGTTATAGAGGCTGAATACGATCCATTGACAATACTGCAATTAACCAAAATGGAATTCATATCAGTGATGTTAACCGATTTCTCGCCCTCAAATAAAGCTGTTGCTGCAGGAGGCGCACTATACTGTTTTTTATCAAATCCAATCAAACTTGCAAGTGAAAATGGTGCTCCAAAATCAACAGTAAAACCGTTTTTAAGGGTAATTTGAGCACGTAATGTATTATAATTTGCTTCGATTACGAAATTATCTAATCCTATGGCTGTGTTAATAACACGGTTGATACCAAGTATATTATATGCGCCAGGTGTAATTGTTTTGGTCACCCATGGAGATGCACTGGACAATCTGTATACGAAACTATTATTTATGCCTTCTTTGATGTTAAAAAAGCTGTTCCATAGAGTAGCTGAAATAAGACTAATTCGGTAATTATGGCTTGCATCAAGAACAATTGGTGGACTATAAAACACAGTGAAATTTGCACTATTGTGCTTGGTCTGGGACGAATCAAGAAAAAATGTTTCTTCGTTCATTGTGTAATTATAAGTAGTCGTACATTAATTTCCAACAAGATCATTGAAAAGAACCTGGTACTCATCTGTGGTAATAAGGTTATTTGACCGAAAGTAGTCCAACATCTCAGTGATTTCATTGTCAATTTCTGTGCCAGTGTTTCCAGCTTGTTTCGATGAGATAATTAACATGAACCTGTCAAAAACATCAGATGGTGATGAAAACACTTTTATTCCAGTTCCTGTTTTAACAACCGCATCTTTATAATAACGGATATACACTTCTCTGTTTTTTTCATTAAGAGTTTTTAAGTAATCTTTGTGTTGATTAAGTATATCTTTTGAAACATCTTTTTGTCTGCTTATTCTTAGATTATGTTTTCTTATAATATCAAGTAATTTTTCAAGATCATCAGGACTCATACGATAAAGTACAATCACTAGGTAACACACTCAAAATATTATTTTCATTTTTTGAGCCTCTATAACACGATTTATTATTTCTTTAGCTTCATCTGGACTCAAAGCATTATCAGGTATATTTAAATTTTCAACGGCTTTATTTTTAAAAATGCTTTGTAATCTATCATATTCTTCTTTTTGTTCTTGCATATACTCATATCTTGCAATTTCATCCGCTCTTTTTTTAAAGCCTTAACGTTTTCTTCATTTCGTTTTTTCATTTCTTCATCTTCTTCTTCACCATATAGTTCTTGTTGTTTTTCTCTTCCATAATCTTGTCCTGTTAACAATTCCTGCAATGTTTTTTTTGTGAGTATATTCAAGTTGCTCGCTTAATTCTTTTCCCATTAGATTAATTAACTCCTGAGTACTTAGTGCTGATTTTCGCCCTACATTTGCAAGAGTATTAAGCCTATTTCTTCTTGTCAACCTGCTGATGCAACATTCATAGCTTCTTGACTAGTTGTAACAGCACTTGTAATAGGTTTAAAGATTTCTCTTAGTTCCTCCTCAGTTCTTTCCTTTCCAAGACCTGTTTCTTGTATTAATTTCTTATATCGCTGCTTAGCTTTAATCAATTCCTCAAGTAGTTTTTTTTTATCAACGGACATTTTTATATAAACGTGTTCTACAATTTTAACCATCAATCTAAACAGCTACGAAACATCTTATTGGCATCTGTTGTCATTCGATCAAATATGAAAAACTTATGTGGACCATTAGTTGCGTCATGGTAATGCCGAATAAACTCTTCCTTGGTAATAGCACCGCAAAAGTCGTGTGCAATTTTTTCAATATCAGTGTTGTCAAGGCCGTTAAAAAGTATGAAGCAACCAGTGTTACGCCTGATAAATTTATTTACGTTAAAAAAGCCTTGAGCCAAGAAAATCGAATTACAACGCTTGTTCCTGGACAAGGAAAAGTAAGACTTAATTTTTTCAATTTCGTTGTGCTCGAGTGGAATGTCATCAAAGACAATAACTTTATTTTCATCAGCATCAAGTTCTGCAACTGGAATAACGTCCTCAGTACAACCCATTGCTTCCTTAAGTGGCTCATTGTACTCACTCAATGTTTTATACTTATCTTGCTGTGGGTTAACAGTATAGATGTAGACACGATCATAGTTCAGCTTGTTATTCAGCAGCAGATCAAGTAAAAGATTAGTTTTACCGGATCCAGTTCTCCCAACGATCAAATAATGGCAATTAGGCAAATCGCAATTGTGCTTGTTCGTTATAACTTCTTTCGAATCAAAATTTATTATTGGCATGTTTAAAAGTTTATTATATATAACCGTTTATATATAAACGATGACGTATTACACAAAATTTGGAACAAGAATTTCAACAGATTCAGCACAAGTTGATACAAGTAAATCAGTAAATTTGACTAATTATTTAAAACGAACAGGTGATTCAATGGTAGGAGTACTAAACATGACAGGTAACAAAGTCACTGGTTTGATAACAGATTATCCTCCAGCAGACATTGATCCAACGCAGGCAGTCAGTCTGAACCAATTGGTAACATCTGATAATTCACATGTCCAGAAATCCGGCGACACAATGACAGGAAATCTTAACATGGGCCCAAATAAAATAAAATCATCAGCAGTTCCTACACAACCGTATGATATTGCCAATAAAACGTACGTGGATGATTCCACATCACAAAACATCAGTCGCGCGGGTGATTTGATGGTCGGCACATTAACAATGACAAACAATTCTAAAATAACCGGTCTACCAACGGCGTACCCACCAACAAGCGCCAGTGATGCAATTTCTTATGCGCAAATGTTAACGAAGTTCTCGGACTATGTGCCCCGCGTAGGATCTACAATGCTTGGCTCACTAAACATGGGCGGATTTGTTCTGAATGGTATCAATACAAACCAGGCATGGGCACTTGACAATGCTGTTAGCGTCCAGTACATGAACGATAATGTTGTACTCAAAACCGGAAGCATAATGGAAGGAACTCTGGACATGAACAATAGAATACTAAAAAATTTACCAGTACCATCTAATCCAGGTGACGCTGTTCCGTACTCATCATTGTTGAACATCATCAGCACTGTTGTGAACAAAGTCGGTGACACAATGTCAGGCAATCTCGTGATGAGCGCAAACTCAGTTGTTAAATGTCCAGTAGCACCAACCACGTCGGATGACCTTGCAAACAAAGCATATATTGATTCCCGAGTACTGGGCAGTGTTAAAATCAAAAACAATGTGGGTTACATTCCACCGCTGTCAGGAAACACTGGAAATCGTACAGGATTTATTGTATCATCATCGTCAGCATATCCTGGTTACGCTCCTTTCAATGCCTTTGCTTACCATCTGCAATCGGCGGTAAATACAAACGAATGGGCAACTAATGGTGTGACATCAAACTTCTGGATCAAGATTGAATGTCCAGCAAGTGTAGCAGTGTGGAAACTTCAACTTCGCGGTAGAGCATTTGGTTCAGAACGAATATACAACTGGAAATTTCAAGGATCCACTGATGACGTTAATTGGACAGATTTACACTCAGCAACAAACTACTACATCTCAAACTCTGTACAAAGTTTTAACATAGCACCAGCTAATACGGTAAACAAATACTGGTTATTCAGGTTACTTGTGATCGCTGCAGAACCAACAAACCCAGGATTAACACTTATGCAGATATTCACACTAGGTGATTCTATTTAATTATTATAATAATGCCTGATATTGTTGAGGTATGCCGAGAGTTCTACAACAATATATTTGAATTTGACCACAAACAAATCACTACACCAGAGTTTAATGCACCAATTCCTCCTGGTAAAACACCACAAGAAAAAATAAAAGCTCAAAAACAAGAAAATATTCGAGGAGCTATTCGTGAGCTAGCAGGTATGTTAAGCAATTCAGATGGATTAATCACTGATAATATTACAAACTTAAAATCAATTATTCCAATGAGAAAAACTCAGATAAAAGAACTGTTGGACAAATATGACATGTTTGTTAAATTTTGTGTTGCAGCAGAAATGGAAAAACTAGAAGAGCAAATTAAAAATTTACTTCATGATGTAATTGTAGAGTTAACCCGTGATAATGTTTTAACAATAATGCGGACAAAGTTAATAAAAAAACGAAAATTTACTGGAAATAAAGAAGAACAAGCCCATAAAGGTAGATTAGACTGTTTAGATAAAATTTTTGATAAGAAACGTCTCGGCCTTGGAAGAAATGTAAAAACACTTAATAATTTTGGTAAACGACGATTTTTCAGAGAAATTGGATTGGAGTACAATGACACTGAAACAGTTGTTGCTGTCCACAATGAACGTGATGATGCCCATGCACTTGCTACAAGTTATTTAATACTAGTATCATCAAAAACACCGGAATTTCAAAACAAATACGATAGTGATGATATAGCAACCGCATTTGATACCGTAGAAACAATTGAGAAAAAATTAAAAGCATTAACGGAAACTGAAAAAAATGCTGTTTATGATGAACTAAATGCACTTGATGAAATACCAGATAAAATAACATGGGATCCAGATCCAGATCAACTAGCATATAATGATATAATAACCAAAGGATATGAAAACCGTTTATTAAAAAACTTCATTAATGAGCCACTATATTCCGGTTTACACGATAAGTTAAAAGAAAAATTAAAGGTGAACGAGCTTTTGTCTGAAGATAATTTACTAGGAGACTACGCCGCAGCATATACAATATTATACCAGTATTTGTTGTTGGACACTGTACCAATAGGTGCTGCAAAATCAGCTGTTGAAGTTATCGAATCAAATAAAAATATTGATGTAAACAAAATACATCAGGTTCCAGAAACATTTGAGTTTAAAGGTAAATTAACTCTTACAAGAGAACAGGAACAAATGATAGAAGATAAAAGATCTGTTATGTTCAACAAATACAGGGAGTTTCTAAATAATCCCACAAATAAAAAGTTTAAAGAACTGATTGAAAAAGCTGCATCAACTTTAAAATTCGAGGAGTCGATTAAATACCATAATGACGTTTGTAAATTAACTGATGCGTTTTTTACCCTCTGCTTTATTCAAAAATACTTAGAAATGGAAACTATCGATCGTAGACCATATTATTATGATGCAATATCGTTTAATGTTTTTGGACACCGTGTTTATGAAGCTCAGATCTATTTTCATATGAATAGATATTTAGAAGACAAAATTAACGTAGAAGATCTACATAAAATAAAAAATTGGACATATATTCGCGATGTTATAAACCAACCTGCACCAAGTCCGCAAGCAGGACCAGGATCCTATGATTTAATTCCTCGTAATCTTAAAATTAAACATCTAAACATTAAATTTAGAGTTTGAGCAAAGTGGTATTTTAAGAGTAAGAACAGTTTACGATAATACGATGTTATCAGATCAATCCGTTCTCGTGGATCAATCAAATATCAAAGAAAGATTCGCAACAAAATATGTAATACTACGTCAATACTTTATTCCGAGTAATATTAACATCGACTTTGTCAAAGGAGCTGTCGAATTCATTGATTTACATGAACATAATATCGGCGAGATAAATGATATTGAAACAGTGTCAGACACACTCAATCATAAATCAACAAAAGAATACAGTGAAAAAGATGAAGAGCGACTAAGAAAGCCTTTATCCAGTATTTTTAACAAATATAGAGCAGTACTTACTGATTCACATAACGCAGATTTTAATGCACTAATTAACAATGCTGCTGCAACGTTTAAAATTACAAGTTAATGGATTCTGTTTAGCATAATCCTAATCATAATGAGGCAGAGTATTGATTTTAATCATATTTCAAAAACTATACCAAAAGATGATCGAGATCAGCTGATATCATACTTTAAGACGTATCACAAAAAGCTATACTGTGTAAAGAAAGCAAACAAGTACTACGGCATACTAATAAAAATAATATTCTACACACCACTATTAATGACAACAAGTGGTATCATCTCAGCAGGTAGTTTATTAAACCCTCTTCTTCTGATATTATCAGGAGCTGGCATATTTATCGGCGCAGGATTAAAACGACTTGAACCAAAGATCGAACACAAAAAATCATCATGTAAATTAGCAACAGCTGTATACTCAAAAATACTATCACAATTACAAGCATATCTCAGAGGTAAACAATATGACATTATAGGCTTAATACATGAACTACAAGTCAAGGAGGATTTATTAATCGATATTGTACCTAACAGGACGACAAAGTACATAAGCGAGTACACAAAAAATATGCTGAATAGAACCCTTAAATTGGAAAATCTACAGCAAAAATTTGTTGTGAACGCTCAATTAAAGATATATTTTAATGCGTATATATATAATGACAGCCCCAAAAATCACACTGGTAAAAAAATTCGGAGTTCAACGTGTTACGGCTGAACAGAAAGATTACAAGATAGAGATAAAATCAATGACAGTGGCTAGAATATTTCAGAAAACAAACGTATCTTTCAATATTTCTGAAAGCGACCAATATTGGAAGGATTTAGAAGATATTGAAGGAAAAATAAAGGAAATACTGCCAAAATACGAAAACAATGCAATTAGGCAGAGTAAATTCACTACCGTGATTGTAGATCAAAACACAAAAGTATTCGAGGTAGAAGAAGATGTTAAAACACTGGTTAAACCAAATGAGGTTTTTGAGGCATTAAATAATAGTCCAACAGTAAGTGGAAAAATTAGATTTAGTATAGCGAATAAAAATGGAAAATAATTAGATTTAGTATAGCAAATAAAAATGGAAAATAATTAGATTTAGTATAGCGAATAAAAATGGACAATTTAGATTTAGTATAGCGAATAAAAATGGAAAATATTGGTTAAATGCAAATGCTATAACAGTGGAACTTAAGTACAATTACAATAACTCTGATGAAGATGATGAGAAATTTAAAACATAATACGCTTACTGTATATAATCATAAACGTTTATTTCATTAAAAAAAAAATTTTTTTAGCAACTTTGTGGATCATAATGTTTATTTGCCTGTTTAATGGTTGTACAAGGGTGCGTTTGTGGAACAGTTTTTCAGCAATTTCGAAAGCAAAAAGGGGGACTTTGGGCGTTTTCTTGATAGAACAATTTGTTTGCAAAATGGCTGGCTAGACGGTCAAAAAAAAAAGGGCGACGGAAAAAGTGTGCTAGAAACCGCCTTTTATAATACTACTGTGGTGGCACATTGTTTAGTGTGTCAGACCTAAAGAGAGCCGTGGTGGCACATTGTTTAGTGTGTCAGACTAAAAAAACTAATATCGCGGTTTAAAATTCCTGTCCAGATCAATCAATGTCAGCTGCTATGGTGTGTATCTGGGCAAGACACTTTACACCCATTGCATTGGCACTGTATAACCTTTCATATATTGTTGTGCGTTAAACACCAAATAGAAAAATCGTCCATTTTAAATACCAAATTACGTAAACATTTGAGTGGTCAAGTTAAGGGAGTGGTGTGAAAGTTCTGTCAAATCATATCGTATCTAAAGCTTGAAGAAAATCCGTAATAAATTTCTTTCTCATATGAAAATATTGAAATAGGCCTTAATCCCTCTTATTACTGATAATGATGAGATAAAAGTGAATCTGCGCTGTTATTACGGACCACCACTATAGAAAGATAGCGACGTGGAGTGAACTTGTCATCTGGTACACCATGAATTTGGGAAAGCACCATATGCTAATTTATGAGTTGATAGAGACAGGGTTTGAGAAAATATCAGGGGGGGGGGGGGGGGGGGGGGGGGGGGGGGGGGGGAGGGGGAGCGAACACCCACACAGCCTTTCATGTGAAAAGTTCTAAATACTTTTCTTTTACATCATTTACATGTACTTAAATACTTGGCAAACATTCTTCCACATCACAAGATTTTTCACTCCTTATAAATTTTGCGGAGTCGATAGTCCCATCGCATATATCATTCCATATCCCTTACATATGTTTTCAAGGTGTTATAGAGATATTAGAGAGACTTGATGGCAACTAAGCAACAGAACTAGATGAAATCTCACCAAAAATACTTAGACTATCAGCTCAAGTTGCTGCCTCTTCAATTGATAGCTTGATGAATACAAACGGGAATCTTTCCAACTAATCTAGTCTTTAAACAAGGTGACAGATCGTCAACAAACAATTATCGTCAGAAAACAATTATCGACCTATATCAATTCTACCAACCTTATATAAAAAAAAAAACAAAAACAAAAAAAAAAACAAAACAAAAAAACATCGCCTTTCATCTTCACCGATTGTTAAAGAAATATAATCTTCTACATAACTCACAATCAGGGTTTAACAATTGGATCAAGGCAAAGAATAAAGAAATTAGAAGATATCAATATATTTGTTCAGGGAACTAAATTAAATAACATCGAAAATCAACAACTTTTAGGTGTGATTATCGACAGGCATTTATCGTCAGAAATAAAATAAAGCGCGTGTGTTCTGTAGTATTCTCCATAATTGCCTTATTGAACAGACTGTCTTAGTATGTGTCAGAATGTATGTTAAAAATGTTTTATAATGGATATATGTATTGCCTTTGTTTAATTATGGTTGCACCATATGGGGGAACTGCAATGCTACTAATCTTAATCAGATAATTAAACTCCAAAAAACGAACCGCTAGAATTATTATAAGAAAAGACTATCCATCCTCTCATTTATTCCTTAAATTACAGTAGTTACCTTTTAATTATAGAGTAAAGTATATTAAAGCTATTTTGACATATAAATCTTTTTATAACATGGCTTCACAATATATCAATGATTTCCTAACTCCAGCTTCCAATATCCATTCACACAATCTGCGATCTATTTCGTACTCTAATCTTCATTTACCTAAATTCAAAACGACTCTGTACAAAACACCTTTTACATATTCTGCAGCAGTATTGTGGAATATCATTCCCAATGATATTAAACAAACACCAACACTCCACTCTTTTAAGAGCGCGCTTCACAAATTTCTTCTTTCTGATTATGCCAAATCTCAAACGAATTGAGATATCTTCCTATCTCCGAAATCTATATGTATGTATGTATGTATGTATGTATGTATGTATGTATGTATGTATGTATGTATGTATGTATGTATGTATGTATGTATGTATGTTTTATGATTACATGTGAGTGTGTCAGACACTGTATTAAGTAGAGCTATATTTGTACATATACGTTGCATTTATGGTTTTAATATTCTACTATTAATTACTGCATATAAGATTGGTTGATTGATTCAGAACCAAATTTATTATCCTCAGAAAAGCAATTATTATTATTATTATTATTATTATTATTATTATTATTATTATTATTATTATTATTATCCCTTTAACTCTGATATATTCTAACTGACGTCAGAGCCCTACATGCTGGTAAAGTTCTGTGTCAAAACTGAAGCCAATGTATCAAAAAAATATTATTCCATTACTCTATATCATGTCTTTCAAACAAATGTAGCATTTAGCTGATCTATCATATCAGAGGTCTTTTCATCTCCAGTCAGAAAGATGATCCAGGCTCAGGTAATACTCATTTTATACCCGATAAATTCTCTTTAAACTTTTTCTTACAGATACGTAATCTTATGTCAGTATTATTCAGGGAGATCCTTAAAATTTGATCTCTTCTATGCATTCTGGTAACATGTTTTGATACATTGGGTAAAAATTTCGTGGGGGGAAAAATAAATGGCCAGACTGGTGCTCGATCCAAGAAATCTTCTATTGCGATCTATAACTGCAGCATAAATTCAAATATATATGTAGATGTCTTATGTTGTAATGTTACAAGTAAGATCTGATTTAATTTTGAATGTTTACAAATTCGAATGAATCCGATGTCGATCATTTTATATTCGCAGACGATCAGCCTTAGATGACACATACGGTATAGGTTCTTTCTCTTTGTGTCATGTATTTATTCATACTGAAATTTTCTAGTATCATTCTCAAATTTAAGTGCACACTTGAAGATGAGCAATATCTCAGAAAACATCTATGAAATAAATAAATCCGTGACACTCACAAGCGAAGCAACTCTTTTTTCCCGAAAGCATAAGAGAGACTAGAAACAAATTATCGCATTCAGTGACACTGTTAATTCTGAGTATAATAGTTACATACGCGGCATTCAAATGGATGTTGTTAACATTGATAACGCGTCTATTTTGAGTTCACGTGTAGTGAGATACAAACATACAAACCAATATGGAATAAGGAGAGGTAAGAATTTTCAACTGTGCATTAGTGGTATTCATTGACAAACCAGTCAGTGCATCTCAGTCTGAATCCTAACTGCTTCAATACAATTTAAATTTAAATCCAATACAGCTGAACGGATGCGAAATTCGTAAAATTTACTTCCAGATCTCTTCAGGTGTTCTGCTTACCATAAAGATTGTTCGATGCTGTGTCACAATGTTACACTGATTAATAAATGAGAGTCTCTCGAACGGATTGACGCTCTACTGGCCGAAAAGAATTTCGAGGAATCTAAGATAAGACCGTTTCTTCTTTCTAACTGCTGAGTGTTGAAACCATCTCTGATATTTTTGAGCGATAACAAGATTTTAGAATTGGCCGCTGTAGCGGCCATATTGGTGTAAACTCGGCACCATTTTCAATTATTAAGACCAATTAGATAATATCAGAAGTCTCTTGGTGAAAACCCCATGTCAATATGACTAGCCATTCAGCAGGACCAGAGTCGCGATAACAAGATTTTGAAGATGGCTGCCGTGGCAGTCAATTTGGTTGCAAGATTGGCACCATTTTCATTTAGACCAAATACACACCATTGAATACGTTGGAGTTAGGTGGTTCATATATACATATACTATATACATCAAAGCAGAATTTACATACACATGACTATTTTTGATAAAGGTATCAGTTTCCCTCACTGGAGCGCAGCCTGGACAAGGATACAGACATACGGTAAAGTTTCAAGTGGATGAAGAATATGGATGCTTCTCCTTCAAACCCAGGTATATATATATATATATATATATATATATATATATATATATATATATATATATATATATATATAAAGAGATTCTTCTGCAATTATGAGTATGTAAGTTTTTTTCTTATTACGCTTCTTTTATTAAAAGCCCCTTGTTATTATCTACACTATTTTCAATTGCGGAATCGCTGAACAAAATCCGTTGAAACTGGTTTAAATCTGTATATTTTTTTTCTTCTTAAAATTATGGATTATGGGATAAATACTAGTTTACGATATTCACACAAGACCGAGACAGTAACAGGTTTCTTGCATTCGACAGACGACGACACACGTTATGCCAAATCGAGGTGCGATATAGCTGTTACCAAGTACTGTCGTCGAATGTGATACAGTTCGTACCATTCTTGGTATTACGATGTCAGTCGAATGAGAAAGTCGCAAATTGGTATGTACTGCTTGAAAAGTTGCACATGAAAATAAGAAGGAACTTATGCTGCCTCACCCCCACCCCCCACTCCCCGTATATAGGACGATCATGCCCATAGTAGTTTCATCCAACGATATCAGTCGAAATGTACTTTCACTATTTTCCTTTGCCCGTATGAAAGAATTATGAAGGAAAGTACGCTTAACATTCACTTGAATTCAAATGATATTGCACAGTTCTTTAATATAATAATTCTTTTATCGTTTTGTAAAAGTTAATTTTGTGAATTATTTCTTCTATAATTTTCTTTCTGCATCCCAATACTTTTTGTGATCGAGCAACATCAGAGCGTTGTAGTCCTAATTCCACTAAAATGATTTTCAGATATCTTCAGCGCTTCAACACTATCAGGTGGCACGTATTTTGGCAATGTGTTTTCAACTTTTTCGAGGGTTTTGTAGTGAATGGAATAATAAACGTCATAATTTCCGCTCTGGAGAAAAGATACGCCATGTCAAGCTCTCGGTCGGGACTTATCGCCAGTAGCAACGACTTCGGTGCCCTTGTGTGTTGTTTCTTAATTGGATATTTTGGGGAACAGAGGCATAAGCCGAAGATTATGGCAACCGGTATAGTTCTGATGTCACTTGGCTGTTTGATCTTCTCTCTTCCACAGTTTATTGGCAGCAAATATGAGTATACTGTTTCCGGTAAGGATGATTCTCTCTGATATTCACCTGGACAATTCTCGTTCTAATCTTGTCATTGCCAATTTTTTTCATGTTCAGAGTGTCGTAGGGTTAAGTTCGAAACATGCACTGGTTGCATCCACTGATGTTGCAGGTTATTTTCAATATCAAACTGTAGCACAAATCTTCGTCTTACTTCCTAACGTCTATACGAGTTCTCTTATCATTAAACGTGATATTTTACCTCCCAGATTTGTAAATCTCCACCTACAGACTTGTGTCTTATAGATTTATTTGTTATCTCTTACTTTAACCAGACATAATGTATGAATCGCCGCCCACTTTAAACACAAACAAATTAAGAGTAGACATTAACTACAAACATATTAAGTATAGACTTTAAATACAAACAAATTAAGTGAAGACTTTAAATACAAGCAAATTAAGTGGAGACTTTTAATACAAACAAATTAAGTATAGACTTGAAAAACAAACAAATTAAGTGTAGATTTTAAATACAAACAAATTAAGTGCAGACTTTAATTACAAACAAATTAAGTGTAGATAAACAATAATCGATATCCAAGAGTTATTAATATTCTTTTAAAAGTAGCCATCACTCTGTATAATTGATGTCCAAGAGTTATTAATATTATTTCTAAAGTAGCCATCACTCTGTATAATTGATGTCCGAGAGTTATTATTATTCTTTTAAAAGTAGCTAATGCCTACGATATAAATTTTGCTCTGCTTGAGTTTTTCGTCTTTATTTTAAAAATAAATCGTTGTAGATTTTTTTCTTGGATGAAGTATTGTTTTATGTTTTTCAACGATGTTTGATAATTCAATTGCATCCACTGATGTTGCAGGATTTTGCCAATATCAAACTGTAGCACAAATCGTCGTCTTACTTCCTAACGTCTATACTAGTTCTCTTATCACTAAAAGTGATATTTATCTCCCACATCTGTAATTCTCCACTTACAGACTTGTGTGTTGTGTTTTCCTTTGGTATCTCTTGCTCTAAATAAAAACATAATATATGAATCGCTTTAAATACAAACAAATTAAGTGTAGACTTGAAACACAAACAAATTAAGTGTAGACTTTAAATACAAAACAAATTAAGTGTAGATTTAAATACAAAACAAATTAAGTGTAGACTTTAAATACAAACAAAGTAAGTGTAGACTTTAAATACAAACAAATTAAGTGTAGATAAACTATAATCGATGTCCAAGGGTTATTATTATTCTTTTAAAAGTAGCCACCACTCTGTATACTCGATGTCCAAGGGTTATTATTATTCTTTTAAAAGTAGCAATCACTCTGTATAATCGACGTCCAAGAGTTATTATTATTCTTTTTAAAGTAGCTATCACTCTCTATAATTGATGTCCAAGGGTTATTATTATTCTTTATTGAGTAGCCTTCACTGTATAATTGATGTCCAAGAGTTATTATTATTTCTTTTTAAAGTATCCATTACTCTGTATAATCGATGTCCAAGAGTTATTATTATTCTTTTTAAAGTAGCTATCACTCTGTATAATTGACGTCCAAGAGTTATTAATATTCTTTCAAAAGTAGCCATCACTCCGTATTATTTATGTCCAAGAGTTATTATCATACTTTTAAAAGTAGCTAACGCCTAAGATGTAAATTTTGCTCTGCTTAAGTTTTTGGTCTTTATTTTAAAAATAAATCGTTGTAGATTTTTTTTCTTGGATGAAGTATTGTTTTATGTTTTTCAATGATGTTTGATAATTCAAGAACATGTCGAAAATATCAAGATCTTCAACAAGCAAGAATCATTAAAATCAAAGTAATTATACGGTCAACGCTGGACTTGCACCTTTAATAGAGGGGAAAGAATACGTTACTATGCCGCAATATACGTTACTATGCCGCAAACGCTGTGTCACCGTGAAAGGCTTAAAATATTATTGGAAACAAAATATGTCCATGTTAGAAACAAAATTATACAAAGAATAAACTCTTTGTATTTACCAGACTCATTTAAAAGCAGATAATTAAAAGCCCATGGAATTAAGCTATCACCAGAGCAGATATAACCACGCCTAAACATTAGCATAACACGTCATATAAAATCAGATGTATTTTACTTTAGTCTAGTTTAAATCTATTTGATTTCATAAATTTGAAGCTGGAGATTACAACATGTATACTAAGGAAACTAAAGGATTAGAACAGAAGCCAATGACTATTAATATACTTCTCCTTTGCCAATACAAAAATTGTAAATATATGTGAATATATGGCGGATGATATTAAAATCTGATGACAATAATTTTAAATTGCTGAATAGTCAAATTGAAGAGACCTTTAAATAAACATTAGCATTTAACCAAGGAAACATAAAGCAGAAAGATCAACACTGAAAGAGTTGATAAAAGATTAGAAAAGAAAAGGAAGAAAATAAAAGGAGAAACTGATACGAACATTGAAGAGCACTGTGTTTAAAGTTGTGAAAATAAAAAACAAAGAAAAAAAAGCGATGTTGAAATTGAACATTACTTCCAGAAGCGATGGCCAATCATTTTGAAAAAGGGAATTACTGTTTACAGCTGATTATGACCCGTCGAAATGCACGCGTGTCAATAAAAGGTGCGCTTAGGTAAATCGTTTTGACTTTTCAATCATTTTATGAACGGCATAAAAATACGAATGTTTACGTCATACCACCATACAAAAAAGATTTTGAAGTTTAATTACCATATGGTGTAAGGGATTGAAACAGTTCAGTGCGTTGTTCTTGGTAATACTCGCAAGAGAGAAAGAAGTGTTGTGTACTTTCTACAAGTTCTCTTATATATAGAGGTAATCCAATTATATTGTTTCTAAATAATTGTTGATTACGTGGGCTGCAATTTATCCTACATCCAGCATGAATAATTTAACATTTCTTTCAACCTCAATTAAAGTGTCTGTGAACATGAGTATCGCGATTATTTAATGCGCTTTGGAAGTCATTAATGGTGTCGCTTTGACGACTCTCGATAGATAATGTGTTCCATTTACTAATGACAATGACAACTTTACCTTCTGTATTATACATCTTGTAATCTCACTTCAAATCCCCGTTTTATCGCAAAATCCACAACCTTAATTCGAAGTTGTAGATAATTCACAGTATCTGCATATTAGAAACATCATCAGCATACAATATGGCACATTTTCTACATTTCTCTCTTAATTTGGTAATCAAATCGTTTATAAATAAATTAATAATCAGAGGACTTAGAATACGATCTTGTCTGATTCCTATATTACAAGGTACACAAATTTGTATACTGCTAATCAACTCGGACACATGCACAGACACATAGATCGATAATGATACATAAAAAAATTCCTCGTATTCTCTACTTTACTAGGCATTTAGTTAGCTGTTGAGTGATCTGTCGAGTCAAATGCCTTGGAAAAATAGACGAAAAGGCATAAAAATCCGCCACCAGGTCTGCTTAAATATTTTGGCACCAAAGTTTGAAGAATTAACATGTTACCTACGGAGGAATATCCATTTCATATGCCAGATTCACCTTCATTAATTATCTCCCTTTCAGTTGACCATGTTGTCAATCTGTTATTCAAGAACCCGGTGAGTATCTTGTAAAGCACATCAGTGAGTGAAAAGCCTCGATAATTGTTGGAATCATTTTATTTTTTTTATATTGGGCAAAAATACTTTTTTTCCCCATGCACGTATAAACATTTTCAGATTGAAATACAGTATTAAAAAAATGGGTTAATATTGGAGTAATTTCTACCACAGTGTGCTTTAACATTTCAATCAACATATTGTCTGGATCCCCAAGTGTTCAAGATCGAATATTTTGAGTACTTATAAGTTCTTCATCATCAGCGAGCCTCTCAAGGATAGTATCAGCATCATCGCCAGAGGGAAGCGAGTCTACATCGATTGAGGTAGCATTGTCTATGTACAGAATTCTACTAAAGTGATCGCACCACACTTTACATATAATTCACTATTGACTGAAGGAAGAAAGGAGTTTAAGAAAAAACTTGTTCTAGCCTGCATTGATTGGAAATTGTTCACTTTATGTAAGTTATAGTGAGTAATATCACTAACAGCTGGTGGAATCAGAGATGTGGGATAGGGTGGGCTCGAACCTGTTTTCAGCTTGTACAGAAGTTTCACTCTGCATCATCGCCTCTATGTAAGCGCCTCTGCTATCTGGCGATATTATCCAATTCAACTAATATAATGACTATGATACTTTTTTGTTGGTGCTATAAATCAGATCAAGAATATTTGTTTTAAGCTATCTGAGAACCCTAATTTTTTTGCTCAAAAAACTCCTTCGCGTCACCCCTCCCTCCCCGGCCGCCACCGAAAATTAAATGGTCGGTCTCTTTTATAGTATTGGTCGGCAATATAATAGGCATCGGTACGTGTTTGATTTCAACTGTCATGTGGCGATAGGTTAATTCAGTTACCAATATGCATCTCATAGGGGCGGGTCTGGAGAAGGAGGGGGTGAAGTCGCGCTGGCGCCTCCCGCCCCCCCCCACTCAAAAAAGAAATGAGCTCGAAACAACTGCATCTTAAAGTAAGTTTTCTTTACAGTTATATAGTTAATATTATGCCCTAGAACTGCTTAAAATGCACGACCTTCCTGGGCGTTTCACACCCTAGGCCACCACTGGGGGTTCCATCCCACATACCCTTGCCTACTTGTTTATGCTTTCTCTAAATTATATTTTTGGATCCGACTGTGTCTCAGTTCGATTAAACATTTTCTTTCTAGTTGCAGACATCTCAAATACGTCCACCAACCTATGCAACAAACAGAATAACCTCAACGCATCGAAAAGTGAATCTAATGTGGGAGAATCTCAGAATTCAAACGCTGCCATGTATGCCTTGTTTCTAATTGGTCAAATTTTTATTGGAGTCGGGGCGTCACCCATGTTCACGCTCGGCTTAACTTACATTGACGAGAACTGCAAGCCGAATGTTACGTCATTCTACATCAGTAAGTACAATTAACACGTGTGGTGCTTGAATTCCATTATTTTATTAATGCAAATCATGTATTTAAGTTTGATTTCTTATTCTTGTCATCACTTACCTATAATGTAAGAAATTTGATTAGCCTCATTGTAGTGGCTTTAGAAGATCCTATAGTATTACAAAACTGAGTTAGAAGAGTTAATTTTAATTGCATTAAATCTCACAATTGTATACAGCATCAAAATTGCAAGACCGTCAATTAAAAAAAAAACGAAAAAAAAAAACAAAACAAATTCGTACAGGAAATTGGGGAGTCGAGATTTCCATGTGTCCATTTTCATGTGCAACGGAGCGTAAAATGCAAAAGATAGAGTTTTTAAATAATATTATTACTGTTACAGGTTGGACGTTCTGTTCAGCCGCAATCGGCGTTGCTATTGGATACATCGTCGGTGGACAGGCACTGAGCCTTTTTGTTGACATTAACAGAGTTGACCCATCCAGGTAACTAGTGTTTTAAGCAAAGAGATGAATATTGGAAAGTTTGATAGCAATTATTCGATTTCATTCAAAACAGATGAATAAGCCCTTATTTTTAATAATAATGCTAATGAGGGACAAATCACGGCATTTTGTGTATCTGACGACATACAAGAAGCCAATCATCTTCAAAGGGACGCGAGAAAAGAAACGTAACATATAAAGAATGAAGTTTTATGTTCGCATAATGATAATACACAGTTTATCACGTGCTAACGTTTGCCACAGCACGAGGAAAGAGTTTGAGCCGGAGGATTTAAAGTAATTTTCAAGTTCTCCGCGAAGTGTTTGCACACAGCAAACAGTGTATCATCGTTGTTCTTTCATGATCAATTACTAAGTACATAAACTATATACCATATACCCACAAACAGAAATTTTTAACACGAAACAAAAATAAAAATGTACTTAAGCAACTGACGTCACAAATATGCATAACGTTAAACAAGCCTAAATAAACCCAATGATATAAGTGTGTGTGTGTGTGAAAAGGTTATTATTAGTATTGGCAGTATTATATAACTTTACCGGTCTACAGAGTAGCATCTAATGTCTGAAAACAAAATAATGGAATTAATATTATAGGGAATGAGGCTCACATTTCTTTGTATCAAAATGGTTCTAATTCTGAATGAAGTAAAGAATAATGAGGCAATTCAAAACTTGCTTGTCGTAATTTTGTTCATAACAAAATGCCCACATGCTAGTATCCTTAATGGACCTACGGCAATATTACATTTTCTTTCAACCAATGTAATGGAAATCCGAATTTGAGAAGCAGTGAGCATTTCAATATTTTTAGAACTTTATGACATTAAAAAAGTCCGACCATTTCAGTGTTCCTTTGACGCCCATGGATCCCCAGTGGGTTGGAGCCTGGTGGATTGGTACAACCATGTCTATTGGAGCATTTCTGATTGTAGCCATTCCCATCCTTGGCTATCCGAAAAGACTTCCAGGTACAATATTTATCTTGTTTTGAAGTCTGATAACTTGCATTATTTGCTTTATTATTCACAATCAATTCATCTAGAGAGATCTTTAGACAAATTTCAGTGTAACCATGAGATGGTTTGTAAATTAAATTTTCTTCTCTATCGACTCACAGAAGTCAAAACCTTCGTATTCATGCAAACGAAACAATTTGTCTCCATGTCTTAAACAGAGTCAGAGAATTTTCCTACCATGTTAATTGATTTGACAAATTGTGGATGGTAATATTGTCACGGTCTCCACTTTAGAGCTGCTCATTTGGAGCATACACGTGAGCACAAGCTCTTTTTCAGCAATGTCTGGAATTCTTGATCAGTGCCTAATACAACAATAATTTCATCGTGAGCACATTATTTAACTACAACGGATTTAAATACAGTACAACGTCGATTAGCAAACTCTTCGGACGACAGGAGAGTCGTTGGGATGAACAGGAATTCGGATAATGGAACTCATTCGCCACTTTTGTCTATTGCGAGATGGCGCGAGTGTACTATGGGATTTCTAAAAGGGCTCTCTGTTTCATAAGTCTTTGCTCATGAGGTAAAAAGTTTGAAACACGGAACCAAAAGGTCGATCAGTATACATACGTCATGTGGAGAAGCAATGAGTAGGGGAGTTCCATTGTATATTCATACATAATAGAAAGGCTTGAGGGACATGGACTTTGTTCAGCTAAACTTAAGATTCCAACAATAGGGATTCGGATAATAGAGGCATATTGTACTGCCTTTATGTGAAATTTTGCCTTTTATTGGGCCGAATGGAACGCCAGTATCACCCCAGGCTAACTCTCTTTAAATTTAATATCAATTGCCAAGTTGACTAGATGTTGCAGTGCTGCGTCCTTTATGTGCTTTTTAATATCCTTCTTGTCTGTGTTCTGTTTCAACGAATATTCAATTGCTTTTAGCAGGTATATTGGAAGTTGATAGTCCCTGTTTGTTTCATTTTAAATTTCAGTTACTGACAGATTTTACCTTGAACACTAGTGCCAAGTTTTCATTTTGAAAAACTAAAACATAAGTTCTCTGGTTCCAGCTCTTTCTTTCGTATTCAACGAACTGCAGAATTGTTAAAATGCACGTTAAAGAACTGCATTACCAATACAGACTGAAAACGATCCAACACATTGTACATTTTCAGGATATGAACAGCTCCAGCAGATGCGCCAGTCCGAGGCACACATAGGTACCGATAACGGGCTCGTGGCACAAGCCAGTTTTGGAAAATCCATCAAAGACTTTCCTAAGGCTCTGCTAATGTTGGTATGCTTGATAAATATACAATTCATGTTATTTATTGGTTAAAGAGATACTTTCAGATATTAACAATTCGAACTGTGTTAATGTTTCCTGTTTAACACTCTCAGACTTGTTGGTTGCGGCACCAAATTAGCCATTTTGCATGACATTTTGTGTTAAGTTCGTGATCATTTATAGTTGTAACAACATTTATTCAATGCAGAACTTTTTGGCGATTTTCTTAGACATTCCATTTCAGTTTCTAATAATTATTCCAAGTTAGTTCATTAAAGCAACAAATAGTTGAGAAAATACAATCTAAGTTGCTAAAATATTGTCTCCTGTCCCTTTGCTTTGTAGAAAAGGCGATATAGTAGGTTTAAGCTAAACTAATAAATACTTGACGCCAATTGAGTTTTATGGCATGGGTATTACATATGATTATTAACAATTTATGCTTTCTTTTGAAAAACATGTTATTAAGATCATATTTTTTGCAGAGTCAAAACTTTTAACTATGGAAAAGAAATGCTAAGTGATATACTAGTATCAAATTATGATTATGGACTCAAAAGACTCATTTTGTTTCATCACTGGATCCTACCAATGTAAATGTGTTCAGAATACCCGAAACAACACATTAAAAACATTCAAATGAAATTAATGTTTGTTTTATTGTTGTAATGTTTAATATACACCTGTGGATTCTCATATTGCTATCCAGTTGCGGAATCCCCCGTTTCTACTTGTTTCTCTCGCCGGCACGACGGAGGCCCTCGTCATCGGTGGGTATGCCACATTCGGGGTGAAGATTCTCCATCAGAGATTTAACGTGGACCTTCCTACAGCTGGGAGTATCTTTGGTAGTACAAAACTATTTTTGATTTATTTTTTAATAAAATTGTTCAACGCTAAAGGGGCCTTTATTGACAGAAAAAGTCATTGAATCGACTAATCATTCTTGTAGCGCAGTTTTGCCTTCAGAAACTTGATATCACGAGTTTTGTCTTCAAACTGGTGACTCTAGAACCGCATAAAAAATGTCGAAACAGTACAAATCAATTACAGGCAGTTGATAAAACTGAAGGGTAATAAGTAAATTTGGAAAGTCAAGAGCGAACTTATTTCTTGAAGTTATCTTAATCGTAATGGCAAAGGTGACAAGTATGCATATAAAATGAACAACTTTCATACTCAGCCATAATTTGAGAAGGGAAAAGGTACTAATTTGTTGAATATAATATCCATTGCGCATACTATCGTACAAATGGATAGGATTTAAAATGTACATGATGTAGATTTTCCTGTTCAGGGATCGTCACAATAATTGGCTCTGGTGGTGGAATGCTACTAGGTGGATATCTGGTGAAGCGGTTCCAACTGAAGTGCCGCGGAATAATGCGGCTGTGCAGCGGTTTTATGTTGGTCTCGCTGTTACTGTTCCCAACCTTTCTGGTATACTGCCCTTCCCCGTCGATTGCTGGAGTATCTGCACTTTATCCCGGACAGTAAGTTATCTACTGCAAGGTCATACACTGATTTACTTCATCGAGTGGATTGAACAGGGTCTTTTAGTGTGCTTTGATACCAAGTTATTAATGAATCCAAAACATTGTTCTCTTTCATTCTTTCAATGATATATTGCCTGAATGTTTGAAACATTCATGAATATTTATTAATGATAGAATAGCCTTTACTTCAGGACTTCCGTGTCCTGTCGGTTCTGAAGGAAGTTTTCTTTCTTTATATTCGTATTTTAAAGAACTACGCATGGTACATAGTTTAATGTACTTAGAAGAAAACTAACGGGCCGATAGGTACACATGAATGAAGAATCGCAATGACCATAACAGTCATAACCTTGACCATAATTTAAAGAGGCAATTATCACGTGCTGTAATATCCAATTAAAAGTCTCTTTCGGATTGAGCTTTTCGTACGCATCAGTTTCTATCCCGTCGTCGTGTCATTTTTAGACGACTGGAGGATTTAGCTGTACAAGTGTATGAACATATTTCGTGTGCAGTTTATTTTTTAAAAAAGTGACACTTGTCTCTGTTCAGCATTGGAAAGTTTTACCCCTCGTTTTCGACATTTAGAATACTACATTTTATATGTGTACTATTCTCAAGATTTTTATGATTTTTTTTGCTGACTCAAACTTTTTCCCTTTATGAAGAGATAATTATGAGGGATTGTCGTCTGGCTGCAATGAGGCATGCGGCTGTACCACCGCTGGTTTTGAACCGGTGTGTTCTGGCTGGGAACAGATGATGTTCTTCAACCCGTGCTTCGCCGGTTGTAGTCAGGTGATAGAGGCGAATGAAAGCAAGGTAATTTAAATTCATCTGTCGTTCTTGGATACTAATTCTAGGTGCAAAAAATTGATTATAAAACTTGAGGTAAACGTTTATAATTTTCATAGACAAGGAAGAAAATATGACACGAAATATGCTTATTAGTCTAAAATTTCCGGTTAGGTATTTGTTTCTTGACACCATTTTAAAAAATAATTTACAATATTTTGTGTTTAAACCTTTGTACCAAGCCTTGTCAAAGATAACGTGTGGACTATGATATACCGACTTCCGTAACTGCAACTATTACTGAGTGCGTGATGTTACGAAACTCTTCCTAGTCCGTTGGAAAGGAAAAAACTTCAGATTTTAGGTTAAGATTGGGATAAATTTAGATGTGAACAGCGATCTTGTACATTTTGGTTTATTTCCTGTAAGGGAAGTGCCGGTTGGGGGAGCCGGGGGCGAGACAGACACACAGACAATGACAGTGGAAAGCATGGGGACATGCTGCTTTGCTGCAATTTCTGGTTATAAATGTACCTGTGTAGCGTTACTTGTTTTTACGGATGAGCTGATGAGGACAGAAACATCTTGTATATTGAGATATTCAGTAGAGACGTGCTGAGGGTACAAAGTTTTGGTTTGAGTTTTCGGCTGTTGAGATTTTCGAGATACAAAGATAGCTGAAGCTTTACTCTGAGACCTGGTGAGGCATTTGAGTGATGCCGATTATTGGAGAAATTGATGTTTGAGTTATCGGAGTATAATTATTGCATTTTTACTTCCAGATTTTCAGGGAGTGTACATGCTACAATGAAACATATACCAATAGAACAAACCCTGACTTGAAGAGCGGGACGTGTACAGACACATGTGACTGGTTGTACGTGTACTGTGTACTAATGTTTCTTAATATGATTGTGACCTTCGCCACAATGTCACCAGGAACGACAGCTACCTTCAGGCAAGGATAAATTAGTGCTGGAACCTTGATTGAACGATGTCTTGGTTGGGAAGTTTTAGCAAAAATAAATGATATTATCAACTTTTGACATTTTTAGGCACCATAGACAATATTTTTGACAAGTTACGTTTTCTATGGAGTATTTGGACTTCAATTCTTGTTTAGAACTTCAACGTTTCTTTTAATGGCTTTTTCTCTTGTAAAAATAGCAATAGTTTATTTTTTTAATTTTTAAAGGGGATTACGCAGCAGGCATTCCGAACACAATGGCTAATTAAAACATTATGTTATATGTATATTCAATAACACTATACTTGCAAATATGATTTACTAAGATAATTAAATGAAGTATTATCATCCACAAATTGAATATATCATGCATTTCATTTTCAGCATATATTTCACCACTTGCCTACAGGGAGAGAGAGAGAGAGAGAGAGAGAGAGAGAGAGAGAGAGAGAGAGAGAGAGAGAGAGAGAGAGAGAGAGAGAGAGAGAGAGAGAGAGAGAGTGAGAGAGATCGATCACGATACAAACTTTATACTGAAATTGTTATACATTTTTTATTGCAGGTGTGTGCCGAATAAGCTGAGATCAATGGCCTTGGGAATAAGTGTTTTGATTGTACGACTCTTGGGTAAGAAATGATTATACAACAAATTTTATGTTGAATACCATGGAATTTGTCGCACGAAAAGTTTCTATATATACAAGTGAGATTCCCTTCCTAACATAAATTCAAAGTTATCACATAACAATAAGCGTGCATTGTCGACGTACATAATTTACATTTAATATAACGTTGAAAAAGTAAAGTTCTAGCTAAAGTTTTGGCCATATCTTCTCCAGCGTTAAATGTTTCTTTCGAGATATTCAACATAATATTCAGTCTATTACTATTAAAACGGCGATAATTATTATAGTGCAAAAGCTACGGTAGCAAGCACAGTGGCAGGAATTGTATTATTTTAAAGAGAACAGCATTGCTGATAGAAAGATGTAGCAATTTCGCAAGAAAGTAGTAGGAAAATAAGAGCTATATATTCAGTGTGTTCACGTTCTGAGAAATCTGAAAGCGTGTATTTTTATACTCGAGTAATGTAAGTCCAAGAGTATTTGATGCATTTAATATTTCCAGGTACAACGCCTGGTCCAGTTTTACTGGGAACCATCATTGATAGCACGTGCCAGGTGTGGGAAAGCAATGGCGGAGATGGCATCGGCGTGTGCTGGGTGTACAACAGTTTCGATACGGGCGTTAAATTATTGATTTGGTGGATCGCTCTCAAAGCTACAGGAGCAATTGTTTTCTTAATAGCATCATTTATGTATAAACCACCAAGTGAAAATATACAGGGTGATTGGCAAGAACACATTCCTAGACCAGTACCAATCGATACTGTACGTTATGACATCTGCAAGAAATATTGTGATGAAGGAACTACCTAGACAGGGCATACTACAATTTTCTCTTTTATTTTTTCTGACAGATCTTTAATATAAATCAAGTTACACACAGTTATCTATTGAAGAAGTATAGAGCAATTTTCGAAAGTATGCTGAAAAGTAGAAGAAACAAACGACGGGTACCGACCAATGAGTACCTACGATATTTTCAAGAAACACTTTGACAAAGGACGCAGATTGTGGACTATATAGATTTGTTCGTTATCTGTCCCAGTTTCAGTTGGGGGAAAAAAAAGCAAAATACAGGAGCACATTTGAAAGAGTTTTGTTTTTACAACTTCCGGTAAGGACTTTTATGACCAGTAAGTGGACTAGCAGTAGTTATGTATTCATCAGATAGATAGATAGATAGATAGATAGATAGATAGATAGATAGATAGATAGATAGATAGATAGATAGATAGATAGATAAATAGATAGATAGATAGATAGATAGATAGATAAGTTGGTAGGTAGGTAGGTAGCTATTGTATTAGTTGCAGTGACAACTATACATTTGCAGTCTAAACCTTTTAAAAATTGAATGTGGGTACTTTCAATGAGTATTTTGAATTTGCAACTTTGGTGAGTTGTCTAAGGAATCAGTTACAAAATGCACGTAGGAATGACTCACCCACCCCACAATTCATGATATTGGGTGCACACACGAATTTTACAAAAAGTCCTACTTTTATTCGTATCTAAGGAAAACGATCAGCTTTTAGTATGGACAATTGGTAAATACAAGTATAGCACATCATCAGTGTGTTGTTTGTGTCTGTGTGTATATATATATATATATATATATATATATATATATATATATATATATATATATATATATATATATATATATATATATATATATGGAATTGCCTTGACACTAATATTAGCAACTTGTCCGTAGTCGATCATCCTAATACTGACAGCTGGACTGTCTAACATCAACAATTTTGAAGAAACGCACACAATATGCAGGTTGTTATATCCAGCATAGCTGATCATCTAGACAGATGACTCCCCATTCTTTCTATACATACCACAGTTTGAACGCATAATTATACAGATTGTTGCATTGAGTGCAGTAGGGTATTCTTAGCACTTCAGTGAGTTGAAGTGCCTGATAAATTATTACAACTCTAGCAAGATGCGTCTTTGAGGAAAACGACAGACTGTGAAATCAATGCTTTTAACCGTAGTTCGTATTGTTGTAGAATTTTCCGTAGAAACGATGGTGAAATCATAGCGGTAAGCAGCTCTGCTTTCCAGAAGGGCTGAACCAACCTGGATCAAACTTGGTAGGAATGTTTCTTAGAATAAACCATATCAAAATTGTCTGGGCTGGCTCTCCTATCATCTGTGTGGCTTCTTTAGCAACCAAGCGGAAAACCTATTTTCAACTGTTTCGAACAGCCTTGCCAATTTTGATCAAACTTGGTATGAATGTTTCATAGAAAATATTCTATTAGAATTGGCACTGGGATGGCTCCTCTGGCGAAGTTGTAGCGTCCATAAAAACCATATGAAAAACCTATTTTTAACTTCTTCTACAGAACGGTAAGGCAAATTTAGATCAAACTTGATGGGAAAGTTTGTTAGGTTATGCCCTATCAGATAGTTGTGTAGGCTGGTTCCCTTAGCAAGAGCGTTGCTTTCATAGCAACCATGTGAAAAACATCTTAAACCTCTCTAGCACGGTTGAGATAACCTTGATTAAACTTTGTAGGAACAATTCGAATGACATGTCCTACCAGATTTGTTTCGAGGCTGGCTCTCCAGCAGCAGTGCGGCTTTCAGGTGGAAAACCTACTTTTAATTTCTCCAGAAAAGCTGAGCCAATTCTGATGAGATTTTGTAGGAATTTTTCACAGGACATGCTCAAGATAATCATGCTCTGGAGGATTTCCCTACCAACAATGTGGCTTCCGTAGCAACCAGATGAAGAAAAATCTATTTTCGATTTCGTCTCCAGAACGGTTGAGCCACTTTTGATCAGACTTGGTAGGAACGATCATTAGGACATGATCTACCAAGATTTGTCCGGGTGGGAACTTTACCAATGGTGCGGTTTCTATAACATCCAATGTCGAAAACCTGGGTTTGGCTTTTTTTAACATGGTCCAACGTGGCTGGTATGATCCTTATGATATGCTGTGCAAGACATGTATTTGAGCTGCCTCCCCTGGCAATGGTGTGCCTTCCATAACAATATATATATATATATATATATATATATATATATATATATATATATATATATATATATATATATATATATATGTATGTATATACAAATCACTCGGCAAATAACAGTCTTTCCAAAAGCGCTGGATCAAAAAGAAGATCGTGTTGGTGATGAAAATATTAGATATGAAAGAAAAACTAACAAACAATAGTGCAATACTGGTGTGAAACCAGCCCAAGGGCTTTCGGAATCTACTGATTTCTTTTTCAAGGACACAAAGCCACAAAAGACGATTACACAAACGAAACCAGAACAAAACACAAAACACAAAACACAAAAACGTAAGTTCTATACAGAATCTACATGATGGTTGCTGAAGATATTTACATAGACAATACAATGAAATAATAAATGAAACGAGCAAGGTTGAACGAGGTTGAACGTCGCTGCCTTTTAGTGCTCGTAGTTAACGGACCCATGTTCCGATCACAGGAGGGACAAATTTAATAGTTATCTAGTCTGTATAGTAATATTCTTTCTTAAATATAATTTCACTCTAAAGTATCAAGCATTCTCATGTAGGATCCAGGGATAGCAGTTTCTACTCTGTCTGGTGTATATTTGTAACTATCTAACGATGTATATATCTAATAGATCGAGTCCTAGCATGAAAATATTTCACATTCATATGAAATATGTTAACACAATATCTAGTTCAGCTTAAGTTACTAGAAATTTAAATACAGTTAAACAACATCTCAAATATGTATTTTTGGGGGGTAAAACTAGTTTTAATTATGCATACTTACCTGTTATTTTTGCATTGCTTTCACGTTTCCTGACAATAGTCACACCCCTCCCCCGTCCAAGGTTACTTCCTTCCACCAATTAGTTATTGGAGGTCTAGAAAAAAAAAAAACGAAAAAAAAAAAAAACAAACACCCCCCCTCCAAAAAAAACAAAAACAAAAAACAAACATAGTCCCAGTCCATTTAAGAACACACGAAAGGTTCCACCTATGCACTAACGAGCAAGACACTCATCTTTGAAGCTCAAAATACTTAAATAGTTCTAAAAGATGAGGGTCCGACCCTATAGTGGAATGTGGTGGATTCTGAGTGATCTCTGTTAAGCTATCCATCAGACGAGGTTCCTGACTTCCAAAGAAAGAGAAGGGACATTAGTGGCTCCTTCTGAGGTACGCTACGACCGATAGGTTGTTAGTGGCGAATAGAACACGGCTGTCTTATGAGGTTGACGCACCCCTGTAGTGCTGGGAAAACGGTCCGCACTTCTAGGTTGTTGATATGAAGAGAAGATTCCTCCTGAGACCACAAGCCCTGAAGGACTACTCCCTCTGGATCTAGGTGAGCACTTCAGCCAGAATCAGAGGCGTCGGTATACAGGCAGGACTGAGATTGTGGGGCGTATAAAGGAATTCCGGCCAGAAACCTGTCCAGATTTACCCACCAACTCAGGTGGTCTCTATAAGGTTTCCAGTTTGTTAGCAGCAGACAATGGATGTGTCTCATATGAACTAGATCCGCCGCCGCGTTCGGGTCCCAGGAGGGAGAGGTAGACAATAAAGTCTTCTCGAATACTCATGTTTTGAGGGACAACATCTATGTGATCCTTTCGGGGGTGGGGGATGGGGGTGGAGGGGACAAACTATCTCTTGATTTATGTGGAAAATCGTCCCTATGTACGAGAACTTTTAAGGAGGCAGATCTGCATTCTCCTGACGGGCGAGAAAGGACTATATGTTTCCTTCTCTTTCCTCGGAAAATGTGATTGGCAATCCTCTGTCAATGCAGGAGTGGCAGAGGAGACCGGAAAAGCCGACCATCTGTCTAATATGCCGACCAATGGAACCATGGGAGAGACATTCCCAACTCACCACATGACGGTGGGAGTCCCCAATTCTCGTAAAGATCTAACAGGAACACAGGAAACGGGTCGCGACCTGGAACATTTCTCTAGAAGGGGCAGGTTGCTCCCTGGTCCAGGTTGGCGAATGAGGATGTTGCCGAGGACTTTCCAATAACTCTATCAGACTAGCAAATGTTCGATTCTGGGACTGGTTGGGCAAGGACTGAAATCCGATGTCCGGTGACCGGTTGGTTAAACCTGGTGCCCGGTGCTTGGTGATCTGTCCGGTGACAGGTACTAGATGACTGGTGATTAGAGCCCGGTGCCCGGTCAGGTGACTAATGAGAAACGCCCGGTGATAGGTCTATTCCTGCCTGGTACCTAGTGCCTAGATCCAGTGTCCGGTGACAGGTATATGTCGTCCTGCCGGTGCCTGGTCAATGACTGGTTAGGCGACGAATCCATGGAACTCTACATGTCTGACGATCTAGACCCTTTTGACAAGTAAGTTGATGATGATCGCGTTTTCCTTTCCCCAGAAAGGCGGGACTTGCTCGCGGATGCTGGCGATTTCATTGAACCGGACAGTGCCACTAATTCCCTTCCGGATGGGTGTGATGGCTACTTATTTGAACCTGGAATGCCACTGATCCATCACGGGATCGGCGTGCCGGTAACTTCCTTGGACTGGAAAAGGCTGCTGATTCATCGTTAAATCAGAGGGTATCCACCAGAGAAGAAGAGGAGGCGCCGACTTCCTTTGTCCTTTCACTATAGGAGTGACAGCTCTCTGCCAGATCCCCCACCTCATCGGACCAAAAGACGCAGAATAGATATCCGTCAATGCGAGTGCAGTTAGCGCACGCCAAGTAGGTGGGGTGAGTGTCCCAAGGAGCCTTGTAATGGCTGCATTTGCCAACTTCTTATGACATGCTGAAAGAAAAATACTAAAACGAACGACTGGAACAAAATTGTAGAGGGTAATGCTACCCTAACACCAGTACGAAAGAGGGGAATGAATTATGGAAACACTGCTTAACTTGCATGTCAACAAAAACCTACAATATGACAAATGGGGACGCAGATAAATGTAAAAAAAACACAATGACTGGGAAGAAAGATAAATTGCAACAAAGAAATGGATATGATTTAAGAAAATTATGACAAAAACAATGGAAATAGCAAAGACGTGCGCACGGAGTCCAAAATAAAGAAGGATGATATTCCGAATGACGGAAGTTACTAAGGCATACCCACCAACCCTTGAAATGTAAAAGCGTAACCTAAGTGGTAAAAAGCGTAATCTGAGCATAAAACGTGTAATCTAAATATTACATGCAATAATTACAATAAACTGTGTGTAATCTATATATTACATGCCATAATTACAATAAACTGTGTGTAATCTATATATTACATGCCATAATTACAATAAACTGTGTGTAATCTATATATTACATGCCATAATTACAATAAACTGTGTAATCTATATATTACATGCCATAATTACAATAAACTGTGTGTAATCTATATATTACATGCCATAATTACAATAAACTGCATGAAACATGTACATTTATTTTGCTATTAAGCTTGATCCGCAGCTGCTTAAAGTTTTTGTCACAATGGGCAAAATCCACGTGCATTAGTACCAGAATACAAACACAAAACATACTGAAAAATTATATTTACAACACACATTTTAACTAGTCTGGATGTCTAACTTTTCACTGAGTGATTGTAAACTCCATTCCACAAACCCTGCAACGAGCTGTGACGATGTGCTCAACCTGAGTGCAGTATTACATCACTCTCATATTCTTTTTTTTTAAATTTGTAAAACACTATTGATTAATCATTTTTATGATCCGCCATGTTCTAACATTTTTCAGTCATTTAACATCCATGAGACACATCGATAAAGCCCGTTTCTCTTAACATCTTGCGTCGTTTTTTTAAAGTATAAACTGGTCCGCTAACCAATCATCTTCCTTAGTATAATGATTCTGCAAGACATGTTTTCAAATTGAAGAAACCTGTCTGTTTTCTTGGAAATTTGTCATAATACAGCTGCTATAAATAGAACATAATGATATTGTTAGGAAAGTACATGTACTTCTACAATGGACAAGCCAGCAGCAGCCTTCTTTTCTAGAATATTCTCATATTTATATGATGTGTGGAACTAAAGAGATGATAATAAAAACGACAAACACAACTATTTATTGCTTTTTTTAATGTACCAAATAAGCGTAATCCATATACAGGCGAGCGTAAGACGTAATTCAGTGAAACAAAATGCGTAATTATTACACTAAAAGCATAACGGTTGGTAGGTATGCTAAGACATTAGATTGAGACTGTTTATATTTGTTCCAATCACTAACTGGAAGAGGGAATTCACCTTGGACTGCAAACTAGCACCATAAAATTGAAAGCAATGTAGTAGTAATGTGTAATGTCTTACTCCTATTAAAACCAACACATTTAACGAAATTGCTGGAAATTATCCTGACATGGGTGTCTTTCAACCCAGGTTACATGCCTCATTACTACTACATTTGCCGTTTTGACCTGTGTATGCAGGTAAAGGAGCAAAACGGTTAATTTCTACATTTCTTGGAAATAAAGTGCGCATGATTCATAAAAAAATTCACCTAATCTTTATTTTTTGTGTGATTATGCTTGCACATATTCACACCTTTGGGATAAAATTGGCAATTTTAGTGAGAATATCGTAGTCATGCATCCTATATGCAACCCCGTAAGTGGCACCATTGTCATTTTAGGACAAACTAGATCTGGATGAATGTGTGGATAAAGTTTCATGACAATCCTTCAAGTAGTTTAGGAGGAGCAGCGATAACAAACTTGTGCTGACAGACAGATGGACGACAGTCAGCAGTCCATCCCATAACCTTGTCTGGTCTATGACCCGAAGAGCTAAAAATGTAAAGGACAAAGTATCGATTGATAATTTGTTATCTTTAGAAAGAGCATATAGAAGATTTGGTAAAGAATTCAGTGTAAACTTGGAAATAAGGTCAAAACACAGAGATAAGGTAGATAAATGTTATGCCTTACATAGATGTCATAAAAATGTCATAGTAGCCATCCGCTTAAGAAATCACTATTGTGATGTCATGTGAGTTAGCATAACAGTCAAGTGAGGTTGAATAAGCATTTTCTTCATGGGCATCCAGCCTGGAAAATTTCTATTTATACTCACAGGGGATGTGAGAAAAAATTAGTAAGCGGTTGAGTTAACACGAGACATTAAAATGTAATTCCTCAGTATCACACCCTTTATTTACCAAAAATAATTGTAAGAACGAAAGTAAGAAAATACACAGAATTTTTTGCTTCTAGGCTCTATGAAGCCTGACTTTATTATGTCTTTTGTTGTTTCATTATACTCTTGTGATTTAATTGAAACTAAATACAGAATAAAAAATATGGACAATTCCTTTCAAATCGAGATTTCAGGAAACTTACAGGTGAAATGATATATTAACTTGTAATGTTACATGAAAAATATTGTAATAAAAAGGAACTTTGTAGAACAATGAAGTAAAATTATATAATTCAAACAAAGTTTGTATTACAGACTAATACCCCGTTCATTTCAGGTGCAAGTGCAGTAAGAGCATCTGTCACTTGTGTTGGTGTAGTTGTCGTTTAATTATATCTTACTTCACATAATAAAATCCAGGTGTTACTGGTGAAGCCAGGTCTGTGTTCCAATGTGGTGTGGGGATTAACCTGCGGTATATTTATGACAAGCTGGGTTATTACTTCTCATGAAGCCTTTGAAGAAATATCCAATTCACAAGGTAATCCATTAATTGAGCAGGTTGATTTCAATTTTGGTCTGTAATGTCGAGTGGAAGTAGCACCCGCTAAGTGCAGCACAAGAATTGCCTGAATTACACCAGTATTTCACTGGACTGCACTCAACATCACTCTTCAACAGCATGAGAGTAACATAGTAAATCCACTCTGCGTGTACTGTAATCTTTGGAGACTGCTTATAAACATTTCCAGCACAATATGTCCCTGACTTCTCAAGCTGCATAGCAAGAAAGCACTGCTGTTTAACATCAGGACCAAGGTAAACAAAATACATGCATAAAAGAATCATAAAACGCCTTTCTATAAAGGTATCAGCATAAAATCCTCATGCATTTTGTACACAAATATGAAAATTACAAGTTCATGTCACTGAAAAGTATTTTAAAATAATAAAAAACCAAATTAAAAAGTAAAATTAAAATTCATGATTATATGCAAAGCTTACTGGTCAACTGACCAGTCGCCTCGTGAACAACTTCTATGACTCTCAAAGCACTGTTAGAGACTATAAGAGTCTCTGCATTCATATGGTCTTCATCTGTAAATGAGTCTCTTTCTGCAGATTTCAGGAGAAGAACATCTCTAAAGGCATAAAAGTATTCTCATCAGTGGAATAAAATTGTATACCTTGCAGTCATGTAATTCTTTTTAAAAACAAATCATAATTAGAGCTCTTGCTAATGTCTGTGGCTATTAGATATTAACAAAAGTACCATCAACAGACTGTCTTAGAGTTACTGTCAGACACTATAGATGAGAAAGAGAATACCAATGCGCCATAATTAGACAACGGTATTTCCATTTATCTTTTTTTCTCTCAAAATTTAACAAATAACAGATGTTTGAAGACGTGTGAAAATTGAATTTGAAGCATTGTGAATTTTTTGTTGTTGTGCTGATACGTTTATCACTTTAAGCCTGTTGGTTGAATAATAAATAATAATCAAAAAGTATAGTTGCCAGACAAAATGTTAAGCTATTGGACTATCTGCATTGAGTTGTATTACAAGCCTTGCCATATCCAATGGCTATTTACCAATAGCGACACACCATTCAATAAAACCACGATGTTTATCTTTGATTCAAGTAGACCATATAACTTTCATATTCAAAGACTTCCTATGTTGAACTACTGAAAGGTACTAAAAATACATCAAAGAATACCAAATTTTCTTATTCGAATACTCGTTGAATGTATTCTGACAAGATTAAGATATTCGTCGATGTTATTAAAGCTAACAAATTCATACTTTTCTCTTTGTCTACTTTGGTATTTATTAACACCCCCACCCCAGCCCATGCCAAGCTGCACTGAAAAACATTGTAAACTCAGTCATCTAAATCAAATTAAATTACTTTTTAGGGGTCTTGAGTGAATTTTTGGAGGCTACAGACTAAAAATCGAATTTAAAAAATGAAGGTTGTATTTGTTCCCCTTTTATCTTCAAAATCAATACGTCAGGTTAAATGTTCCTTTATTAGTTAAGACGGACTATACTATAGGTAAAGAAGAGCGGAAAATCTTGATTACCTATTCAGTTAAATGAAGGAGCTATCTACAAAAATTAGTCCGGGAAATGTTTTGTTCTCAATCATGGACATGTGGACAATTTAATTGAAATTGGATATGTTGATTGCAGAACTCGGGAATTTGTCATATATACCGGGCAATGTCCATTGAGACTGACTTTTTGACAGACTACAAAATGCCCAAATCGGACTTGAATAATTTCTGCTAAGCCGTAAGAAAATCATATTCAGATTTGATCAATAATTGTTTTAACGTAAATCCATAGACGGGTATTGACATAAGATGTACATTGCAATAGATGTGAAATGGCCTTGGGGTTTCTGTAAATAATATAATGTAACCTCTACCAAGGCCAGGTATCAGGTACCAGGGAACTAGTTTTCTGACTAAGCCAAGTTTTGGGGTTGACCATTCCGTTTCATGGATAAAGAGAGAGTCATACAAACAGTTAGGTCATTTTCAAAAAGACGCAGGAAAAAAAAGTGAAATAATCCCTGCACAAATTAAAATGCATTCTGATAACTATTGCTTTGTGCTAATGTACAGCAAAAACAGTAACAGCAAACTCTTCGACCCCTAAACTTAAATGGTTCTGATCCAAAGTTAGTGTCCAGCTTTACAGTTCAATGTCATCTGGCCCATGTACATCTTAATAATATGAAGCTAACATCTGCATTACTGACTTTTAAAAAAACCCCAAAAGGATAGCATGAGATTTGAAGCATACTGGTAAATCCATAGTTGTGTAATGACTTCAAAACTTGAATAAAACTTCAAAACTTGAATAAAACTTCAAAACTTGAATAAAACTTCAAAACTTGATCAAAATTAGCTAAACCATTCTGAAGAAGTGGGAAATAGCTTTTCCAGTTTGGTTTCTATGAAAGTCACCCAGAACATAATTTTGGTAGACCATGTCCAGAAAAACGTTCCTACCAAGTTTGAGCAAAATTGGAAAAACAGTTTTTAAGATGTTAAAAAAAGCAATGTTAATGGATGACACACGCTGGATGATGCACACCGGACACAAGGCCACATGAACTTACGGACAGGTGAGTAAAGGATAAATAATGTATAGCAGCTGTATAGGTTATCACCCCTGATGGTATGCACTAAAACCTTCAGGTGTTTTGTCCAGTATTGATATCTTTTATAGAGTTTACTTGTAGGAGGGTTATCCACACACAGCTTGGAAACAAATGGTCAGATATTATACACATATGCAAATACACACACAAACACACAAACATACACACACCAAAAAGCCCCTATTCTAAAATAATTTCACTGGTCTACAGCCAAAATGCTTTCGCAATAAATGTTGTCAAACTTTACTAATTCTGGGTAACTGAGGACGAAAATGATGCTTAAAGTTGTTGATTGGCTCTAGTTTTAAAGATATTATACTGGGTCAGTATATACGACCATTGACTTGGGAATGGCGGAGGATAAGTGAGTTATAAAGGGAAGGGATCTCAATTTAAACCAGAAATGACTAAAATACATCTTTGACTGGATCTATGAATAAATCAATGACTGGGTTTGGACAGTACTTGCATTTTAGGCAAAACAATGAATGATGCAATCTGAAGCTGGTATTGCGTCATACATAAAATGAATTGCATCATGTTATTCCTAGAAGCCATGAATGATGAATTCATATCTAAGCTTACATCACTCTGCTAAAGAAATTGCCCAATATCAGCTCTACAAATCATACAGTGTCGTGCTCTTTTATTTGTCAGTGTTTGATTTTGCAAAAGGACACGTTTCTGTTTAGCCGAAGTGAGCAGAGATCCCTCGTACTTGTGTGAACAATGCAGATAACTTCTGCTATGTTTGTGATGAAGTGACTTTTGCATCACAAAAGCGCAGTATAACCACTATGGTTAAGAAAGCCTATCACCTTTATTTTGGCTGCAAAATTGGAGATCAGGACAATATGTGGGCCCCACACATATGCTGCGACACTTGTGCAACAAATATTCGCCAGTGGTTGAACAGGAAAAGGAAATCTATGCCTTTTGCAGTGGAGAGAGCCAACATATCATATCAGCAATTGTTACTTCTGCGTGGTGCTCCCGTTGGGAAAGGTGTGTCAAAGAAGAAAAAGTGGACTGTGCATTATCCAAACATTCCGTCAGCTATACGCCCAGTACCCCACGGAGAATGACTGCCGGTTCCTGATGCACCATAATCATTCTCACTTGAGTCAGATGAGGAAGAGGAAGAGGATGAAACTTCTAGTCCTGAACCATTAATGTCACATGACCCATATTTTCTCCCATCCTCCTCCTCTGAACCACACATCATAACACAAGGTGAATTGAATGACCTTGTCAGGTATTTTGAACTACCCAAGAGTAAAGCAGATCTGTTGGGCTCCAGAGTACAGCAGTGGAATCTCCTGGCAGCTGATGTTAGGGTTTCCATGTTCCGTGACCGTCAAAAGGATCTTGTCCCATTCTTCTTCATGGAAGGTGATCTTGTAGCCTGCAACAACATCGATGGTGTGATGGCAGCCCTCAACATCGTTCATGATCCAGATGAGTGGAGGCTGTTCATTGATTCATCGAAGACGAGTCTTAAAGCTGTTTTGCTGCATAATGGCAGTGTTTTGCCATCAATTCCAGTTGGAAGTGCAGTCCATATGAAGGAAACCTATGAAAACACGAAACAACTTTTGAGGTGCATAGACTATGATCAACATCAGTGGCAGCATTGTGGCGATTTCAAGGTTCTTGCTCTCTTGCTTGGTCTGCAGACTGGATACACAAAGTACTGCTGTTTTCTCTGCGAATGGGATAGTCGTGCGAGAGATTCCCACTACATCGAGAGAGATTAGCCACTCCGACAGTCATTGGAGCCTGGGATGAAAAGTGTTCAGAATCCACCACTTGTTGAATCAAGGCAGATTGTGTTACTACCCTTGCGCATCAAGCTGGGTCTGATGAAGAACTTTGTCAAGGCCATGGACAAAACACAAGCAGCTTTCAAGTACCTCCGAGGAAAATTTCCAAGGTTAAGTGAAGCTAAGATAAAGGAAGGTGTCTTTGTTTGTCCTCAGATTCGTGAACTTCTTCGAGATGATGCTGTAAGGGTGCAAATTTCTGTCGATCTATAAAGAGAACATTAACTTGGACAGAGAACAATTAATTAGATTTATGAGGAAAGGGTGCTTATTTAATCGCTATGCTGCGAGGATTTTAAGGTCTGTGTTGTGAGAGGAACCGATTTTTAATTAAGCATTCGTTTATTTAACAGTCAGAGAAACTGGAAGGGGAAAGGTTAACTCAATCTTTGTATCTAAAATGTCAGAGTTGAGATTGTCCAGAATCAGTTATTTGGAAATCTAGAGGGTCAGGATGACCGCAAATTTTGGCGCCTATTTATAAAAGGCGGTAGATATATTTAATCCTGATTGGCTACGCTAAATAAGGGGCGTGTTTCCCATACGAAATTTCATAGTTTTAATATGCCACATCGCAAAATTTAGTCAGTCTACGTTTTTTCCGTGAGAGTATAAGGGACTCCGAGATTGAATTTGCAAGAAATTATCTCGTAAAACAATTATCCAAGGGACTGGATGTCTGGAAAGTTGACGGACACAATTCTGGCCGTAGAAGCGAGCAAGGCTTGAAAGCACAAGGGGAAATAGCTCCACTGACGTAATCCGCTGACGTATCCACGTACCTACGTATCTACATACCTACGTATCCACCTACCCACACAAAGTTTGAGGGCGGACAGAGGCAAGATAGTCAGAGTGAGAAGAAAGCGAAGGAACCAATTGAACAGCACTGTGAACAGGAGGAAACCAGGTTATGAAGCTGTACAAGGCAATGACTTCGATTGTTCACTCGATTCTATGATGAATTAATTCTATCATTTAAACAGATCGGCTATTTATATAAGTATATTTGTGTTTAAAATTCGGTGAATGATTTATTTCAAAAAGAAGTGTATCTTCCTACTGTAATGTATTATCACAGTTGTTTATGTAATTGATTAAATTGTTATATTTCATATACGGGGGCTCGTTTTAGTCTGTTCTATATATCTGCTCAGATCTCTATTCATTCCATCTATAAGTTTCACAATTTATATTATTCTTTACTCGATCCGGGCAATAACACCGAGGTCGATCATCCTCTAGATAACGATAACCACAACCACCACCACCCACCACGCCACAGATGCATTTCACCGTGCACTGCGTGGCAAGGAAAACACGGCATGGAAAGCCTTCCAGTTAGTGGCAACAAATTTTCTCGGAAACAACACGGCAGACAACTACAGGGAGTTGGTGGAAAACCTCCTCAGGGTATACAAAAGCCTTGGTTGCAACATGTCACTAAAGATACATTGTTTGCACTCTCATCTAGATTTTTTCCCACCGAACTGCGGAGCAGTGAGCGACGAGCAACGCGAGCGATTTCACCAGGACATTGCAACAATGGAGAAACGCTATCAGGGCAAATGGAGCCCATCAATGCTTGCAGACTATTGCTGGACAGTGACAAGAGATGCTCCATTTAATGAATACAAGAGACAAGCTAAGAAGCGCCGAGTAGACACTGAATCAGGACTAAACTATGTACTTATATACACATAATAGTTTTCTGACTTTTGTTTCAATATATTTTTTATTTATATAACCCTTTTGCTGTTTTTTAAAGTGTTACATAAACAGGACAGGTGAAATATTATCATGTAAAGCAACCATAAACACATGAAAAGACCTAGGTTTACAATTTATGATTAAAACTCTACTATGTACACAATATACATAGACGTAAAATGTAAAAACTTAAATATCTTGGAAACAGTATCCAATCAGTTGTTTTAATTTTCATATTTGAATTCAGCACATCAAAATCCCAAATAAATAGCACATTTTATCTCTGATGCAGACGACTTCGAAAATTATTTAGACCAGTGTGATAAGATCAATTATAAAATTGGGAACAATTTATATGCATAACAGCCAAGGAATGCGAACTAGGAGTTGCCCTTAAAGTATCTTTTCAACCAAACTATAAAAATTATCCAGCAATATATATTGTCTGTGTTCTAAGAGATAATCATTTAAGGGCAATCACAATTTAGTTTGATAATTCATTCCAAACTTCTCTAAATAAAATTCAAGTTATATCAAGGATTACATTATTACAACTACACAGCATTAATTTTTTTAAGAAAAGAAAAACAACATTTTGTCTGTGTCATCACATGATACTTGATATGGAGTAGCAAATAATTACAGTACAAAAAAAAATCACAATCAATCTGCAGCTCCCCAAAAAGAAGCTATTATGAAAAACAAAAAATAAAAAATTTCGGACTACTTTTGGCTTGGAGGGCTTTCGCGAGACTTCTTTAAATCACAATATTTTTTTTGCATCATTAAATATTAGTGAATTACTAATGTGCAAAAATATAATTTTTTAGTGGTAATGGCTTAATGCGATCTAAACAAAAGCAATATATGCTAACATACTGTGCTATGTATACACAAATGAAATGAAGTGTGTTTGCCTTAGTCCAACCAAACGGAATTGTCAATCTGCAAATAAGATGAATCAATGTCAATATTGAGAAATGTTAAAATAAATTCAGAGACAAAACATCTATCATGTATTTGTATAACAGCTACTGGTCCATCTAGTTGTTCATATAACATGGCACCTGTTAGATGGTGACTACTGATCTTTACCTTTAGTTTTTCCATTGCCTAGCAGGGCCAGCTCATATGGAAAATCACCTATCCCTGCAGAATATCAACTGGCCCTCCAAATCAAATAAAAATAACGACTTTTGGAAAATTTAACTGGCCCCGTTGACCTGCGGTTGTCAGTATTAACTGGCCCTCTTCAAAACCCACAGGCCACAGGCCTGCGGCTAAATCGACTACTGATATACAATAATTATGATTTTTGTCACCAAATTTTAACACGAATAAAAGTTTAGCTTGTTTAATCCTGTCTGGATGTGTGTTGCACGACAACTCTTACACTGTTCCAGATAGAGTCCTGGAACCTTGCGATACGATTGGGGATAGTCTGCGGATGTATACAGTGGTTTTAGAATTAGTATCCACCCGCGTCGGGGCAGAGGCAGGAGGTGGAAAGCTTTCACACCTATATATTATATATAACATGTGTAGTAATTTCCAGAGTTTTGTTGGCTGTACTACTCGTCTGACACTGCTCGAGACCGAGACTTGAAATTTCGGATATGATTGAGATATGGTACAGAAAATGCCAAATCCGAAGAACATTATCATTATTTATGTACATAAATTATATGTACTTTAACTTCATAGTAATAAAGTTTTCAAGCTCATCAGATAGTTAACATTGATGGAAAAAAAGATATCCTTCAGAAAATTAAAGTGTTGATTTGTTTCAAACCATATGTCTGCATTTGATGTGTCCACATTTCATTATTAATCATTGAAAAGAAATGAGCCACATGGTTTTCATAAGTACCTCAGTCTATGTTCATTCTAGTTCTGACAGGTCAGCGAAAGTCCAATATGTTCGATATTCACTCAGAAAGCAACGCTATTTCTACCAATTTCCTTCAACCACAAATGATGTTTACGCTATGGAGTACATGAGCTAGAACAGGCATCGGCAACCTTTAAGAACTGTTGTGCCAGGTCCGCTCAGTTGTATAATGCTGTGTAGAGTGCTGCGTGCCATGAGGCAAGTCATATTAGAAAGACTTGGCACTTTCCAAAGAGTCTGGCGTGCCACCATTGGTACGCGTGCCGTTGGTTGCCGACACCTGAGCTAGAAGCGTTTGTATTCTTGTACTGTATGAGATCTGCCCGGGATTTCAGTATTGCAAACGCCCGCTCCTGTATACAGCTGCCTCCGTATTGCGGAGACGGTGAACTAAGTTAACTCCATTACCTGTCTGGGGATTGTCTTTGGCGAAACACACAGTATGTTACTGTTCATATCATACATGCAGAGGCAGAGCCTGTACTGTTAAATAGCACACGTGAAGGTTGTTTACTGGCAATCTACATGTTGGCTTTAACATGTCACAACATGTTACTGACATTTTATATGTGGTCTTCACATGTACTAGTAGAATGTGTTTGAGCATTTGAGGAAGGAGTAACTATAACATGCTAATTAATACCAATGTGATTGGTGAAGTATAGATGGAGAGTTCAACATGTAGACCTGGCACACTGGGTTTATGCCGACTACAATTTTGGGTGTCTTATAGCTTCTTTGCAAACACAATAGCTGACAACTGCAGAGTACAGTAGTGGCTATTTAGAGATGACTGCTGATGCCCAACTCGAATGAAGCGTAAGATGATATAAGTCTTTAAGCTAATGAAAACTGGAAATTATATTGATTTTTTCTTAGTTTTTAATTTTTGAAACGATGTACAGGGTGTAACGGTATTATATCTGGAATCGCATTATAATGAAGGGTGCCATAACAGAGGAGGGTTGTATATATACTTACTGGGTATGAAATCAAGATTTAGATATGCAAATGACTTTGGCCCCTGGGTCTATCCTTACTCACCTCACCCCCAGCTCAGCACTGATTTAGGAGGTGGGACAAAACAAGGGAGTGTCGATATATGTATTTTAGAAACTCTCAAGTTTTTGGTTGTACGCAATTACCAATGCTGTTCTGAACACTCTGAATTAAAGATGTTTTTTTATTTTTTATTTATTTCTAAATAACAATAATAAAATATAAGAAAATATTTCGGCAATTACCTTTGAAAAACATTTTTTACTCAAATGATTTTCTATTTTTTAAAGTAGTACCAGTAGCTGTGAAGCTATGATCAGGAGAAGCAATCACTCTAAGGTCCAATAATTTCGTTGAAGTATGGAATTTAATAGCCGGTGAGCTAAATATAGTTGAAATCTTTTGATTAGAAATATAAACTATTTTTTAGCAACAGAAGAATACACAACACGCCAAAAATTTCTCAGAGTAAATACAGATTGATGTCCTACTTTTAAAGACTTGTTATATAAAATGCAGGTAGATTCAACATTTGAGTGCTCAGTAGGTACAGACCCTGAAACAGGTACTTTTTCACCTCTTACAAGCCATGACATTGATCTTGTTGAGGTAGACATAATAAAAAAAAAACCGCCATTGAGGTGATGACATCAACACTTGAGTGCTCAATAGGTAAAATGCATTTCGTTCCAAACAATTTTATTTTTGTTTTTGTGGCTTTTAACAGCACTTATAACACAGTATTGGCTATATCATTCTATATCATTCTAAGGAAATTAGAGCGAAGTACCTTTCTCAAGGACATAGGGAGGCAGCCGACCCGAGCAGGCAAAAATGAAAGGAAACAATCGATGGAAGTGATAAACGCAAAATATGAATTTAAAAAAAAATTAAGTATCATTTAATTTAATTTTCATATTCTCTATATAAAAAAATGCTAGGAAAATTACGTATTTAAATAGTATTATACTACTACTATAAATTATTTGTAAGCGTCTTCGCAAGCGAATTATATGTTGAGGATCATTTTAGTAGCGTGTTTGATATTTAAATATCTTGTCCATAATCTCCGTTAATTTAGCAGGTATGCTAAATCCAGTTAATACGGGAGATTTTGAACTGTCATGGGTGATAGAGAGTCACAAACGATCAATATTTTTGCCTCTCGAAGATGAGAAATAATTCGGAAAAGAGCTGGTACAGAAATACACCGTATCAAACTCGTTCTTTCCGCCGACTCGGAACAAACACTTATGCACTTTTGTTTATTTACTAGTATTAAATACCGATTTAATCTTACATGGCTGATCTGGCGTTCAATATGGATGTTCGTATCGCACAATTAAAATTTCCGTATCGTACCCCCAGTCTGGAACTACTTTTACCACTTGAAATATTCAATTGGATATTATTTATTGCTATTAATTGTAAACTAATATGTGTCCACAGTTTTTAATTATAACAAATGCAGTCATATTGGAAAGGGGGGGGGGGGAGAAGAGGTGAAACAATGTATCTGGTGGAAATGTTTGAATTCGCCGCTGGGGCCAAATTGGGTAGTACCGTAAGTGGCGAGGAGTTTTATGGGCATTTCATAGTATCTATTGCAGAGAAATTAAGAGTTAGTTGAGGTTGACAACAATATTTTGGACAGAATCTTTGACGATGAGTTCTCAGATGAATCTGTTGTGCAAAGTGACACCAAACAAGACAGAGAAGGAGCGACCAAGTACTTTACCGCTGAAATCTTATATTGAACGTAAAAAGAAATGCAGACACAGTAAGAAAGACTCAGGGAGTCATGTCCAAATTCAAGACATGGTTAGAAATTCCCCTCGTTTGGAGAAAATGGAAATTATCAACTTTACCCCTGTTTAATTAGACACTTATATCGGTGCTTACCTGGCTACGTTAATAAAACCGGATGGTTCGTACAATGAACCAGATGATCCTAATAGTAAGCACAGAACTATAGAGAGATATTAAAGGACAATAACTATGGCTACATCATTTGATTTTCAAGTGAGTTTTCTACCAGCCGCAAAGTGCTGAATTCTCGGCGCAAAGACTTTATGTATTTGAAATCGAAGACCATAAACTTCTGAACCGTGCACGTGTTGATCTCGTTCCGAGCTGTAGCACTGATGACACAGAGAAGAGACATTACACAATGAAATCATTTAAAATACCAACACCAACCAGAAAACTATTTCAACTTCAGACTTTCAAGATATTCTTCCGGATTCTTTTTGTTTAATGGAGCAAATATAAGTGGAGGAACTTTCAATTTGTCTATTAATATTACTGAGGATTCAAATTCGTTGAGTATATCTGAGGATAAAATTTAAAACATTTGCAACATAAATGTAGACATATCATAGAGCAGCAGAGAGTACTTCTCTCTTGGACTGTCTTTCTCTGCCGGACACAAAAAAGGTAGGTTGTAATGACTGATTACTGTACCCGTCACACAACCTGTAAACTGAATAGAATTGCCTACACGTATAAAACGGTTCATCTACTAAGGTGTAAAACAATCGGAATCCCGTCAGCTTTCTTCGCTGAATGCGATCTGCTGAGCATGCGCAGCACTTCATCTAGTGAGCTGAAGTGTTTCCTTCGTTACCCGGCAATGGAAGCGGTGTAAGTGGACACAAGTTCCTCTTATTTATTAGATCCACCGGATAAGAGGACTTCCTTTATATCAGCTTGTTTTCAATTTCTTTCAAGTCAAACCAACAGAGTACGGTTTGACTCATGACTTGAAGACGATAGGCATCAAACCATACAGTTTATGTTACCAAAAGATTTAAAACACATATAAAATAAGAAAATGTAATCATGAGTGAGTCTAGTTTGGAATTTATAGATATACAACCCTTGAATGCAGCGCTCATATGATTGAAAAATTTATTATCAATAAAATACCTCAATTAAGATCACGATGTGTATTTTGTGTTTAATTCGCCTGTTATGCATGATGACCTCTCCTCCACCCATCCCCCCCCCCCGAACAGTTTGTATAATTATCAGGTACATCACTTGATGCAAGCATTGACCAATAGGTCCATCGCTTGTTACAAGCATTGACCTATTGGTTTTCATGCTTTTGACGGGTTTACCAACAGCTGTTAACCCTCAAAAGTCATGGTTAGGAGCACATTAGTTATAAAAGTGTAAAAAAAATGTCAGCACTTGATTAATTAAAATGAACTGCATTTTCTTGACTTTGAATAACTCCTATGTACAATAATCACCATGGGATGACATCGTTTTAATACACAGTAATGTATCTTTTAAGGAATAACTCAGTTTTGATTTGCAATATTTGCAACAATAGATATAACAAGTCATTTGTTGTGTAATGGGATCGTGCGGGTCATTCAGAGTGTTACCAACTGAAAATGCACGCTATAACGTTTTCTCTCTATCTCTCTTTCTCTCTCTCTCTCTCTCTCTCTCTCTCTCTCTCTCTCTCTCTCTCTTTAAGAGACAATAACTATAGCTACATCATTTGATCTTCAGGTGAGTTTGCTACCAACCGCAAAATGCTGAGTATCTCGGCGCAAAGAGTTTAAACAAAACGGTTTAAGAAATCGAAGTACAGAAACTTCTGAACCGTGCACTTGTTGATCTCGTTCCGAGCTGCAGCACTGATGATACTGATGACACAGAGAAGAGACATTCCACAATGTAAATCATCTAAAATACAAAACACGAGCCAGAAAACCATTTCAGCTTGAGACTTTCAAAATATGGCCACCGAAATTATTTTTTTTTTATGCAAAAAATATAAGTGGAGTAACTTTCATTTTGTCTAATTATATTACTGAGGATTCAAATTAGTTAAGTATATCTGAGGATAAAATTTAAAGCATTTGCAACTTAAATGTAGACGTATCATAGAGAGCAGCAGCTCCATTAACTCTGACTGAAATTTAGAAGAATTACATCTTGTTACATGTTGTCGAGACATTTTCATCACTGGGGTGCAAGCAAGGAATTGTATTTTTGTTTCAATTTTAAATCCTATCAACTTTTTAAGTAGTGAAGAGAAGAAAAGGAAAACAATATCGTTTAGAATTTTCTTGTTAAAAAAATCGAAACGATTAACAAAAATCTAGTCCGTATGTTTAAAATAGATTGAAAAAAAAACTTAAATTGTCACCTTAAAAGTTGAATACATTAATAATTTCTTGTGATGAAAACATAAAAAGTACTGAGTTTGAAAGTACTGTAAATTAATGAGCTTTCTGTGTATTTGAATGAGTTTAATTACTGTTAGTCTATTAAATTTGCCCTGAAATTTGCTTGGAAGTGGAGTGAGTGGTGTATTCAGTAAATAGGGTGTAAGAAAAGTGTTCACTTACAGGTCCAAAACGTATGTTCCGTTTGAGAAATATATAAAAAATCCACTCACCTGTGACTGAAGTTTAAGTCCATTCATATGTCCCATACAAAACATTTGAAATACAGCTAAAGAGTAAGCCACCATATCAGTGATGCATTCAGACCTACCGGCGGGTTATTTTTCAGTGGGTTGTAGATTATCTTTCATAAATCTCCCAATGCCTTAATTTTTTTTTAAGGATACATAAAAAAAAAGAAATTTAAAAGAATGTGTGAATAAAAAGGGGCAATGCAATAAACACAAAACCAGGTGTGTGCTTTGTACCGAGTCGGGAGAAAAACTTGTTTGATATATCCTATGCTGTATCAAACTCTTTCTGTCGATTTGGAGTCCACGCCGAGTGCGATACAAACAAACAAACCAATATGGAAGGACAGGTAAGAAACTTCACAATTTTCAGCTGTAAGCGTAGTGCATTGGTAGTATTTAGTGACACACCAGGCAATAGTAATATGTGATACATGGGGTCAATGGGAAATTAACATTACGGCCTCAATCTCCATAAAAGGAGGAAACTTAATGTGTCGTTTTTGAAAGGGAATATGGAGTCAATGGGAAATGAACATTGCAAGGGAATATGTGGTCAATGGGAAATTAACATTGCAATGAAATATGGGGTCAATGGGAAATTATCATTATGACCCCATAGTGTCATATTTGCGAGGGAATATGGGGTCAATGGGAAATTAACAGTATGACTCCATATTGTCATTTTTGCAAGGGAATATGGGGTAAATGGGAAATTAACAGTATGACTCCATATTGTCATTTTTGCAAGGGAATATGGGGTAAATGGGAAATTGACATTATGACCCAATAGTGTTATTTTGCATGGCAATATGGGGTCAGTAGGAAATGAACATTCTGATACCATAGTGTCAATTTTATACTTAGGGGGATCAAGGGAATATGGGGTCAAACCAAATTACTAGGTATGATTCTATATTTAGCGCGTATTTTGAGAACTTGAAAAGTACAAGGGTCATTTCGATTCTAGTTTTATAGACCCATAGTAAGGTTGATCTGCAACACTGTAGCATAGCAACTTTGTCAAAAGCAAAGAATACATTCAGGCTCATTTCAGACCTTTCTATTCTGTTTATATCGCTCGGTCATATTTATATCACGTGACCGTCCGCCATTAAGGTTCTGATTCACCTCTGAGGTTACACCCCGCACCATCGCCGCTAAGTATGCGCCTCTGCTATCTGGCGATTTACTATCCAATTTTGAATAGTATCCCTACGCCGACCAGCTAGACGGACACGTATGTGTGTTAAGAGCTTAACAAAATAGTTCCAAAAAGTTGGTCCTTTTACTCTATTTTGTTGTGATAACTTGCTAAGATCAATTTAATATATGTCTTGATTGTAATTTGAAATAAGTAAAATTCTACATAAAAGCGTGCTGACATATGATTTGGCAAAACGTAAAATTGCCCACGTTTATCGGAGCACTTCCGTTGTCAAATCTTCAGTTTTGGAGATGCGTAGGTTTTGAATGTTGTCAAGGTCTTCAAATTCGGAGATAAGTAAATCTTGTCATGTAGTCCGCAATCCCATAATGCCTAAATGGAAGTGATCGGTTTTGAAAAACACCGGAACTTGTGAAGTTTGCTGCGGTTAGTGTGAGAGACGATTATTTCCAACGTGTTGATTCTGAATGCCAGCGATTATCTCAAGCAGTCATGTCAACATACAAGCTAATAGGTGAGTAGATATGTGATATTTTACATTAAAACTGATAAAATAATTCTTACGATTAGCATGATCAGGAAGTTAGTAAAATATAACCACTGGGATTTGCGGATTAGGTCGTCTTCCCGTTTTCTTCCCATTTTAGTGGACCAGATCGAGTTCGGTCCTTAAATAAAAAAAAGAATAGTCAACGTTAAAAACTGACAATTTCATACCTGATCAATTTTTAAAAAAGCAATCGAATCACTGAACGATCATCAAGATCTGTTTTTGGAAATAAGCAAAAAACATAAAATGATGAAACTAACCGTTATATCTGCGGATGTGAAATGCCGAATTTTATTTTGACACATGCTCTAGATATTACAATCCTCAGTCAGGTAAGGTCTGTCAAATAAAAGGCTCATAAAACCTTAAGCCTGAGAATAATGCAAAATTCTAGCTGACTTGACATGAGAACACTTTAATGTACTTTAAAATGACCCCCTGAAGACAACCAGAGTCCAACTCTCATCCTGGTGCAGAGAGAGAGAGAGAGAGAGAGAGAGAGAGAGAGAGAGAGAGAGAGAGAGAGAGAGAGAGAGAGAGAGAGAGAGTAGGGTGGGGGTGGAGGAGAACCACAGCCCTGTGTCACAGGATGAAGCCGGGTGAGGACTGGATTAGTGAAGACACCGAAAGCAACTGCGTTAATAAGATGTTTATTTATAAACGCAATTTAAAGATGAACAAATCTGACACCATTGTAACAAAAAGATAAGGAAAATTATAAAGTTCCTAACATGGAACTATCAACAACAAGTAACTCAACGAAAAAAATCAAAGATGAATTTAACGAATGGAATTTTAAACAAACGTGAATAGCATCCTATCACCAATCGACAAATAAGAGTATATGATCTACACCCCAATATAAACAAGGTCTTATTAAGTACCAAGGGTGACCAAAGCATGTGATTTATGCACTTATCAATATGATACTCATCAATTTATCAATTCATCAAGCGATATTGGAATATGTATGAATTTATGAATATATCGTTCATATAACGAAAATGAAATGGGAATGCATGAAATTATGAATCTATCACACATATAGCGATATTGAAATGGGAATGAATGTAATTTTGCACAGATAGCAATATTGAGATAAGAATAAAATGGAACACGCAATAAATATAACTATCGTGGCGCCCGCTTGACGACCAAGATGTATCTCCGGTTCCACCCGCTCTAGTCCATGGTCAAGGAGCCACCACGCATGGTCCACCCCTCCCAGTCTGTTGAAGGATCCCTCGAGAGCCTTCACATTAACACAGACCCGTTGGTCGAGAAGCCTTGGTCCCTCGCATCGAGAAAACCAGTACACTCTTCCGAAACAACGTCACCAGACACAGCGTACACGTCACACGAAACCACACAGAGTTCTGTGACTTCACACCACCAAACCATACATATGGAACAGCTAAAAGTATAACAACTAAACCGTGTAGTACATATGACACGGTTAGTACTTTTGTATTGATAGATGTTGCGCATGCGCGCACATGAATTACATCTCGTTACACATTACATTAATCATTCAATGCATGCTGCGTATAATTAAATAAAATCCGTCTGTTCAGTTACAACAAATAGCTAACTTGAACCAGACTAAAGTATTTATAATATCATGGCGTTGTATGACCTAGGTATTGACTCTCTGTAGAATTTAGAATAAATTCTAAAACACCTAATATATGAAACAATTATGTCATATAAAACGAATAGTGATAAAGAATACAATCTTAAATTTCACATACCTCTACAGCTGAAGTTTTGCTCCCGTAAAGAGGTAAGCTTTCTGACAAGACTCGTCGTAGTGTAATTTGTTTATAGAGAATTCGCTCTATATGTACTCTAGCTGTGACAGATATGCGCAGCAGCTAGGTACGTGAGTTTTCACTGCAGGCAATTTGCGCTCAGTATTTCAAAATAACTAGAGCCGAAAAAATAAACAACCCCCGAGTAACGCTCTAGTCGGAAACGAAACCCGAATACATTTGGATCACATATACATATTGATATAAACGATACAATTCCGTGACACCATGCACTCATCTCGTTGTAAATCTGGATCCAAATTGCTATGCAATCAAACTTTACGATATCATCTGGAAATAAGTGTTATATTTTCTTCACAGAGCTCCCACCTGATAGAGCAAACATCCCTATAATCACTTAATTGTGTTCAAAACGGATGAATGGGTGAGATTTTTCATGCGAATGAAGACAACATAGCCTTCCTCAAAGCCAAGGTATCACCATTCCAAAAAGGTGTAGGGCGAGCTGAATATCATGCCTGGGTGGCTGTGGAAAATAATGGCCTTGAGAAAACAGAATCATGCACTTGTCCTGCAAGTCCAGGGAGATCATGCAGCCATATTTCAGCCATCTTGTTCTGTTTCACTTGCTTGGAGTCATGGATTGGCAGGGAAACTTGTACAGACACGCTAATTCCATGGGGTAAAGGATATTCACAGGGCCTGAGACAAGACAAAGTAAGAAAAATAGACTTTGCTAGACCTAAAGCGGATATTGTCCCGATACATAGTTTAGTTATTGAACATTACAATGAAAGGTAATACCTGCAAATCTTGTACAACGAGGAATTAAAGATTTACGTGTCCGTATTAAGTGTATCATCGCTGTGGAATTGCAAAGGGACTTTGTTATTCAAAATCCTTAATGCCCCAGAGCAGCCTACTCTAAGCCGTTCAGTAGCTTCAATACATGGATCACATGAGATGGACTATAGTATGCCAATTGACAATCTTGTTTGTTTATCTTGTAAAACCTTCTATGCGAATCATGTATATCTCACACACAAAAAAGCAACAGCAATTGACAGAAAAAAAAACTCAAAGCAAAACACATAACTATGGCTGGATATCAAAAAAAAAGAATTCCATCATTAAAATTAAATTCTGTCCCAAAGACAAGCCGTGCTGATCCAAATAAATGTATCACCAACCATCTGTATCCTCGTTTTAAAGGATCTACTGTCACCAAGTATGGAAAGGTAACAGAGCCAGCGGCAAAAAATGAATTTAGAGAATAAGCTTGGTGTGGAAATCTTACCTATTGGTATAGTTGTGTGTGATAGAGACCCATTTCTGCCTGCGACTGGTGATGGAATCATTGATGGTGAGACCATAATTGAAATTAAAGGTCCAACCAAGCCCATAAGCGAACTTGTGACAAGTGGAAAGTATAACGGGATTTTGGCATATGATTTCCATATTCTCAATCCTAGAGGAAAATATTGTTGTTATGCCCAGGTACAGTTAGCTATATATTGTACGAACACTAGACATTGCAAATTATATGTGGGGAGTGCAAAACCAGAAGAACGCCTGCTAATGTATGTGCCTTTTGACAACGATTTTGTAGCAGATAATGTATCACGCGTGCGAAGATTTTACTTTGAACAGTTACTTGTTCGCATTGTTGATGATTTCCGTTCAAAGAGACTGAAGCTGGGACATGGGTATTTGTCATTATGTGTGAATTAAGTGTGTATGATAGCATTTGGTGTGAAAGTAATTCGAAAATATATATTTCAAAGTATTATGATTCCTAGAGTTGGTTCAGTTACCGGACTCTTTACTATGTGTGATTCTGATTTTTGTACATATTATCTTTGACAATCTCCCTAGTACCCAAGGGAAGATAGCCGAGAATGATACCTCTCTTGCATATGGCACATTTACTATAGGGACAATATACCATGCCAATTAGTATGAACTTCCACTCACAGGTTTTGAAGACTTTGTAACATACAGATAAGAAAATGAATAGATAGACAGTGTTTGTACGTGCGTCTGTCTGTGTGGCATATAAGTAAGGTTATTTGCCAGCTGTTGCCTGCCTAGATAAATTAATAAAAAAATGAATGTGCAATGGGTCATGCTTGATTATTGAATTGTTTATTATTTCAGTGTGTAATATTTATGTCACTCAGCATATTTACCAACGTTTCAATAAGTCTGTACAAATTATTATCGGTAAAGAAAAAATGAATGAAAGAAAGAAAGAAGAAGCAGATAAATGTAGATAGGCATGGTGCTGATATTGGATAAATCCAGTAAAGGCCAGTAATAGAACATGGTAAAATTGTATCACACCACATCACATCTCATCACATGTTTTTGTTTTAGAGATATCTCTTCAAAAAATATTTAAATTAATTCATTATAAGTTTGCCTTAGAAGCACAAAGACTACAAAGACTAATTACACTTTTTGTATTGCCCAGTTATCACAATAGGTCATAATTACTATAGATACACTATATATATATATATATATATATATATATATATATATATATATATAAATATATATATATATATATATATATATATATATATATATATATATATATATATATATATAATATAATATAATATAACACAGGTGGAAAACCAGTCTCAAAAGAGGTCTCAGTGGAGGACAAAGAATACTGTGAAACACTTTATTTTCGTGTGTTTCAAATTTCGTGGTCTGGGTTAAAAATATAATATATAGTCGTGAGGGATCTTTCATTTACAAAAAAAAAAAAAAAAAAACAGAAAAAAAAACAATGATGCACATGTCTCTGTAAAAGATTTTATACCGACATTAATTTCCACGGATTTGCAAGCAAACAGGTTTAATCCGTACTGCAGCAATTAAGTTGATTAATTAAGTTATTCATTGATAACATCTAGCGTAATTGCGGAGATCTTAAAGAAAATGTCGATTTCTTTTTCCACACATGTCTGAGCTAACACATTGAATACCACTACTGTAATCTTAAGTAATTAGGTTCTCAGGTGTTCTTAAAGGCCATTATCAAAGCATAAAGTTATCAACAATTAGGAATTAGGCGCTTGAACAAAAGCCATGACTCAGTATAATCCAAAGGCGGTAGCAATCTTTGATGTTTTCAAAGAGCATCGCGGAAAAAGGCTGATGTCTCATTTAAAGGGAAGCGGGATTATACTCATGTTTGTGCCAGTTGGAGGGACGAATAAGTTGCAACCCCTAGATTTAACTGTTAACAACTTTTACAAGGAGGAACTCAAATCACGATTTCATGCGTGGTATTCATCACAGGTGCTTCATCTGTTAAATGAACTGGAGGACAGTGGAGATGTACATTCAGATCAGGTCTTGGTTCACCTGAAAACATCTACCCTTAAGCCAATACACGAAAAGTGGCTTATCAGCACACATGACAAAGTAAGACTTCAGATGGACCTAATTGAAATATTCTTTGAGAAAGCGTGACCAATCTGCTGAGTGCTTTTTTTAGTAGTTGGTTGATATGTGCAAAAACGTATTTATAAATGGGAATAATATGTGCTTTGGGAAATAAAGAAGGATACGGACAGTGAGTAAAACTGCATTTATTACTATACATCAGGCAGAGTCATTATAATCTTACACGAGTTTTCATGTACATGCAATTTTGCATTCGAAATTTTGCAATCAGTTTCAGTGTTCCTCGTCATTCATGTACTTATCCTAATGTATATTGAAGATTCTCAGCACTATTACTTGTGTTAGTTTCATGAGATGAATTAACTAACATAAAATGAGTGTGCAAGGTTAACAAATATGTTATCATACATGTTCAAACTTTCAAAGTTTGGTAGATTTTGTCGATATTAGCCTTCTGGCGCTGAAAAGGTAATTGACAAATACTTTACGTCATAAGTTCGCATACAATATTAACTTGGATACAAACAAGTATTCCAAATATCCTGGTGCAAATTATACTCAATCAAAATCAACCTCCTTTTTTAACTCACCATGCAAATTGCATAGAGCAGTACAAGCATAACAATTTTGTCCATGAATTTCATTGTCCGTACACGCAGAGTTTTGTTTGGAAGGATGTAGCTTCTGAGTGATTGCAATGGCATGCTCTGCATGAATGCGCACTGATGCAATCCTTCAGGACCCAACTGTCTCTTGTTCACTCAATTGAGAGCTTCCTTTCATGAAAGATGGAATGTTTAGCTTAACACTCCTTACAAAAAGGTACTCACCAATCGTAAATCCTTTATCAACCATCACTTCATTTCGTGGCAAGAGAAAGTTTAGGAATCCAGATGATTTGGTGATATAATTATCACTAACTCTTCCATCATAACTAGGAGAAATGTACATATTATATCCATCTGGAGCTATGGCAACGAGACCCTTGACTGTGTTGTGACCCTGGTATGTGTTCCATGTTTGCGCCCTTGCATTAAGTGAAAATGGCCTTTGAATACATATCTATGTGCAGTGAATAATACATGTAGTATTAGGATAAAACTCGTTAAATGACACTGGCATTATTCTCCCAATATTATCTCGTGGAAACCATATGATATAGTTACTCAAATGCATTGCTATGATACCTATCCATTTTAGGAAAATATCATTTGCAAGCTGGATAGATATTCCAAAGCGTCTTGCAAGACCTTGGAAGGTAATTCCCAAACGTAGGCGGACTAGTGTCAGTAGCATCTGGTCATCACATGGAATTCGGAAAGGCAATTCCTTCCGAAAAGAGACAGACTCCAAATAAAAATTAGCAAAACGGTAACGGTTAAACCCGCATAAAACGAGCATCATTATCTGTATTTATGCAGCCTACTGAAAATTCTACTGAAAATTGTCTCTGGACCCTCTTTCTCCTGTTTTGGAGGCTCCTTTTGTTTAACGTTGTGGGCATTCTGTACTTTCTCTTGACTGACATAACAGGTATCTTGACTTTTATCTCGAGAGGAGTAGTTTGGAGTTTCTCCAAAAGTCTTGTTTTAAGTTTATTTTCGAATGACCCTCTAAATCTCTGACCAGAAGTGTGATCTTTTGTGGCTCTTCCATCTTCACAAGTTGAAAAAGAATGAGTCTATTATCTTGCAAAGGAGTGTTATTATTATGATCATTATATATATATAGTGTGTGTGTGTGCGAGAGAGAGAGAGAGAGAGAGAGAGAGAGAGAGAGAGAGAGAGAGAGAGAGAGTGAGAGAGAGAAAGAGAGAGAGAGAGGGGGTATCCTAGGGAAATAAAACTTGATTAATCTGCCGTCATGAAACGATCATACCATTCTAAGGAAAAACCAGAAACAAAACGAAGATGATGTACTGTGTTACCTCATGTTATGAGAGAAGTTTTAGCAAAGGTTTATCCTTTCGATTTTGAAGATGAAATGGTCAATCGATATCTAGTACTATCCTCCTCCTCCTCCTTCCCAAGACCGTCAGAGCAAAGTGCGTCCCAAAAAAAATATCGTTCCGTTGCTCCAGAGGAATGTTTTCACATTCAAACCACTCAGAAAGTGACTTCCGAAAGTTTATAATTTTACACGGTAAAATTTAAATAGTTCAAGTCCCAAGTCCCTGCAGAGAAAACGGCTACATTTATTACGGACTTGTCGGAGTCTATGTTTGTTCGAGTTGAAACGACAATGTCGGACCAAAGCAATATGAATGTTTCTTGCCTGTTTTATCGACAAAAAATATTTAAATAACAAATACGCTACTAACACAATCCTCAACAGATTATTCACTTTCAATGACGCGTACAAATAATTTATATTAGTCGAAATATTTAAATCCGTACTTTTCGAAACATTTACTTTTTGTTAGAAAATGCGGAGTGAATTAAACACATTCAGAAAAAAGTAACTGAGACGTAATTTTTTTTTTTTTTTTTTTTTGGGGGGGGGGGGGCGGATTTGCAATTGTGAATTATTTAAAACTTTCTATTCTCAAATTTTACGCCTACAACATTTCAACTTAAAACATTTGAAACGGAAACCTATTTTTGACTAGCTTATGGAAGACTTCTTTTTGATCAATCATGTTTTTCCACCTCCAACCGAGTTCCTATTTCTTAACTGAGGATAAAAAAAATCCAAACATGCGCTCTCTCTTTCTCTCTCTCTCAGGAAAAAGCAATATGTTGTCAAATTTGTAATATTTTTCCCGTGAACATACCATAAATTCAAAGGTTTGAAAATCTACTGTTTACAAAACATCAGTAAGTGGGCTGAACGCATTGGAATGCGCACAAGGTCGTACAAGGTTACATGTTGTAACAATGTTTATAAACCTTTGAAAATTTTCTTCTATATATTCTCACTTCTGTCTATCTGTCTGTCTCTCTCTCTCCATCGCGGTTGCGATCGCTATCGTCGTGGAGGTAAATTATACAGAATTCGATCATACTCTCGTGAGTGAAGGTCGGCACGAAACAGCAATAAGGAGGATATACAGTTCGACTTAAATGTGATTTAAGTTCGGTGTATTCCAGCTTGCCGTGAACGAATCAATAGTAGACTTACGTTTCACTTGAAAGGTAGTTAGATTCAAAACAACTTGTGCGAAGAAAACAAAATCTGTGATACATGATACATTTTGTATTTGCTTTAGAAAGCTGGTTTTAACCTGCGAACTTTTGCAGCACCCAGTTTATAGAAGACGATGATTACTCTGTATCAAAAACAAACAACCTTTAGTGTAATTTGATATCGAAGTGGGGTGTTCCATTGTCTTTTTCAAACGGCAAAACTAAAGAATATTGAAGCTGTGCATCGTACACTGAGTATCTGTTATTGTCAAGAAAAGAACAGTTTTTTATTTGTAGGTGTGGAAAAAAGGGAAGGTAAATATGGCCCACGCAATTACTGTTTTATATAAATGTGAATGAATGGATGAAACAAATGAATAAATGGAATTAAGAACAAAGGACAAATTATTGGATCTTTAAAATTAATCAAAGGGTGAGAAGGGCTATAGTATGATCCCTGACACACACACACACACACACACAAAAAAAAAATTGGAAACAAATACTCGTTCATTCAAACCAAGGGAGGAGGGTGGAAAATAAATGAGTTAGCGAACAAAAGAAACTGAGTGTCCTTAAAAGCAATCAAAGTGTACGAGAGAGAGAGAGAGAGAGAGAGAGAGAGAGAGAGAGAGAGACAGAGAGAGAGAGAGAGAGAGAGAGAGAGAGAGACAGACAGAGAGTCAAGATCACCCAATAGTGAAAGTCGCACTATAGTACACATGGATCATTTTCGTATCTAAATTGCGAGCAAGTTGACTTTCAGAAAATTTCGAACGCCAGCGTACACTTATACTTACACTGTCAGATTCAAGAATGTTAAGTGCAACGTTCCAGCTGAGAAATTGGTCACGTATATCACTGGCTTGTATGAGTCTGTGTTTGTTCGAGTTGAAACGACAGTGTCAGGCAAAAATCAAGATATATCACCCTTGACAGTTTGAAATCTCCGGTATTAATTGAATTTAGCAGACCTGTTAAAGTAACGACGACCATCGACACAATATATAAATAGCAAATACACTACTAAAATGATCCGCAACAGATAATTCGCTTACGAAGACGCTTAGAAATAATTATAGTAGTGGTTTAATTCTATTCAAATACATAATTTTCCGAGCATTTACTTTTTGTTAGAGAATGTGGAGTGAATCTATTCGCATGAAAAGAAAATTAAATGATACATAAGATTTTTTGTCGATATTCTTAAGTTCTTTTTTGTAACCTGTCCTGTCTCACCCGTAATATCGCAAACATACAACTTTATAATCAAAAGGTTGTACAAGTATTTAAGTTATTGGTTTCTTGAAACGATGAACTCAAGGTCTAATCGTTCCAATCAGCGAAGCATTCCAAAGTGCGCGCTTACTTGTACTTTTTTAAAAATTCGTCCGTGTCTTCTCACTGGGACGAATCACTACACGAAGCAGATTGAGGCGGCGATTAGAGAAAACAAGAAAAAGTGACAAAGGTAGAATTCAATTTTACTGGACATATTTGTGTAACTGGATCTTCAATTCTAAACACTCTAACTTCAATGGATACTCTCAGTTCTAGGAAAATTCCTCTGGCTACATTTGCTGATGTTGCTGTGGCTACTAGAAAATTCAAAGCTGTACTACGAATACACAAATCAGGGTCTGAACCTGCATTTTTGTATCTGAAGATATTCCTGATAGTTACAGAAAAGCAATGGAAAATGAAAGATAGTAGATGGAGCGTTTGGAATATTCTTAACCTTTTCTCTCCTTACTCAAACGGCGCGGTATTTGTGGGTATAGTGTGTATAAATTCCTACGCTTTTCGTTGGTTAGTAGGTGTGGGTGCTGGTGACTCAAACGGCGTGTTGGTTAGTCAGTGTGGGTGTTTGTCCGTAGATGAGTGGGTGTTGGTCACTCAAACGGCGTGACATTGGTGGGTATAGTGTGGGTATATTCCTACCCTTTTCATTGGTTAGTAGGTGTGGGTGCTGGTCAGTAGATGAGTGGTTGTTGGTCACTCCGAGAGCGTAATGTTTGTGGGTGTAGTGTGTGTATATTCCCATCCTTTTCGTTGGCTAGTAGGCGTGGGTGCTGGCCAGTAGATGAGTTGGTGTTGATCACTCAAACGGCGTGTTGGTTAGTAAGTGTTGTTTAAACATTACATTTCCCCTTGTACCCAGGCTGCCATTTGTGTAAAACCATTTCTAGGTACGAAGGGAAATCTCATTTCTATCTATCCAAAGATGGGTTGAAAGAAGAAAAAGGTAGGAATGCACACACTCTCACACAAACATACAACTTATAGGGATAGACTATCACACGTGTGGTGTAAGTAGAGGAAAGGGTTGGAATGTTCACAGTAACACAGAAACATACTATCATACTTATATACTATGACACACTAAATGTGAATATAGCGAAATGGGTCGGACAGAATTGTTTGCTTTCGACAAAGTTGCTACAATTTGGTTGCAGGTTAGCCTTCCTATCGGTCTATACAAATAGAATCGGAATAACTCTTGCACTTTAAAAGTTCTAAAAATACACGTTAAATATAGAATGATACAGGAATTTGGTTTGATCCCATATTCCCTTGATCTCCCTATGTATAAAATTACACTATGGGACCAAAATGTTAATTTCCTATTGACCCCATATTCTCTTGATCCTCCTTAATATAAAAATGACTCCATAGGGTCAAAATGTTAATTTTCAATTGAACCCATGTTTCCTTTTAAAAATGACACTATGGATTCATAATTCCGATCAAATGACCTCCTTGTATGGAGATGGAAGCGGTAAAGTTTATTTCCCATTGACTACCAAGTGTCATGTTTGACCCCCAAGTGTCACATATTACAACTCTAAGACATTGTATCTCAATCTGAACCATAACTGCTTCATAGACGGTTGAAGGGATGCAAAATTCGTAAAATTTACTCCCCGATCTCTTCACCTGTTTTGCTTGCCATAAAGAAAGTTAGACACTTTGTCACAGTGTTACATTGATTTATAAATAAGGGTCCCTCGAAGGAACTGACGCTTTATTGGCCGACAAGAATTTAAAGGAATCCTTGATACGAGCGTTTCTTCTGTTTACTGTTGAGTGTTGAAACTATCTCTGATATCTTTGAGCGATAAAAAAATTGAAATTGGCCGCTGTGTCGGCAATACTGAAGTAAGATAGGCATCTTTTTGCACTTAGAACCAATTAGATATCATCAGAAGTCTTTTGTTAAAAACCCCATATTAATATGACCATCCATTCAGAAGGGCCAGTTTAGCGATAACAAGATTTTCAAGATGGCCGTCGTAGCAGCCATATTGGATGCAAGATAGGCACCATTTCATTTAGATCCAACTAGATATCATATGAGTCTTTTGGCGAGAAGTCCATGTCGATATGACAATTCATTCAGGAGGAGTAGCAATAACAACGTTTTCAAGATGGCTGCCATGGTGGCTATATTGGATGTCATGTCGGTACCAGTTTCATTTCGAACCAATGAAATAGCATAAGAAATCTTCTGGTGAAAACCCCATGTCGGTATGACTGTCCATTTAGGAGGAGTAGCGATAACAAGATTTCAGGATGGCTGCCACAGCGACCATATCGGATTCAGATCTGCACATTTTCCTTCGGGAGCAACTTGACATCTTAAGAAGTCTTTTGGTGAAAATCCCATGTTGATGTGAGGAGTAGTGGCGATATCAAAAGTTTCAAGATAGCCGGTGGCATCTTGGAGGTTAGATAGGAACCATTTTCATTTAAAACCAACCAGACATTATAATAAGTGTTTTGGTGAAAACCCAATGTTGATGTGACCATCCATTACGGAGGAGTGGCAATGACAATATTGTGGCCATATACATAACCATTTTCATTTAAAACCAACTAGACATCATAACAAGTCTTCTGGTGAGAACCCTATGTCGATATCACTTTCCGTTCAAAAAAGTAGTGACAACAAGATTTTTAAGGTGACTGCCCTGGCAGCCAGAATAGATGTCAGATAGACACAATTTTCATTTACAACCAACTAGACATCATAAGAACATTTTTAGTGTTTTGGTAATGTGTTTTCAACTTTTTCAAGGGTTTTTGTAAGTGAATGGAATAATAAACGTCATAATTCCTGCTCTGGAGAAAGGATACGCCCTGTCAAGCTTCCGGTCTGGACTTATCACCAGTAACAATGACTTCGGTGCCTTTGTGTGCTTTTTCTTCATTGGTTAGTTTGGGAAACAGAGGTATAAGCCGAAAATTCTGGCAACCGGTATAGTACCGACGTCATCCATTTAGGATGAGAAATGATGAAAAGATTTTCAAGATGTCCGCTTTGGCGGCTATATTGAAAGTCAGAGGGGCACCATTATCATTCAGGATCAACTAGACTTTGGGATGAATGTGTGTGTAAAGTTTCATGGCAATCCTCCAAGTAGTTTAGTAGGTGTCGAGATAACAAACTTGTGCTAGCAGGTGGACGACGGACTGCACGCCATCTCATAAGCTCTTCAGCGTCAATACTTGTGTATATGAAGAATGTCGTGCACGTGTGAAAGTGCATATCTTGCCGATTCATGTGACCAAGCTAGCATGTATTATAAAGCAAATGTGCACTTGGTGTATGTATGCATTTGAAACGATTCTAGAAATATTCACTGTATTTTAATAGCAGTCAAATTAAAGTAAACTGCATGCAAGCAAATAAGATGAAATTGTCAGCAGGTGTTTGAGCAAGCATTTGTATCTTACCAAGTACACAACATTCAAAATGCTGGAGTTAAGTGGTTCATATATACATATACTATATACCTCAAAAGCAGAATTTACATACACACGCCTATTTTTGATAAAGGTATCAGCTTCTCTCACTGGAGCGCCGCCTGGACAAGGATACAGACATACGGTAAAATTTAAAGAGGATGAAGAATATGGATGCTTCTCCCTCAAACCCAGGTAAATGGCTATATAAACTTCCGTATATTTATACTGATGGATTCTATAGAGGATGTCTGACAAAATATACAGTTTCTTCTGCAATTATGAGTTTGTAAATTTAATTTTAAAAAACCTTGTTTTTATATAAACGATTATCAATTGCGAAATTGCTGAACAAAATCCGTTGAAACTTATTTAAGCCTGTGTATTTTTTTTCTTTAAAATAATTAGATAATCACCAGTTTACGATATTTGCACAAGACCGAGACAGTAACAGTTTTTTTGCATTCGACAGACGACGACACCACACGTTATGCCAAATCGTGATGTGGTATATAGCTGTCACCAAGTACAGTTCGTGCTATTGTCGGTGTTACGATGTCAGTCAAATAAGAAAATCGCACATTAGTATGTACTACTTGAAAAGTTGCATGTTGCACATGAAAATAATAAGGAACTTATGATGCCCATGCTTGTATATAAGGATGATCATGCCCCTAGTAGTTTCTTCGAACGATATCAGTCGAAATGTACTTTCACTATTTTCCCTTGCCCGTATGAAAGAATTATGAAGGAAAGTACGCTTAACATTCAATTTAATTCAAATGATATTGCACAGTTCTTTAATATAATAATTCTTTTATCGTTTTGTAAAAGCTAATTTTGTGAATTATTTCTTCTATAATTTTCTTTCTGCATCCCAATACTTTTTGTGATCGAGCAACGTCAGAGGGTTGTAGTCCTAATTCCATTAAAATGATTTTCAGATATCTTCAGCGCTTCAACACTATCAGGTGGCACGTGTTTTGGCAATGTGTTTTCAACTTTTTCGAGGGTTTTGTAGTGAGTGGAACAATAAGCGTCATAATTCCCGCTCTGGAGAAAAGATATGCCCTGTCAAGTTCCCGGTCCGGACTCATCGCCAGTAGCAACGACTTCGGTGCCTTTGTGTGTTATTTCTTCATTGGATATTTTGGGGAACAGAGGCATAAGCCGAAGATTATGGCAACCGGTATAGTTCTGATGTCACTTGGCTGTTTGATCTTCTCTCTTCCACAGTTTATTGGCGGCAAATACGAGTATACAGTTTCAGGTAAGGATGATTCTCTTTGATATTCACGTGGAAAATTCTCATTTTAATCCTGTCATTGATAAGGTTTTTCATTTTCAGAGTGCCGTAGGGTCAAGGTAGAAACATGCACTGGTTGCATCCACTGATGTTGCAGGATTTTGCCAATATCAAACTGTAGCACAAATCTTCGTCTTACTTCCTAACGTCTATACGAGTTCTCTTATCACTAAAAGTGATATATATCTCCCACATCTGTAATTCTCCACTTACAGACTTGTGTGTTGTGTTTTCCTTTGTTATCTCTTACTCTGAATAAAAACATAATATATGAATCGCCGCCCACTGATGTTGCATGATATTGCCTATAAAAACCTGCAGCACAAATTCTTGTCTAACTTGCTAACCTTTATACGAGTTCTCTTTTCATTAAACGTGATATTTTAACTCCCACATCTGTAATTCTCCACTTACAGACTTGTGTCTTATGTTTTTATTTGTTATCTCTTATTCTAACCAGACATAATGTATGAATTGCCGCCCACTTTAAATACAAACAAATTAAGTGTACACATTAAATACAATCAAATTAAGTGTAGACTTGAAACACAAAGAAATTAAGTGTAGACATTAAATACAAACAGATTAAGTGTAGACATTAAATACAAACAAATTAAGTGTAGACTTGAAACACAAACAAATTAAGTGTAGACTTTAAATACAAACAAATTCAGTGTAGACATTAAATACAAACAAATTAAGTGTAGACTTTAAATACAAAACAAATTAAGTGTAGATTTAAATAAAAAACAAATTAAGTGTAGACTTTAAATACAAACAAATTAAGTGTAGCCTTGAAATACAAACAAATTAAGTGTAGATAAACTATAATCGATGTCCAAGGGTTATTATTATTCTTTTAAAAGTAGCCACCACTCTGCATACTCGATGTCCAAAGGTTATTATTATTCTTTTAAAAGTAGCAATCACTCTGTATAATCGACGTCCAAGAGTTAGTATTATTCTTTTTAAAGTAGCTATCACTCTGTATAATTTATGTCCAAGAATTATTATTATTCTTTATAAAGTAGCCTTCACTGTATAATTGATGTCCAAGAGTTATTATTATTCTTTTTAAAGTAGCCATTACTCTGTAAAATCGATGTCCAAGAGTTATTATTATTCTTTTTAAAGTAGCTATCACTCTGTATAATTGATGTCTAAGAGTTATTAATATTCTTTCAAAAGTAGCCATCACTCTGTATAATCGATGTCCAAGAGTTATTAATATTCTTTTAAAAGTAGCTATCACTCTGTATAATCGATGTCCAAGAGTTATTATTATTGTTTTTAAAGTAGCCATCACTCCGTATAATTGATGTCCAAGAGTTATTATCATTCTTTTAAAAGTAGCTAACGCCTACGATGTAAATTTTGCTCTGCTTAAGTTTTTGGTATTTATTTTAAAAAGAAATCGTTGTAGATTTTTTTCCTAGATGAGGTAATGTTTTATGTTTTTCAACGATGTTTGATAATTCAAGAACATGTCGAAAGTATCAAGGTCTTTAACAAACATGAAGAAATAAAATCAAAATAATTATACGGTCAACACTGGACTTGTACTTTTAATACAGGGGGAAACTACGTTACAGTGCCGCAAACGTTGTGTCACCGTGAAAGGCTTAAAATATTATTGGAAACAAAATATGTCCATGTTAGAAAACAACATTATACAAAGAATAAACTCTTTGTATTTACCAGACTCATTTAAAAACAGATAAATATAAAATGTAATGGACCTATCGCCAAAGCAGATATAACCACGTGTACACTATTAGCATAACACGTCATATAAAATCAGAGTATTTTACTTTAGTCTAGTTTAAATCTATTTGATTTAATAAATTTGAAGCTGGAGATTACAACATGTATACTATGGAAAGTAAAGGATTAGAGCAGAAGCCAATGGCTATTAATGTACTTCCCCTTTGCCGGCACAAAAAATTGTAAATATATGTGAATATATCGCGCATGATATTAAAATTTGATGACAATAATTTTAAATTGCTGAATAGTCAAATTGAAGAGACCTATAAATAGACATTAGCATTTAACCAAGGAAATAATATAAAGCAGAAAGATCAACACCGAAAGAGTTGATAAAAGATGAGAATAAAGAAAAGGAAGAAAATGAAAGGAGAAACTTTTACGAATATTGAAGAGCACTGTGTTTAAAGTGTGAAAATAAAAAAGAAAGAAACAAAAAGCGATGTTGAAATTGAACATTGCTTCCTTGTAGAGCGAGTCGTTACAGAAGCGATGGCCAATCATTTTGAAAAAAGGGAATTGCTGTTTACAGCTGATTATGACCCGTTGAAGTGCACGCGTGTCAATAAAAGTAAATTGTTTTGACTTCTCAATCATTTTATGAACGGCATAAATTACGAATGTTTACGTCTTATGGAAGCATTATACCGCCACACAAAAAAGTGTTTAAAGTTTAATTACAATATGGTGTAAGGAAATGAAACAGTCCGATACGTTGTTCTTGGTAATAATCACAAAAGAGAAAGAAGTGTTGTGTACTTTCCATAAGTTCACTTCTATATAGAGGTGATCGAGTTATATTCTTTCTAAATTATTGTTGATTACGTCGAGCATGAATAATTTCACATTTCCTTGAACCTCAATAAAAGTGTCTGTGAACATGAGTATCGCAATTTTTTAGTGCGCTTTGGAAGTTATTAATGGTGTCGCTTTGACGACTCTCGATAGATAATGTGTTCCATTCACTAATGACAATAACAACTCTACCTTCCATAATATACATCTTGTAATCTCCAACTTCAAATCCCTGTTGTATTGCGCAATACACAACCTTAATTTGAAGTTGTAGTCCGTATGATGTTTGTGTGAGTAAACTTATTCAACTCTTTGATTGAACATATATAGTGGTCGATGGAAGGGTTTCTTAATTTTCTTAGAAATTGTCAGTGGTTCAGTTTTAAAAGATTAAGGATACAAGCCAATTGTTTTGCCCAATGAGAGATTTTTCCAAGTCATAATTGAGGATTTGAGCGGTTATGACGGGATTATATACGATTAGAAAGAGACTTGTATCATCTGCAGATAAACTTTTATTGGAGTGTATATCTTGTACGATATCAAATATGTATATCATAAAAAGTATGGGGCCTAAAACAGATCCTTGGGGTACACCAGCTCTGATACACCTCCACTCTGCAAAATATAACCGGAAGTATCACTCGTTCTTTCCCTTTCTTAAGACAGATAGAAAAACATTTTAAAAGGCCTCTAGTGGTGCTAGTAGCTCTCAATTATGGATGAGTCCTTAACGCCAACGCGATCAAAACTTTACTTATATCACAAAACACAACTCAAATTTCTTTACCGGAGTCAACTGCTTGGCAAACCGTATCATAGAGATATGTTAATTGATTAGCTGTAGAATCGCCTGAAAAAAAGGCAGAGCGGAACGGTGTAAAAATGCTATTTTCTAGAAAGTAATTAGATAGGTGCTTGAAAACCAGTCTTTCAAAAACTTTCCAACCAGCGCTGGATGGAGATATTGCTTTGTAATTAGATACAATGGAAGGGGTCACCCTTCTTTAAAATTGGACAAACGTTTGCTTCTTTCCGATAGTCTGCAATGGTGGCTTCTCAAAAACGATTGGCTAAAAAGTGAACAAAGTGGATGAGAGAGTTCATTAGCCAACTAACGCAGAATACGGTTATTGAAATCATTCTGAGGATAAGCCTCACCACGAGGAGGATTTTGAGAATATTTTGTACTTCGTCAAGCGTTAGTTCTATAGAACGAGAACTGAAATGCGTACATAAAGGTATATCTAAAAGGTTAACATCTGTTTGATCAAGTACGGGTTATTCTATACAAAAATAGTTAAATGCTTCAGCTTTATCAACTTTTTCGGTGATAATCGAACCGTTGTGTTGAATGAATGAAATAAAATATGTATTATGACAACTGATGAGTACGTTAAGGGCTGAGCACCAGTCTTTCGAATATATGGTGCTAGATCTCAGATTTTATGCTAATTTGTCAATATGTAGCTGTTTAATTACATGTTGTATTGTTCAGCAAGGAACGACATTTAGTCCAATTAGAAGGCATGTTTAATTGCTTGGCTTTTCGATAGGCTCGCCAAAGTTTGGGTATCGATCTTTTGATTGCCGGTGTGACCCATCTGGGATCCGATGGGTTAACTTAACAGTTATGTTTCAGAATACATTGCTCAGATATCAAGCCTATGTGGTCGGTGATATGTTTTGGCAAATTCAGTATTTTAGTTTGAAGATTACCCCCAAATTAATAAGTGTTAAATTTTAGCATAATCTGAAAATGTAATTAAAAATGGTTAAAAGAAATTGAAGTTATTACCACTTGAATTTGTACATGATATATATTGCTTGTCAGCTAGGTGACGGAAATTAAATGGTCGGTCCCTTATAGTATTGATCGGCAGTATAATAGGCATCGGTACGTGTTAGAATTCCACTGACATATGGCGATAGGTTATTTCAGTTACCAATATGACGCTCACCGCCCCCTATCCCAAAGAGGAAATGGGCTCGAAACAACTGCAATGTTTCTTAAAGTAAGTTTTTTTTACAGTTATATAATTAAAAGTATGCCATAGATATGCTTAAAATGCAGGACTTTCCAGGGGATTCATACCATGGGCCACCACCGGGGGTTCCATCCCATATACCCCTTATATACTTGTTTACGCTTCCTCTAAATCATATTTTTGGATCCGCCCGTGTTTCAGTTCGATTAAATATTTTCTTTCAAGTTGCAGATATCTCAAATACGTCCACCAACCTATGCAACAAACAGAATAACCTCAACGCATCGATAAGTGGATCCAGTGTGGGAAAATCTCAGAATGCCATGTATGCCTTGTTTCTGATTGGTCAAATTTTTATTGGAGTCGGGGCTTCACCCATGTTCACGCTCGGCTTAAGTTACATTGACGAGAACTGCAAGCCGAAAGTGACGTCATTCTACATCAGTAAGTCAATTAACACGTGTTGTGCTCGAAATCCATGATTTTATTAATACAAAACATGTATTTAAGTTTGATTTCTTATTCTTGTCATCACTTACCTCTAATGTAAGAAATTTTATTAGCCTCATTATAGTGGCTTTAGAGGATCCTGTAGTATTACAAAACTGATTTAGAAGCGTTAATTTTAATTTGATTAAATCTCAAAATTGTATACAGCATCAAAATTGCAAGACCGTCAATTAAAAAAAAGAATAAAGAAATTCGTACAGGAAATTGGGGAGTCAAGATTTCCATGTGTTCATTTCCATGTGCAACTGAGCGTAAAATGAAAAAAATAGAGTTTTCAAACAATATTATTACTGTTACAGGTTGGACGTTCTGTTTAGCTGCAATCGGCGTTGCTATTGGATACATCGTCGGTGGACATGCACTGAGCCATTTTGTTGACATTAACAGAGTTGACCCATCCAGGTAAATAGGGTTTGAAGCAAAGAGATGAATATTATAAAGTTTGATAGCAAATATTCGATTTCATTCAAAACAGATGAATAAGCTCTTATTTTTAATAATAATGCTAAGGAGAGACAAATCACGTCATTTTGTGTATCTGACGACATACAAGAAGCCAATCATCTTCAAAGGGACGCGAGAAAAGAAACGTAACATATAAAGAATGAAGTTTTATGTTAGCATAATGATAATATACAGTTTATCACGTGCTAAATTTGGCCACAGCACGAGGAAAGAGTTTGAGACCAAGGATTTAGAGTAATTTTCAAGTTCTCCGCCAAGCGTTTGCACACAGCAAACAGTGTATCATCGTTGTTCTTTCATGATCAATTACTAAGTACATAAACTGTATACCATATACCCACAAACAGAGATTTTTAACAGGAAACAAAAAAAAAAAAAATATACTCAAGCAGCTGACGTCACAAAAACGCATAACGTTAAACAAGCCTAAATTAACCCAATGATATAAGAATGTGCGTGTGTGCGTGCGTGTGTGTGTGTGTGTGTGTGTGTGTGTGTGTGTGTGAAAAGGTTATTGTTAGTATTGGCAGTATTATATAACTTTACCGGTCTACAGAGTAGCATCTAATGTCTGAAACAATAATGGAATTAATATTATGGGGAATGAGACTCACGTTTCTTTGTATCAAAATGGTTCTAATTCTGAATGAGGTAAAGAATAATGAGGCAATTCAAAACTTGCTTGTCGTAATTTTGTTTATAACAAAATGCCCACATGCTAGTATCCTTAATGGACCTACGGCAATATTAAATTTTCTTTCAACCAGTGTTATGGAAATCCGAATTTGATAAGCAGTGAGCATTTCAATATTTTTAGAACTTTATGACATTAAAAAAGTCCGACCCATTTCAGTGTTCCTTTGACGCCCATGGATCCGCAGTGGGTTGGAGCCTGGTGGATTGGTACAACCATTTCTATTGGAGCTTTTCTGATCGTAGCCATTCCCATCCTTGGCTATCCGAAAAGACTTCCAGGTACAATATTTATCTTGTTTTGAAGTCTGATAACTTGCATTATTCCCTTAATTATTCACAATCAATTCATAGAGAGAGGTCTTCAGACAAATTTCAGTGTAACCATGAGATAGTTTGTATATTAAATTTTCTTCTCTATCGACCCACAGAAGTCAAAAACTTCGCAGTCATGCAAATGAAATAATTTGTCTGGAGTTTCTTAACAGAGTCAGAGAATTCTCCTACAATGTTAATTGATTTGACAAATTGTGGATGGTAATATTTTCACTATCTCCACTTTAGAGCTGCTCGTTTAGAGCATAAAAGTAAGCACAAATGAAGATCTTTTTCATTGATTTCTGGAATTCTTGAGCAGAGCATAATACAACAATAACTTCATTGTGAGCACATTATTTAACTATAAGGTATTTAATTACAGTACAACGTATATTATCAAACTCGTCGGACGAAGGAGAATCGTTGGGATGAACGGGAATTCGGATAATGGAACTCATTCGCCACTTCTGTCTATTGCGAGATGGCGCGAGTGTCATATGTGATTTTTAAAATGGTTCTCTGTTTCATAAGTCTTTGCTCATGAGGTAAAATGTTTGAAACAGGGAACCAAAAAGTTCGATCAATATACATACGTCATCTGGAGGAGCAATGTGTAGGGGAGTTCCATTGTGTATTCGTACATAATAGAAATGCTTGAGAGATACGGTGTTAGTTCAGATAAAACAAAGATTCCAGCAATCGGGATTCGGATAATAGAGGCATATTGTACCGCCTTTATGTGAAGATTTGCTTTTTATCGGGCCGAATGGAAGACCAGTATCACTCCAGGCGAACTCCTTTTAAATTTAATATCAATTGCCAAGTTTGTCCGATGTTGCAATGTCGCGTTCTTTATATTTTTATATATCCTTCTTCTCTGTGTTCTGTCTCGACGAATATTCAATTGCTTTTAGAGGGTATATTGAACATTTGCAGTCCCTGTTTGCTTCATTTTAAATTTCAGTTACTGATAGTTTTTACCTCGAGCACTAATGACAAGTTTTCATTTTGAAAAACTAAAACATAAGTTCTCTGGTTTCTGATTTTCAAACAGCTCTGTCTTTCATATTCAACGAACAACATAATTGTTTAAAATGCACGTTAACGAACTGCATTACCAATACAAACTGAAAATAATCCAACACATTGTACATTTTCAGGATATGAACAGCTCCAGCAGATACGCCAGTCCGAGGCACACACAGGTACCGATAACGGGCTTGTGGCACAAGATAGTTTTGGAAAATCCATCAAAGACTTTCCTAAGGCTCTGCTAACGTTGGTATGCTTAAACAATATACAATTCATGTTATTTATTGGTTAAAGAGATACTTTAAGATATTAACAATTCGAATTGTGTTAACGTTTCCTGTTTAACTCTCTCAGACTTGTCGGTTGCGGCACCAAATTAGCCGTTTTGCTTGACACTTTGTGTCAGGTTCGTGACCATTTATAGTTGTAATAACATTTTATTTCAGTGGAGAACCTTTTGGCGGTTTTCTTAGACATTCCATTTCAGTTTCGAATAATTATTCCAAATTAGTTCATTAAAGCAATAAATAGTGGAGAAAATACAATCTAAGTTTTTAAAATATTGTCTCCTATCCCTTTGCTTTGTGAAAAAGACGATTGAGTCGTTTTAAACTAAAACAATAAATACTTGACGCCAATTCAATTTTATGACATTGGTATCACATATGATTATTTAACAATTTATGCTTTCTTTTGAAAATCATGTCCCTAAGATCATATATTTTGTAGAGTCAAAACTTTTAACTATGGAAAAGAAATGCTAAGTGATATACTAGTATCTTGTGGTTATGGACTCAAAAGACTCATTTTGTTTCATTACTGGATCTTACCGATGTAAATGTGTTCAGAATACCCGAAACAACACATTAAAAACATTCAAATGAAATTAATGTTTGTTTTATTGTGGTAATGTCTAATATATACGCGTGGATTCTCATATTGCTATCCAGTTGCGGAATCCCCCGTTTCTACTAGTTTCTCTCGCCGGCACGACGGAGGCAATCGTCATCGGTGGGTACGCCACATTCGGGGTGAAGATTCTCCATCAGAGATTTAACGTGGACCTTCCTACAGCTGGGAGCATTTTTGGTAGTACAAAACTATTTTTGATTTATTTTTTTAATAAAATTGTTCAACGCTAAAGGGGCCTTTATTGATAGAAAAAGTCATTGAATCGACTAATCATTCTTGTAGCGCAGTTTTGCCTTCAGAAACTTGATATCACGAGTTTTGTCTTCAAACTGGTGACTCTAGAACCGCATAAAAAATTTCGAAACAGTAAGAAACAATTATAGCAGTTGATAAAACTGAAGGGTAATAAATAAATTTGGAAAGTCAAGCGCGAACTTATTTCTTGAAATTATCTTTATTGTAATGGCAAAGGTCACAAGTATGCGTATAAAATGAACAACTTTCATACTCAGCCATAATTTGAGAAGGGAAAAGGTATTAATTTGTTGAATATAATATCCATTGCGCATACTATCGTACAAATGGATAGGATTTAAAATGCACATAATGTAGATTTTCCTGTTCAGGGATCGTGACAATAATTGGCTCTAGTGGTGGAATGCTACTAGGTGGATATCTGGTGAAGCGTTTCCAACTGAAGTGCCGCGGAATAATGCGGCTGTGCAGCGGTTTTATGTTGGTCTCGCTGTTACTGTTCCCAACCTTTCTGGTATACTGCCCTTCCCCGTCGATTGCTGGAGTATCTGCACTTTATCCCGGACAGTAAGTTATCTACTGCAAGGTCATACACTGATTTACTTCATCGAGTGGATTGAACAGGGGCTTTTAGTGTGCTTTGATACCAAGTTATTAATGAATTCAAGCACAGTTCTCTTGCATTGCTTTCAATTATATATTGCCTGAATGTTTGCCACATTCATGAATATTTACTAATGATAGAATAGCCTTTACTTCAGGACTTCCGTGTCCTGTCGGTTCTGAAGGAAGTTTTCTTTCTTTATATTCGTATTTAAAAGAACTATGCATGGTACATAGTTTAATGTACTTAGAAGAAAACTAACGGGCCGAAATGTAAACATGAATGGAGAATCGCAATGACCATAACAGTCATAATCTTGACCATAATTTAAAGAGGCAATTATCGCGCGCTGCTATCTCCAATTAAAAGTCTCTTTCTGATTGAGCTTTTCGTACGCATACATTTCTATCCCGTTGTCGTGTCATTTTTAGACGATTGGAGGATTTCGTTGTACAAGTGTATTTCGTGTGCAGTTTATTAAAGTTTTACCCCTCGTTTTCGACATTCAGAATACTACATTTTATATGTGTACTATTCTCAAGATGTTTATGATATTTTTTTTGCTAACTCAAACTTTTTCCCTTTATGAAGATACAATTATGAGGGATTGTCGTCTGGCTGCAATGAGGCATGCGGCTGTACCACCGCTGGTTTTGAACCGGTGTGTTCTGGCAGGGAACAGATGATGTTCTTCAACCCGTGCTTCGCCGGATGTAGTCAGGTGATACACTCGAATGGAAGAAAGGTAATTTAAATTCATCTGTCATTCTTGGCTACTAATTCTAAGTGCAAAAAATAGATTTTATTCACGAGGTAAACGTTTGTAATTTTCGTAGCCAAGGAAGAAAATACGAAATACGAAATATGCGTATTAGACTAAAATTTCCTCTTAGGTATTTGTTTCTTGACACCTTTTTACAAACTTATTTACAATATGTTGTGTTTGAACCTTGTCAAAGATAACCTGTGGACTATGATATACCGACTTCCTACACCGTTGGAAAGGAAAACTTCAGATTTTAGGTTAAGATTGGGATAAATTTAGATGTGAACAGCGATCTTGTACATTTTGGTTTATTTCCCCTAAGGGAAGTGCTGGTTGTGGATGGTGGAGGGGGGGGGGGGCGAGACAGACACATAGACAATTACAGTGTAAAGCATGGGGACATGCTGTTTTGCTGCAGTTTCTGGTTATAAATGTACCTGTGTAGCGTTATTTGATGCTACTGATGAGCTGATGAGGACAGAAACATCTTGTATATTTTAATGTTACCGACCAGCAGAGAGTCCAAATTTTGGGGCTGAGTTTTCGGTTGTTGAGATTTTCGAGATACAAAGATAGCTGAAGCTTTACGCTGAGACCTGGCGAGTCATTTGAATGATGCCGATTATTGGAGAAATTGATTTTAGAGTTATCGGAGTAAAATTACTGCATTTTTTACTTCCAGATTTTCAGGGAGTGTACATGCTACAATGAAACATATACCAATAGAACAAACCCTGACTTGATGAGCGGGACCTGCACAGACACGTGTGACTGGTTGTACGTGTACTGTGTACTAATGTTTTTTATTATGATCGTGACCTTCGCCACAATGTCACCAGGAACGACAGCTACCTTCAGGCAAGCACAAATTAGTGCTGGAACCATTATTGAACGATGTCTTGGTTGGGAAGTTTTGGCAAAAATAAATGATATTATCAACTTTTGACATTTTTAGGCACCATAGACAATATTTATAACAAGTTACGTTTTATATGGAGTATTTGGACTTCAATTCTTTTTTAGAACATCAACGTTTTCACTAATGGTTTTTTTCTCTTGTAAAATAGCAATATTTTATTTTTTAAATTTTAAAAGGGGATTATGCAGCAGGCATTCCGAACACAATGACTAACTAAAACATTATGATATATGTAAATAAAATAACACTATACATGCAAATATGATACACTGAGCTAATTAAATGAGGTATTATCATCTACAAATTGAATATGTCATGCATTTCATTTTTAGCACATATTTCACTACTCGCCTTTGGAGAGAGAGAGAGAGAGACAAACTTTATAATGAAATTTTTATAAATGTTTTATTGCAGGTGTGTGCCGAATAAGCTGAGGTCAATGGCCTTAGGAATAAGTGTTTTGATTGTTCGACTCTTGGGTAAGAAATGATTTTCATAAAAATAATACAACAAATTTTCTGTTGAATAAATTGGAATTTGACACATGAAAAGTTTCTATATATACAAGTGAGATTCCCTTCCTAAGATAAGTTCAAAGTTATCAAAATTTGCGTGCATTGTCGACGTGCATAATTTACATTTAATATAACGTTAAAGAAGTAAAGTTCTAGCTAAAGTTTTGGCCATATCTTCTCCAGCGTTAAATGTTTCCTTTGATGTATTCAACGTAATATTCAGTCGATCACTATTACAACGGCGACAATAGTTATAGTGCAAAAGCTACAGTAGCAAGCACAGTTAAGGTGGGAGATGTATTATTTTAAAAAGAGAAAAGCATTTGCTGATAGAAAGACGTAGCAATTTCGTAAATAGGTAGTTGGAAAATAAGAGTTATATATTCAGTGTGTTCACGTTCTGAGAAATCTGAAAGCGTGTATTTTTATAATCGAGTAATGTTAGTCGAAGAGTATTGGATGCATTTAATATTTTCAGGTACAACGCCTGGTCCAGTTTTACTGGGAACCATTATTGATAGCACGTGCCAGGTGTGGGAAAGCAATGGCGGAGATGGCATCGGCGCGTGCTGGGTGTACAACAGTTTCGATATGGGCGTTAGATTAATGATCTGGTGGATCGCTCTCAAATTTACAGGAGCAATTCTTTTCTTAATAGCATCATTTATGTATAAACCACCAAGTGAAAATATACAGGGTGATTCGCAAGAACTCATTTGTAGACCAGTACCAATCTATACAGTACGCTATGACATCTGCAAGAAATATTGTGATGAAGAAACTACCTAGAGAGGGTATACTGCAATTTTCTCTTTTATTTTTTCTGACAGAACTTTAATATAAATAAAGTTACACACAGTTATCTATTGAACTAGTATAGAGCGATTTTCAAAAGCTGAAAAGTAAAGGAAACAAACGACTGGTCCCGATCAGTGGTATATGCTACGATATTTTCAAGAAACACTTTGACAAAGGACGGAGATTGTGGACAATAAAGATTTTATTTGTCATCTGTCCCAGTTTCAGCAGGGGAAAAAAAGCAAAACACAAGAGCACATTTGAAAGAGTTTTGTTTTTACAACTTCAGGTTAGGACTTATATGACCAATAAGTGGACTGGCAGTAGTTATGTATTCATCAGATAGATAGATAGATAGATAGATAGATAGATAGATAGATAGATAGATAGATAGATAGATAGATAGATAGATAGATTGGTGCACGGTGGTATTAATTGCAGTAACAACTATACATTTGCAGTCTAAGCTTTTTAAAAATTGAATATGCATTCGTTCCATGAATATTTTGAATTTGCAACTTTGGTGAATTGTCTAAGAAAACAGTTCAAGAATGCATGTAAGAATGACTCACCCACCCCACAAATCACGATATTGGGTGGTCACTCGAATTTGACAAAAAGTCCTACTTTTATTTGCATTTAAGGAAAATGATCAGCATTTAGAATGCCCAATTGGTAAATACAAGTATAGCACATCATCAGTGTGTTGTTAGTGTCTGTATATATATATATATATATATATATATATATATATATATATATATATATATATATATATATATATATATATATATATATAAATTAGTTCACCTTGCTACGAACAAAGTGAATTTATGGAATTGCCATGCATTCGTCTTGCTTTTAACCACATTTTTTGGCTTTTTTAGATTTCTCAAAAACCGTCGGGACACTTTGGATTGATCTTTGTAGGAATGTTCCTTACGGCATCCTCTCAAACAATTGTGTCCAGGATGGCCAATCTAGCAACGGTATGGTTTCTATAGCAACCATAAAAAAAACTTAATTTGAAATTACTGAGAACGGATGAGTCAGTTTTGATCAGACATGGTAGAAATGTTTCTTTAAACCGGTTCTATCAAAATTGTGTCAGGGGTGGCTCTCCCAGCAACTGCGTGGTTCCATTGCAACCAAATGGAAATCCTATTCGACTTCTTCACTAGAACGAATGAGTCAATTTTGATCAAAATCGTTAGGAATACTCCTTAGAGTAAACTCTATCAATACTCTGTTCTGGGTAGCTCACCTAGTAATGGTGTGGCTTCTATATTAACCATATGGAAAGCCTATTTTCAACTTCTCTAGAACATCTGCTCACGTTTGATCAAACTTGGTAGGAATGTTTCTTTTGTCAGGCTTGATCGAAATTAGTTTACCTAAGTCCTGACCCTAATTTTAGCAACTTGTCCGTAGTTGATCATTCTAATACTGACAGCTGGACTGTCTAACATGAACAATTTTGAACAATCACACACAGTATGCAGGTGGTTATATCTAGCATAGCTGATCATCTATAGTCAGAGGACTCCCCATTCTTTCTATACCAAGAACAGTTTGAACGCATAATTATACAGATGGATGCATTGAGTGGAGTAGAGCATTCTTAGTACTTCAGTAAGTTGAAGTACCTGATAAATTATTACAACTCTAGCACGTTACATCTTTGAGCAAAACGACAGACTGTAAAATCAACGCTTTTAACCGTAGCTCGTATTGTTGTCGAATTTTCCGTAAAAAAACTATGGTGAAATCATGGCAGTAAACAGCTCTTCTCGATCAAATTTGGTTGGAGTTTTCTTAGAATAAGCGCTATCAAAATGGTCTGAGGTGGCTGTCCTATCTTTGGTGTGGCTTCCTTAGCAACCAGGTGGAAAATCTGTTTTCAACTCTTTCGAACAGGCGAGTCAATTTTGATATTTTGACAGACTATAAAATGCCTAAATCAGACTTTGGGAATTTCTACTAAGCCGTAACCAAATCATATTCAGATCTGATCAATAATTGTTTTAACTTAAACCTATAGACAGGTATTGACGTAAGATGTACATTGAAATATATATGAAATGGCCTTGGGGTTTCTATAAATAGTATAATGTAACTTCTGCCAAGGCCAGGTATCAGGTATCAGGGAACTAGCTCTCTGCCGGAACCAAGTTTTGGAATAAGACATTCCGTTTCATGGATAAAGAGAGAATCATAAGAAATGGTTAGGTTATTTTCAAAAAGGCACAGGAAAAGGAGAAATAATCCTTGCACAAATTAAAATGGATTCTGATAAATATTGCTTTGTACTAATGCTCAACAAAGCCAGTAACAGCAAACTCTTCTACCCGTAAACTTAAGTGGTTCTGATCCAAAGTCATTGTCAAACTTTACAGTACAATGTCATCTGGCCCATTTACATCTTTGCAATATGAAGCTGACCTCTGCATTACTGACATTTTTAAAAACAAGAAAAGGATAGCGTGAGATTTGAAGCATACTGGTAAATACATAGCTGTGTAATGACTTCAAAATTTGATCAAAATTGGCTAAGTCATTCTGAAGAAGTGGGAAAGAGCTTTCCATTTTTGTTGCTATCTAAGTCACTCAGAACACAATTTTGGTAGACCATGTCCAGAAAAACGTTCCTACCAATTTTAAGCAAAATAGGCCCAGTAGTTTTGAGAAGTAGTTAAAGAGAGCAATATTGATGGATGTCACACGTTGGATGATGCACACCTGACACAAGGCCATACCATAAGCTCACATGACCTTACTGCCAGGTGAGCAAAAGATAAATAATCTACAGCAGCTGTATATGTTATCACCCCTGATGGGTTATACTAAAACCTCTTGCTTGTTTTGTTCAGTATTGATATCTTTAAAAGAGTTTACTTGTAGGAGGGTTATCCAAATATAGCTTGGAAACAAATAGTCAGATATTTTTAGACACAGATCCAAATACACACACACACACACACACACACACACACACACAGAGCCCGTATTCTGAAATAATAAGAACAATTTATGTGCATACCAGGCGAGGAATGCACACTAAGAGTTGCCATTAAAGTATCTTTTCAACCAAACTATAAACATTATGCAGCAAAATTTATTGTCTGTGTTCTAAGAGATAATTATTGAAAGGGTTATCAAAATTTAGTTTGATAATTGATACAAAATTTCCCTAACTAAAATTAAAGTTATATCAAGGATTACACTATTTCAACTATACAGCATTGCTTTTTGGAAAAAGAAACAAAAACATTTTGTTTGTTTCATCACATGATGCTTGACATGGAAGAGCAAATAATTACAGTACTTTTATTACGTGAGACCATACTTGGATTTCCCGGTTAATAATATTTACAAAACAACCCAATACTCACAATCAATCTGCAACTCCCCAAAAGCAGCTATTACGAGGGTTTTTCGTGAGACTTCTGTGAATCTCAATATTTTAGCATAATTAAATTGAGTGAATTACTAATGTGCAAAAATATACATTTTTAGTGATAATGGTTTAATGCGATCTAAACAAAAGCAATATATACTAACATGCTCTTCTATGTAAACACAAATGAAATTAAGTGTGTTTGCCTTTGTCCAATCAAAAGGAATTGTCAATCTGCAAATAACATGAATCAACGTGAACAACGAGAGATGTTAAAAATTCATATATCTCTGTATTTCTTGTACCACAGCTACTGGTCCATCTACTTCTTCATATAAAATGGCACCTGCTAGATATCGTCTACTAATCTTTACCTCCAGTTCTGGAACAATCAATATCGATAATCATTGGTGTTTTAGACATATACAGGAGTCGACTTAACACAGATTATTCTATTAACCAGCAGGGCCAGCTCACATGGAAATGAACTGGCCCTACAGAATATCAACTGGCCCTTCCATTCAAAAATAAATAATGACTTTTGGAAACTTTAACTGGCCGCGCGGTTGTCAGTATTTACAAGCCCTTCTCAAAACCCATAGGCCACGGGCCAAAATTGCTGCTAAATTGACCTCTAATATACATTAATTATGATATTTCCGTCACAAAATATGAACAGGAATTCAATTTTAGCAAGAAATAGTTCACTCATTAAGTTCGCTAAAATTTTAATGCACACTAATATTGCTGGAATAAAGATATCCTTCAGGAAGTAAAGTGTTGTTTTCTTTCAAACCATATGTCTACAATTGCAAACCATATGTCTACAATTGATGTGACCACATTTCATTATTAATCATAAATACTCCAGTCTATGTTCATTCTATTCTGACAGGTTTGCGAAAGTCCCATATGGTCGGCATTCACTTAGAAAGCAACGCTATTTCCACCACTTTTTTTCTACAATTAAACGATGTTTAGGCTGATGAGTACATAAGCTAGAATAATGTGTATTCTTGTACTGTATGAGATCTGTCCGGGATTTCAGTAATGAAAACGTCCACTGCTGTATACAGGTGCCTACGTATTGTGGAGACGGTGAACTAAGCTGACTTTATTACCTGTGTTGGGATTGTCTTTGGCGAAACACACAGTATGCTACTATTAATAGCATACGTGCAGAGGCAGAGCCTGTACTGTAAAATAGCACACGTGAAGGTTGTTTACTGGTAATCTACATGTACTAGTGGAATGTGTTTGAACATTTGAGGAAGGAATAACTATAAATTGCTAATAAATGCCAATGTGATTGGTGAAGTATAGATGGAGAGTTCAACATGTAGACCTGGCACACTGGGTTTATGCCGACTACAATTTCGGGTGTCTTATACCCTCTTTGCAAAAACAATAGCTGACAACTGCAGAGTACAGTAGTGGCTATTTAAAGATGAGTGCTGATGCCCAACTTGAATGAAGCGTAAGATGATATAAGTCTGTATGCTAATGAAAACTGGAAATTATATTGATTTTTTGTTTGTTTTTAATTTTTGAAACGATGTACAGGTTGTGACGGTATTCCATCTGGAATCGCATTATAATAAAGGAGGGTTGTATATAAATACTTACTGGGCATGAAATCAAACTTTAGATATGCTAATGACTTTGACCTCTGGGTCTATCCTTACTCACCCCACCCCAGCTCAGCACTGAATTAGGGGGTGGTACAAAACAAGGGAGTGTCGATATATGTATTTTAGAAACTCTCGAGTTTTTTGTTGTACGCAATTACCAATGCTGCACTGAATACTCTGAATGAAAGTTTTTTTAAAATTTTTTTATTTATTTCTAATAACAATCATAAATTATAAGAAAATATTTCAGCAATTACCTTTGCAAAGCATTGTTTTTACTCCAACGATTTTGTATTTTGTAAAGTAGTTCCACTAGCTGTGATTCTATAATATAGTTCCATTAGCTGTGGAGTTACAATCAGGAGAATTAACCACTCTACGGTCAGATAATTTTCTTTGAAGTATGGAATTTAATAACCAGTGAGCTAAATATAGATTAAATCTTGTATTAGAATTATAAACCATTTTTAGCAACAGAAGAATAGACAACATGCCATTGACTCTGAAGGAACTGAAAAACCTCCAAGCCAATATTTATTTAAATTAAATACAGATTAATGTCCTACTTTTAAAGACTTGTTATATAAAATGCAGGTATATTCAACATTTGAGTGCTCAGTAGGTACAGACCCTGAAACAGGTAATTTTACCGGTGAAACTAAAAAGGAATGCACAATGAATGCAAACAAAATGATGAATGCATTTTGAAGAAATCAGATAGTACAAATGCAAAATGCAGAACAATAAATGTTAAATGAAAATGGAATAAAACGTGAATGTATTTCATGATTGGATTTGAAAATTGATTATTTTTAGGCTGTTGTAAAATGTTTACGGTCCAAAGCCCTTTTGCATGTTAATCCGGAATCAGAATCTTTACACTGAGTGACAGACAATTTTTCACCCGTAACAAACCTTGACACTGGTCTTGTTGAGGCAGACTTAAAAAAAAAAAAGCCATAGATGTGATGACATCATCACCAGTGGTTGTATCTGTACAATCTTTATTTGAATGAAACGAAATAGAACTAAAATGTGCTGACAAATACCCTAAAACTATATTTCACACTTATTGCAGTTGCGGTTACATTTTATCGTAAATTCAACGCTTTATTTTGCATTGTATGCATTTGCTATTTCGTTACAGCAGACTTTTAATAAGATAAGAAACAGAAGTTATAGTCCTCTCCCTTTAACACACTCGAAAACAGAAAACCCGACTTAAGTAAATACAGTTCATTTAAAACAATTATTTTTTTGTTTTTGTGGGTCTTAACAGAACTTTTAACACAGTATTGGGTTTATGATTCTAAGGAAATGGGAGCTCAGTACCTTTCAAAAGGACACACCGAGGCAGCCGACCCGGGAAAGTAAAAATGAAAGGAAACAATGAATGGAAGTGATAAACGCAAAATATGAATGCATTTCTGAGACCATATACGAAAATAGATATGACAAAAAAATGAAAATGTGAATAGAATGGAACCAAAAAGTAAATTAAATGTAAACAGAATACAAATGGAATGCAAATGAACTTCATATTTAGTAAAATGACCTGATGCAGGGTCTTAATGAAATTTCTGAAGCAAAATGAGTGCCTGTATGCCTTAAAACAAGGAACATTAGAAAGCATTTAATACGTGTCATGAACTTTGTGTCTCATGAACCATTCAACATACATGTACATTTATATTTATCACATTATTACAAAAACTACTGTCTATGCCCTAGAATGACGGTGGCAGGTCATGTAGTGTTACTCTTGTCAATCCACCCATCTATCACATTCAGGTTAAGTTTTACATTAAGGTCACTTTTCAGGCACTAGTGGGGTATCCATGTTTCATGAACACATTTCTAATCTCAGTGATGTTCTTAGATGTTGTTATGTGTTATGTCATTGTGTGGTACATTACTGCTGTGTCACTGTCTGGTACATAACTGCTGCGTCACTATGTGGTACCTAACTATTATGTGTGGTACATATATCACTGTGTGGTACATAACAATTATGTCACTCTGAGGTACATAACTAATATGTCACTGTGTGGTACATAACTGTCATGTCACTGTGGCACATACGAATTACGTCATTGTGTGGCACATAACTGTTATGTCACTGAGTGGTATATAGCTATTATACTAATATGATAATGTGTGGTACAAAACTAATATGTCACTCTGTAGAACATAATTAGTATGTCATGATGTGGTGCATAACTGCTCTGTCACTGTGGTATATAACTTATGTCACTGTGTGGTACATAACTGTTATGCCACCGTATGGTACATTACTACTATGTCAATGTGTGGTACAAGGCAAATTAACATTAGGTCACAATCTTGGACGCATGGCCTTTGGGGTAAAAGGGGAATTTAACAATAGTCCATAGGTTTAACATTAGTATGATCCTTGAGGTACAAGGGAATTTAACATTAGTCCATAGGTATAATATAAACATGACACTTGGGGTGCAAGGGGAATTTAACGTTTGTTCTTTACATGGTATATTCTTTTGTATACATAATGTTTGGAAACAAATGACACAATGGGTAAAAGGGGAATGGTTATGTCAAAAATAACCTAAACAACCTGTCAAAATTCTCCATTACATTTTCCCTTGTCGCAATAAATAATTTTGGTTTAGGTTACAAAAATAGCAGTATCGCGTCAAGGTACCACCTCGTTTGAGTGACCAACACCAGCTCATCTACTGACCAGCACCCACATATGCGAACCAAACAAAAGGGTAGGAATATACACACACTATACCCACAAAACACCACACCGTTTGAGTGACCAGCATCCACTCATCTAGTGACCAGCACATACACTTACTCACACAAAGGTAGGATGCAAATGAAGGGGGATGAAATAGAAGTGAAACCCCTTATAAACTAAAAGTTCCCCTACTACCCTTATACCCCTATAACTTCCCTACCATCCCCTTATAAACAAAACTACCACCCCCTACCACCCTTATAATCCCTATAACCATAGCAGTGAGGTGAAAAGAGAGAAAAGTTAAGGAATATAGTAACACGAACATACTTATATACTATCACACACAAGGGTAGGAGTGCTCACACATTATACCCACAAACACACTTATATACCATCATACGTGGAGTAAAAGGAGAGAAAACGGTAGGAGTTTTCCTACATACACAAACATACTATCACCCCTAAAAAAGGGTAGGAGTGCTCCCACATACACACAAACATTCATGAAAAGGATAAAACTGCTGATACATACACAAACATACTATTAGCCGGAAAAGGATAGAAATGTTCATACATATGCCTACTAATCAACACGTCGTCTGGCTGACCAGTACCCACACCTACTAATCAATACATCGTTTGACGTGACCATTACACACTCATCTAGTGACCAGCACCTACACTTACTAACACAAATGGTAGGATGAAAAAGAAGGGGGATGAAATAGCAGTTAAACCCCCTTATAAAAAAAAACGGAATCCCCCTACAACCCCTATAATTTCCATCTCGTTCCCTTATAAACAAAACTACCACCCCTACCACCCTTATAACCCCAACAACGCTAGCAGTGACGTTAAAAGAAAGAAAAGGGTAGGAATATGTGCACACTCAAAACCCAGCGGTCCTTTTCAGAGCTACACATATCTCTCAGAAAAGAGATACTACTAAATTATTGCTAAATCTAACAAAGCAAATCCCCCAATATGTGTGTGTGTTTAAATATCTTATGACACTAAAAAAAAAATCAAGAGAGAGATACACTTGAGTGTTTGGTATATTCTCTTGAATATGAATCACAATGAAATTTCAAAACACTTCACAAAAGTACATTTTTTCTTCTTTTTTTTTTAATGTCTTGCCATTTTGAATATCTACACTGTAATGGGTTCTTCTTCTGTTTCATCTGCTTGTCTTGCTTTAAATTTCTTTACTTGAGTCGGTTCTTCTGTTGAGACGGTATAGACGAAAGTTTAAAAAGTACAAGTACACTTTGGAATGCCTCGCTGATCAGAACTCTTCGACCGCGAGTTCATCATTTCAAGAAACCAATAATTTAAATAGTTTTAGGACCTTTTGAATATAAGGTTGTATGTTTGCAATGTTACGGGCGAGACAGGAGAGGTTACATATAAAGAAATTAAGAATATCGACGTCTTGTAGATACAACATGGTTGAGAGTAAAGAAATCTTTATAAGCTCGTCAAAGAAAGGTTTCTGTACCAATTTTTTAAGTTACAATGTTGTAAGAGGTAGCATTTCACCACTATTGCAGCAAAAAATATAAAGTATAATTTAATTTTCTTTTCATAATCTCTAACAAAAAATAAATGCTAAGAAAATTATGAATTTGAATAGTATTATAATACTACTATAAAATTATTTGTAAGCGTTTTCGCAAGCGAATTATATGTTGAGGATCATTTTAGTGCGTGTTTGCTATTTAAATATCTTGAAATGAGGTATGCTAAATCCAGTTAATACGGGAGATTTCAAACTGTCATGGGTGATAGAGAGTCACAAAAGTAGTATAGGGAGCGAACTGGGGTACTGGGGAGGCAGTTGGGGTACCAAGGGAAAATTAACATGGAGGGAGGCAGTTGGGGTACAAGGGGAAATGAACATGGGGAGGCAGTTGGGGTACCGAAGTGTTTATGGGTACCGAAGTGTTTTATGGGTACAGAAGTGTTGTGTTTATGGGTATAGAAGTGACACATATACCTAACAGACAAACAAACATATATGGCAAATAAGATTTTTTCTTTTCTTGGCAATTGGGTGGCCCTGAAAAGGGCCGTTGGTTTTTGTTAACCAAGTTAACAGATATCACACATCGCGTAGGGTCTTCGTCTCCTTAAGCTTCGACGTACTTCAGGTCCGTAAATCAATACCCGCTTCAGGCAGCCTTGTCTCTCTATGTAGATCCTTCTCTTCCACACCGCTGTATCTGTCATCTTGGTAATCGCCCATGATGCTTTCACGTACATGGGGTAGTCTGGGTTGTACAGCATACTCGATACGATGTTGGATGATTCAACAGAGGTATACATCTTCTTGTCTTGAGAACCGGTGAAGCTATATGACAAAAGCGCTGGTATATATAGCCTATATATGGGTCAGCGCCGATTGTTTCGGGCTCTGGATCGAGGATACCGCCTGTTGAAAGTATATGAAATTTGGCACTTTCCTACCACAGCACAATACCAAAAGGACGACGCCTCGAATCCAGGCATTTTTTCAGGGTACGTCAACGAATTTCTCAAACTGAAACAAGAAGCCAGCGTTTTCCCTCTTGGTGTCGGACGCCAGAAGACCAAGTCCAATTCAAAGAACAGTACCCTGCCGTAGAAGGCATCACTTTGGAAGACGTAGAAAAGAACGAAGGAAGAAGATCGTTTGCCAAAGTCATGTTGAATTGTTTGTGGGGAAAAATGGCACAACGTACGATCTTGCCCAAGACGGAATACTTGACAGATCCCAGTCACTACTTTCAACTTGTGGAAGACAAAGGAAAACTAGTGAAACACGTGGAAATCATCCGTGAAGATTTGATCTTGGTCAATTACGACGAAGAACCCAAGTTTGTACACCCCGACGAGTTTAGGAATGTGGTCATTGCAGTCTATGTGACAGCCAACGCTCGCTTGAAATTGTACGACGAGGCTTTAGAAGTGTTGGGAGATCGAGTCCTGTACTTTGACACCGACAGTTGTAGGTACGCCGTGCTGACCATCAGTGGGGACGTGTTCCAGTATAAAAAAGAAGTGTGACCTCCGAGAGACCTCAGTTAAATTGTTTGCTCCTGACATCTAAGATGACCTACAAAAGTGAACACCACCACCATCCTATCGTTCCAAGAAAGGCAAAACCAAAAAAGGACTTCCGCCTCGTCTCGCCAAACATTGGGATGTGTTGTCCGTCCTGACTAAATCCAATCCGCCATGCGAAAACAACTCATTCAAATAGCCCCGAAAGAAATCATCGATACCGTGTGCGAATGTTGTTTGAATGTATTGAAAGGAACGGTACCTTTGTCCAAGATACAGATACAAAAATTAGGAAAACATCGAAACGTTCTTTGACAAATAGTCAAAAAGAAAATACCTCTCAGTCAAAAGAAAAAAATGCTGGTGCAACGAAGAGGATTTCTGCCAATGCTGATAGGACCGTTGTTAAAAATAGCGGCTCCATTGTTAGGAACGATTGCTGGACCTCTTTTAGGAGGAGTCATGCGATTAAGACGGAAAGACAAAAGAAGATAAAAAGGACACCCTTCTCTGGAAAGACAACACACTTGTACCTTTGGATCTTATGGAAGGACGAAAACTGACTTTAGTTCTTTACAAACGATGGATGGAACTTCATCGTTGGTACGAACAACGGATACCGCATTTACCTCCCAATCCGAATCTCAACGAGATGTCTCAGTTACAACAAGAATTACAATCGCTCATGGATCGAAGTGATTTGTCAGAAGCAGAAAAATTGCAACGGTACGGTCAACTCTTGCAACGTCTTCAACTCTTTCACCAGAAAGCTTTAGACGAAACAGCTAAACCCACTCTGAGAGATTTTGAAGACCATGATGAAAATCGAACCTAGAACCACCACCAAGACAGCAGACACAGCCACGGGGACGAGAGAAGAAGACAATCCCCGAAAAGTGTTTCAAACTACGTCTGCTCCCGCCATCCCTAGCAAGATTGCAGCTGGCTTGTTGACACCCTTTCCTACACCTCGACGAGAAGAAATGAAAGCTTCGGTTAGAAAGATGATGTCCACTCCCTCTTCAGCAGAAGAAAAAAAGAAAGAAGGCAAGACAGAAGTGAAAAAAGACATCAAGAAAAAAACCACCATCCCTTCACAACCCACTCCAGTGGCTCGTCGGACGTGTCAAGCTGTTTAGTCCAAACCCCACGACACCAAAAGTAGTAGTATCAAATAGTGGGTGACTTATTGAGGAGCAACAAAACCATGGAGAGACTTTTAGCTAGCATTTACTACAATCCTACACACCCTGCTGGTTACGGAGGAGTTAAAAAATTGTATCGAGCTGCTAAAAGCCAATTGAAAAGTGTATGTTTGCAAGAAGTACGACGATGGCTACAAGAATAATCGACGTACACGTTACAAAAACCCATTCGACGAAAATTTTCTAGAAGTCAAACCAAAGTGGATGGCATCGATCATCAATGGCAAGCAGATTTAGCGGTCGTCTCTCATTTGGCAGCGTACAATCGTGGTTATAAATATTTGTTTTGTGTCATTGACGTGTTTTTCAAATCCGCTTGGGTCGTTCCATTGATTTCTAAAAGCAGTTAGTGCGCGCTTTAAACTGGTGTTGAAACAAAGTGGTCGTCACCCTCTAAATTGGCAAACATACAAAGGCACCGAATTTCTAAACCAAGCTTTTCAAAAAGAATTGAAACAACGAAACATTCATTTTATTACCAGTGAAAATCCTGAAACCAAAGCCAGTGCCGTGGAACGTTTTCAAAGAACTTTGAAAGAACGCATGTGGAAATATTTTACACATCAACACACTCTCAAGTACATCGACGTTTTACCACGTTTGGTCAAAGCTTACATCAATCGTACCATCGTAGCATCGGATGTGCCCCCGAAAAGGTCACCCCTGAAAGCAAAGTGACAGTGTTTGATAAATTGTTTGGCACAAATCAGAATGGACAAAAGATAACCCTGGTACTCAAGACGGGAGATTGGGTTCGCATCGGGAAAACTAAATGCACTTTTGACAAAGGTTATTTACCTAACTGGACTACCGAATTGTTTCGTGTCACTGGACAAGTGCGTGGACGCGATCCTCGCGTCTATAAATTGGAAGACATGCACGGGGAAGTGTTAAAAGGAACTTTTTACTTGCCTGAGTTACAACGAGTGACCAAAAAAGAAGACGACTTGTGCGAAATCGAAAGCATTCTCGAACGAAGAACACATAAAGTAGGCAAACGCCGAGTAGAAGAAGTCAAAGTGTGTTGGAAGGGATATCCCCCTTGTTTTGATTATTGGATTACCGCTTCCCAAGTCGTCGACTATAAAAAGAAGAAGTAACCAACATGCCGTTCAACACAGCAACTACCTCTTCTCCTTCGCAGAGTTCCTTTCTTCAAGAATTACAAAAATAACCTTTGTTGGTGTGGTGCGGAGAACGTGTCCCTAAAAATCAAATCGTCTTTTTCTGCCAAATCTTGGTGGTGTATTGTGTCATTGGAGCAGCCATTGCCAATTTGAGTTTGCAACCAGAGGACAAACAATTGTGGACCATTTTACTCAGCAGTTGCATCGGTTATCTTTTGCCCAGTCCATTCTTGAAATATAGTACGGACAGTAACAACAGCCACCGCAACGGTACGGCCAACGCCAGCCATCCTTCTTCCAGTCACAACAATACCAGCTCTCTTTTGGAACATTTTGAACATCATTCTCCTTTGGCCACGAGTGAATAACCAATTTTATTTAACTTTGCCCAGTGACAGTTCTATGGATGTGTTTCCCAACAACACCTTATGTTGTTTCACGGCCAAATTACCTTAGTTCATACAATTAGATCACGAAGCTCATTGGGAAGTGGGTTTGGTAGAAACCATTTATTCTACGCAAGTTTGGAATGTGTCTGGAAATCAAACTACTTTTGTCGTGGATATCCTGAGCGAACAAGTGCAAGATCACTTGGACAAAAATGATCCTGGCTTTTACGTTTCCAAAACATCACTACCCTGCATTCCTCCATTGAATAGGTATACAATGAAAATTAATGAAGGGTATTATTTTAGTTCTCGACATTTGGTGGAAACGATTGCGACTATTTTCAACGACCAACGTGGCAAAGCCCTGGACATAACCAAGAAACGTGTCCTGATCGAGTATCATGCCATTGCTCATCGTTTCAACATGCATTTTGCGGACGCCAAAATATTGTCCATCACTTTTTCTCCTGAGTTGTTTGCCATCTTGGGTGGAAATACAGCCATAGTTCCTGCCAAAGCTCCTACCAAAGACATCCACAGCAACGATCATTTTTGGAAGAATTTTCGCTACCCTATTGAATTGAACGAAGGACTGAATTTATTGTTTCTGTACTCCGATGTGGTGAAGTACAACGTGGTGGGAAACACAGCCGCTCTGTTACTGAGAGTCATTCCTTTCAAAGTGGATTTTGCTGTCACCGCGTACGAAGAAGGTGGAAATACGTATCACGTTCACCGTGAATTTGTACATCTTCATTATCTTCTTGTCAGTAAATCGTATTTTGACAGTGTCAACATGAGTATAAAAGGAGATCTGGGACAAAATGTTCTATTCACTAAAGGAAAAGTCACGGTGAAACTACATTTTCGAAAAAGATTCTCCAGCGAATTGTAACACCAAAATGTATCCTGTGTACCGAGAAGTGGCTCGACAACGAGGACAAGGTTTAGGAGATATGTTAAAATCTTCTTTTCGGACTGTAGCTCCCATCTTGAAACCTATGGTGACTCGAGGATTTCATGCCTTAAAAGATGCCGCTTTGACGCAAGGAAAAGAATTTCTTCAAAACGTCCTCATCGGCAAACAAAATCCGAAAGAAGCCTTTATGAGAGCAGGAAAAAATGTGTTGCTGCAAACTGGAAAAGATCTTTTGGGTCGCCCAGAGACTCGTATAAATTCGCTTCACACTTCTGGCCCTGGCATTACTTCTTCCTCAACGACACAGCAAGGACACGGCAGAAAGAGACGTCGACACCCCTTCAGAGCTCATAAACGACACGGTGTTCAGAAAAAGAATAAGAAAAGAAGAACGGTCAGAGAATCAGACGTGTTTGATTACTAACTATTGAAAATGATGCACCGAGATTCTTCCGAATGTACCAAGTCAGAACTGGATCTTTTTGCCATGCCACCTACCATGATGACAATGCAAGAATCCCAGTGGGTAGAATTTCATCCTGTATCGTCTTCAGCCTCTATCGAATTTGAAATCAAAGGACAAACCGAAGATTACGTGAATAGCAGTCACTTGTATCTTAAACCCAAAGTGATCAAAACGGACAACACCAATCCTGATGCCGATGCCAGAGTCGCTCCCGTCAATAATTTCATGCATTACTTGTTCAGCGAAGTGAGTTTGTACTTGAATAACAAACTGGTTAGCAGCAGCATGGATACTAACCCTTACCATGCTTACTTGGAAAATCTCTTGACGTACGGAAAAGTAGCCAAGAACACCCATCTGGATGCTTCCTTGGTATGGATACCTGACACCTTGGAAAAGTTCAACGACACAGCGGTGACTGCAGATGACGATCCTCACAATGTGTGATTTAACGACCGCCGAAAGAAAATCAGACAAGGGCGCGCTTTAGAACTGATGGATCGTTTGCATTTGGACATGTGGTTGCAAGACAAGTATTTGTTGAACGGAGTGGATGTACGCCTGAGACTGAATCGCAGTAGTTCCGTCTTCCATTTGATGACTCATGCTAACGAGTACAAAACCATCATCGAAGAAGCCAGACTTTACGTGCGCCGTGTAGAAGTCTTACCTAAAGTGGCCAACGACATCAGTCAAACTTTGAGCAGAACCACTGCCAAGTATCCTGTGCGACGAGTGGAAGTGAAAACGTTTACCATTGCCTCTGGACTCCGATTCAAAGTCGAAGATCGCGTCTTCCAAGGACAGCTCCCCAAACGTTTGCTGATTGGCATCGTCAGTAATGCAGCCCTCAACGGAGCCATCGATCAAAATCCGTTCGACTTTCAACACTTCAACGTCTCTAAGATAGAAGTCACTCGAGATGGGCAGACGTTGTGTACCAGACCTTTTGAACCTAACTTTGCCCAGAAAAATTACTTGCGATCTTACTTGACACTGTTTGAAGCCACAGGACAGTTAGGCATCAACAGCAGCCACGGCATTTCGTACGAGGATTATGCAGGAGGATATGCTTTGTGGGGTTTTGATTTCACTCATGACCAAGGCAGCGACGAAGGACATTTCCACCCTATAAAATCAGGCCAACTTCGTTTGGAACTTCAGTTTGCTACAGCTCTAGCCAACACCGTGAACGTCATCTTGTATGCAGAATTTGACAGTACTCTAGAAATTAACAGAAGTGATTCTAGACTATTAGAAAAAAAAGATGCAACACGAAGAACCCATGGAGATAGAAGATGAGAGATTTTGTGATATGAAACAGTCACAATCTACCAGTGATGACGATGTTTTTCATCCAGAACCAAAAGAAGAAGAGAAAAGTAGTGTTTCCAAGTTTACTGGATTTACACCATGTATGCCGTCAAGATGTCCAGAACAAGAACAACATTTAGTCTCCTGTTTTGCTACGGAATTGGCTGCAAGAATTACAGATCTGGCTAGAAAACATTGTCATGGATGTCAAATCAATCATTAAAAGTCAGAACCAACACGACAAATGTTTGATGATGAGTGCAGAAGAAAAATTGGAAGAGTATATGGATGAGGCATGGTCTCTGATGTCAGAAGAAAAAGTGCTGAGAAAGTAGTATAAAGACTTGCAGGATCGTTTCTCACCTCCATTGACTTCTCTGGAGATCCTACGCATCGAAGCTCACTTGCAACAGAGTATAGAGACTGTCCGTGATTCATCGACTTACTTGACAGACAAATTCAAACATAAAGTCAAGTGTGAATTGATGACTTATCTTTACCTGTGAACAAAAAGAAATGGATACCTGGGAACTTCATTACATGTTGAGTCATAGTTCGTACACCTCTTCTTGGAATCCTGTGGTGTGTGCTAAAGATGAATCTCCACATCGCAAATCTAAAGACGTTCATGCCTATGTCATCAATACCGACGACAGTCATCCACCAGGAACCCACTGGGTGGCAGTGTACTTTCCCAACCATCACAGTGTGGAATATTTTGATTCTTATGGATTACCTCCTTTGGAAGACGACATCATTGACTTTATGAGAAGAAATGCGGTCTCCACTCGATTCAATAATGCCAGATTACAAGGATCAGATTCTATGGTGTGTGGACAATACTGTGTACATTTTCTTCATCAACGCAGTCTTGGATATTCCTTAGAATATTTAGTGACTTGTTTTTATAGGGAGTATGCTAGAAACGATGCCAAAGTAGAAAGATGGTTTTGTGAACATTATGGTTATCTCTTGTCTTTAGCTTAGAAACGTAGTGTGCATCGAGGACATAATGATTTAGAACAGTGGAAGTCGAGTTTGACTTCACAACGTTGTCAACCCTGTAAATACGTTCATGTTTAAAAAAATGTTTGTTTGTTTGTATTTGAATTTTGTGTTAGAGAAGCTTCTTGTTGTTATTAAAAATGTTGATTTTTGAAAAAAATGGTCTTGTGTTGTTTTATGGATTGAATAAAATGAAATGGACATGCTCTTTCACCCTTTCTATCGATCTGAGCCATGTTTTCCATCGCGTCGGCGCTTTCAGCATATAAAGCGGTGCGTGTGCCAGTCGGGTCACTCCATTCCACAGCGAACAGAGTAGTAGATCACATCACGAAGAGAGCTAGTCATGGAGTCATTAATCCCGGAATACGCCCTGAACGCCTTGAAAGGCCTCGGCCTTTCATTGGCTACAGGGTGGAGCTTACGAGCACAGGAAAAGAGAACCACTCTTCTCCTGATATGGGAGGAAAAGAGATATCAAAATGAAGAAAGAACCCTAAGAGATTGGAGAAAAGGGGGACCATGGAGAAGACAGGCGCAGACTCAACAGAGGGAGCGACAACCGCTTACCCAACCGAGCGTCGAGCGGCCCTGCCATGGTCCCAAAACCAACAGCGCAATCTCCTCCAAAACCAGCAGCGCCACCGCCGCCAACTCCACCCCCAGCGGTAACATCTGTAGCTGGGACACAGGGGGCAGAGTCTTCAAGGAAGACAACGGAGGAAAAGAAGAAGGAGGAGAAAAAGATGGGGCTACGAAAGAAAGCGGCGGAAGGGAGGAAGGAGGCTTCACCACCACCACCACCACCACCACCACCATCACTGTCCACTTCCATACCACCGATAGAGGTGAGCAGAATAAAGTTCACCGGTACTCCCCACCATCAAACATGGCAATATATTTACCGTATGGCCCTGCAATGTGAAACGGGTGTGGAAATATGGGTGAAAAAAGACGCAGACTTGGTTTTCATCGAGGACCATAGGACTGTTATGGCTGCTGAGAGCAGGGGAGGGGGAAAATCCAGGAGGGCTCACATCAAAAAAGTCGCAGCACGCATAAAGGACAAGGGGACGAATTACAGTGAAACCCCGGTCCCCTTCTCAGCTTTTTTCTGCAACTTTTTGATCGCCTACCACCATTTAGACGTCCCCCCTGTAAGATGTGAGGACTGGATGAATAATCGAGACATCCTTTAACTCATCGATCCAGGCGACCCAGAACGCCCACAAAGGGTTCTACGGCTGCCTGAGCAAATCGAGGAATGCATGCCGCCTCCAGGGGTAATACCCAGCCCTTTTAAGGGCTAAGAATTCTTTCAAAATGCATCAAGGTTTTCATTTTGGCTTGAAAACCATTTTGATCACAACTATATTAATATGCAAATACGATCTATTCGACCACCGGTTCAAAACTTGACTGATAATATCTAATTAATATCACAAAAAATGAATGGGTTACTTAAACCAAAATTTATTCATTGTTTTCGGAAAATATATGTACACCTTGAACACGAAATTTCAAAATTGATAGAGGAATAGGAAAATTGACAAAACTGATTAAATGTGACCGTAATTACAATATGTGGCTAACACACAATTGGTAATAGGGACAGCCCGACTTAGTTAACTGGGCAGAATTTGACCATGTACGTTTTCTGGCGTTTCAGTTCTCTGTCACGCTTCGCGTCTCCCTTGCCTAGTCCGTGCTGCCTGCCACTCCAGACAAGAACAGATTAACTGCTTAAGTGCGCTTCGCGCACACCTGCATACCTGTAAACATTGTGGTTCTAGTCCTATGTACAGGTATAAACATTTACACACACCCTCCAATATCGTGCCTTCAATGAACCCCCTTAATTGTGGGGAAACCATGCAGCGATGGAGGGGTGTGATAATAGCGTTTTTAACGCTTTAACGTGTCAGGTGTGTTGCAAACTAGCAACACACTTGACCACAAATAAATAGTGTGCATTGCACACACTTTAACCCCCCACAGCGTGCTTCGCACGCTGTGGGGATAAATAGACGTATATGGCCGAAGGCCGCACACGTCTCCAATGCAAATTCTCTCTCTCTCAGTTGCGCCATTGATCGTCAACTGAAAAAGAAGACCAGAATGTCTACCGTATATAATCTACAGGAAGCCTGGGATGGGATGGTGGGAGTGGAGTCTCTATTAGAAAGGATTAACATGTATTGGCGTTACCCGACCACCAAACCGTATGTCACAAGACAAGTGTCAGCCCTGAAGAAAGCCAGGAGTCTTGTGTATGAAGTCATGGTGGAGGAAGCCATGAAGGTGTCCTCTGTAATTACCCACTGTAGAGTGGGTTTGTTAAAGAAAGCACTGGGTTGTATGCAAGGGGTGGAGTACTTCCTAGGAAAGGTGAAGGAAGACTTGTGGATCTATCCACCCCTCAGTGGTGTGAGGAGGGAAGAGGCTGCCTTGCTCACAGTTAAGAGACTTGTGAGAGAAGTCATAGAGAAGGAGGTGATAAAGATTAAAGGTACCTGGGCTAAAGAAAAAAAAAGACAAGGAGAACCAAAAGAAACAACAAGACTTCCTACGACTGAATGAGAACTGGATCAAGGTCCAGGAGAAGTTCAGGAAATTGGGTCATCCTGACTGGCTCCCTGATCCACCCCAGAAGAAAAAGAAGAACGTCCGAGGCTTCTTGAAGACATGGAAGAAGAAGAAGAAGAAGTAAAAAAATTGCCAAGAAAAGAAAAAATCTTATTTGCCATATATGTTTGTTTGTCTGTTAGGTATATGTGTCACTTCTGTACCCATAAACACTTCTTTACCCATAAAACACTTCGGTACCCATAAACACTTCGGTACCTCAACTGCCTCCCCATGTTAATTTCCCCTTAGTACCCCAACTGCCTCCCTCCATGTTAATTTTCCCTTGGTACCCCAATTGCCTCACCAGTACCCCAGTTCGTTCCCTATACTACTCACAAACGATCCTGGTTTTTGCCTTTCGAAGATAAGAAATAATTCGGAAAAGATCTAGGGTAGAAATGCGCCGTATCAAACTCGTTTTTTCCGCCGACTCGGAACAAAACATTTATGTACTTTTGTTTATTTATTATATACAGATTTATTCTTAGATGGCTAATCTGGCGTTCGATATGGATGTTCGTATTGCATACCTAAAATTTCCGTATCGTACCCCCAGCCTGGAACTACTTTTACCACTTGAAATATTCAATAATATTGGGAATTATTTATTGCTATTAATGATAAACTACTGTGTGTAATTTCAAAATTGTCTACAGTTTTTAATTCTAACAAATGCAGTCATATTGGAAGCGGGGGGAGGGGGAGAGGTGAAATAATGTATCTGGTGGAAATGGCCGAATTCGCCGCTGGGGCCAAATGGGGTAGTATCGTAAGTAGCGATGAGTTTTATGGGTATTTCATAGTATCTACTGCCGAAAGATTAAGAGTTAGTTGAGGTTGACAACAATATTTTGGACAGAATGTTTGACGATGAGTTGTCAGATGAAGCTGTTGTGCGAAGTGATACTAATCATGACAGAGAGGGAGCGACCAAGTACTTTACCGTTGAAATCTTATATTGAATGTAAACAGAAATACAGACAGAGCAAGAAAGAATAAGGGAGTCATGTCCAAATTCAAGACATGGTTAGAAATGCCCCTCGTTTGGAGAAAATGGAAATTATTAACTTTACCCCTGTTTAATTAGACACTTATATCGGTGCTTAACTGGCCACTTTAATAAAACCGGATGGTTCGTACAATCAACCAGATACTCCTAATAGTTACCACAAACTAGAGACAGATATTCAAGGGACAATAACTATGGATACATCATTTGATCTTCAAGTGAATTTGCTACCAGCCGCAAAGTGCTGAATTCTTGGAGCAAAGACTTTATGTATTTGAAATCGAAGAACAGAAACTTCTGAACCGTGCACATGTTGATCTCGTTCCGAGCTGCAGCACTGATGACACAGAGTAGAGAATTCCACAATATAAATCATTTAAAATACCAACACCAGCCAGAAAATAACTTCAGGTTCGGACTTTCAAGATATGGCCTCCGGAATTTGTTTTGTTTAATGTAGGAAATATAAATGGAGGAACTTTCAATTTGTCTACTAATATTACTGAGGATTCAAATTCATTGAGTAAATCTGAGGATAAAATTTAAAACATTTGCAACATAAATGTAGACGTATCATAGAGAGCAGCAGCTCCATTAACTCTGACTGAAATTTAGAAGATTTAGATCTTGTTACAAATGTTGCTGAGACTTTTTCATCACTGGGGCACGAGCAGGGAATTGTATTTTTGTTTACATTTTAAATCCATTCAACTTATCAAGTAGTAAAGAGAAAAAAAGAAAACAATATCGTTTAGAATTTTCTTGCTAAAAAATATCCAAACGATTAATAAAAATCTAGTCCGCATGTTAGAAAAAGTTTGAAAAAATGCTTAAATTGTCACCTTAAAATTGAATACATTAATAATTTCTTGTGATGAAAACATAGAAAGTACTGAGCCTGTATATTTGAATGTATTTAATTACTTTTAGGCTATTAAATTTGCCCTGAAATTGCTTGGAAGTGGAGTGAGTGGTGAATCAGTAAATAGGGTGTAAGAAAAGGGTTCACTTACAAGTCCAAAACATTATGTTCCGTTTGAGAAATATAAAATAAATCCGCTCACCTGTAACTGAAGTTTACATCCGTTCATAAGATCAATACAAAACATTTTTAATATGTAAATCACCATATCAGTGACGCAGACATAGCTAGCCCGGTTTTTTTCCGCGGGTTGTAAATGATCTTCCATAAATCTAGCAATGCCTTAATTGATTTTTTTAAAGGACACATACAAAAAATATAAAGGCGCAATGTAATACATAGAAAGCCAGATTAGTGCGTTGTACCGAGTCGAGGGAAAGAACTTGTTTGTATCAAACTCTTTCTGTCCGCCGACTCGGAACAAAAACTTATGTAGTTTTCTATATGTAACGTGTCTATTTGGAGTCCACGCCGAGTGAGATACAAACAAACAAACCCATATGGAAGAAGGAGAGGTAAGAAACTTCACAATTTTCAACTGTAAGCGTAGTGCATTAGTAGTATTTACTGACACACCAGACAATAGTAATATGTGACACTTGGGGTCAATGGGAAATTAACATTACGGTCTCCATTTCCACACAAGGAGGACACTTGATGGAAATTATGACTTCATAGTGTCGTTTTTGCAAAGGAATATAGGGTCAATGGGAAAGTAACATTGCAAGGGAATATGGGATCAATTGGAAATTAACATAGCAAGGGAATATGGGGTCAATGAGAAATTAACAGTATTACCCCATGGTGTCATGTTTGCAAGGGAATATGGGGTCAATGGGAAATTAACATTTTGACCACATAGTGTCATTATTGCAGGGAATATGGGGTCAATGCGAAATCAACATTATGACCCCATAGTGTCATTTTTTCAAGGAAATATGGGGTCAATAGGAAATTGAAATTATGACCTCACAGTGTCAATTTTATACTATGGGGGGATGAAGGGAATTTGGGGTCAAACCAAATTCCTAGGTATGATTCTATATTTAGCGCGTATATTTAGAACTTGGAAAGTACAAGGGTTATTCCGATTCTGTTTTTATAGACCCATACAAAGGCTGACCTGCAACATTGTAGCAACTTTGTCAAAAGCAAAGAATGCATTCTAGCTCATTTCAAACCTTCTATTATGTTTAAATGTCCACGGCCATATTTGCATCTCGTGACTGTTCGCCATTAAGGTTCTGATTCACCTCTGCGTTTACACTCTGCACACTCTGCACCATCGGCGCTAAGTATGCGCCTCTGCTATCTGGCGATTTACTATCCAATTGTGAATATTATCCACGCGGACCAGCTAGGCGGACACGTATGCTTGTTAAGAGCTTAACAAAATAGTTCTAAATATTCGGTCCTTTCACGTTGTTTTGTTGTGATGACTTGCTAAGATCAATGTAATATATGTCTTGATTGTAATTTGAAATAAGTAAAATTCTTCATAAAAGCGTGCTAACATGTGCTTTGGCAAAACGTAAAATTGCCCATGTTCATCGGAGCACTTCCGTTGTCAAATCTTCAGTTTCGGAGATGCGTAGTTTTTGCACGTTGTCGAGGTCTTCAATTTCGGAGGTAAGTAAATCTTGTCAATCCCATTATGCCTAAATGGAAGTGATCGGTTTTGAAAAACACCGAAACTTGTGAAGTTTGCTGCGGTTAATGTGAGAGACGATTATTTCCAACGTGTTGATTCTGAATGCCAGCGATTATCTCAAGCAGTCATGTCAACAAACAAGCTAATAGGTGAGTAGATATGTGATATTTTACATTAAACTGATAAAATAATTCCTACGATTAGCATGATCAGGAAGTTAGTAAAATATAACCACTGGGATTTGCCGATTAAGTCGTCTTACCATTTTCTTTCCATTTTAGTGGACCAGATCGAGTTCGGTCCTTAAATAATAAAAAAAACAACAACAAATAGTAAACGTTAAAAACTGACAATTTCACATCTGATCAATTTTTTAAAAAGCAATCGAATCACTGAACGATGATCAAGAGCTGCTTTTGGAATTAAACAAAAACATAAAATGATGAAACTATACGTTATATCTGCGGATGTGAAACGCCTAATTTTATTTTAACACATGTTCCAGATATTACAATCCTCATTCAGGTAAGGTCTTTCAAATAAAAGGCACATACAACCTTAAGCCTGAGAATGATGCAAAATTTTAGCTGACTTGACATGAGAACACTTTAATGTACTTTAAAATGACCCCCTGAAGACAACGAGAGAACAACAGACTTACTCTCAGCTTGGTGCAGAGAGAGAGAGAGAGAGAGAGAGAGAGAGAGAGAGAGAGAGAGAGAGAGAGAGAGAGAGAGAGAGAGAGGGAGACCCAGCCCTGTTGTTAATCTGGACCCAAGTTACTATGCAATCAAACTCTGCGACATCATCTGGAAATAAGTGTTATATTTTCTTCACAGAGCTCCCACCTGATAGTGCAAACATCGTAGAAGAACCAGATGAAAACATGGGCAATTGTTGCCTATGAAGACTCGGCTGATTAACTAATTCATTCCAAGGCCTATCATGGGGAAGAAATGAAAGCATCTGCATCCCTATAATCACTTAATTATGTTCAGAATGGATGAATGGGTGACATTTTTCATGAGAATGAAGACAACATAGCCTTCCTCAAAGCCAAGGTATCACCAATCCAACAAGATGTAGAGCGAGCTGAATATCTTGCCTGGGTGGCTGTGGAAAATAATGGCCTTGAGAAAACAGAATCATGCACTTGTCCTGTAGGTCTAGGGAGAGCATGTAGCCATATTTCAACCATCTTGTATGCTGTTTCACTTGCTTGGAGCCATGGATTGGCAGGGAAAACCTGTACAGACACGCAAGTTCCATAAGGTAAAAGATATTCGCAGGGCCTGAGACAAGACAAGGTAAGAAACATAGACTTTGCTCGACCCAAAGCAGATACTGTTCCGATACATAGTTTAGTTACAGAACATTCTAATGAAGGGGAATACATGCAAATCTTGGACAATTAGGAATTAAAGATTTACGTATCCGAATTAAGTGTATCAGCGCTGTGGGATTGCAAAGGGACTATGTTATTCAAAATCCTTAATGTCCCAGAGCAGCCTACTCTAAGACGTTCAATGGCACCAATACATGGATCACATGAGATGGACTATATTATGCCAGTTGACAATCCTGTTTGTTTATCTTGTAAAACCTTCTATGCAAAACATGTCTATCTCACACACAAAAAAGCAACAGCAATTGACAGAAAGAAAAAAAAAACTCAAAGCAAAACACATAAATATGGCTGGATAGCAGAAAAATAAGAATTCCATCATTAAAATTAAATTCTGTCACAAAGACAAGCCGTGCTGATCCAAATGAATTTATCACCAACCATCTGTACCCTCATTTTAAAGGATTTCTTGCCACTAAGTATAGAACGGTAACGAAGCCAGTGGCAAAAAATGACTCGGAGAATAAGCTTGGTGTGGAAATCTTACCTATTGGTAAAGTTGTGTGTGATAGAGACCCATTTTTGCCTGCTAGTTGTGATGGAATCATTGATGGTTAGACCATAGTTGAAATAAAATGTCCAACCAAGCCTATAAGCGGACTTGTGACAAGTGGAAAGTATAACGGGATTTTGGCATATGATTTCCATGTTCTCAATCCTAGAGGAAAATATGGTTGTTATGCCCAGGTACAGTTAGCTATATATTGTACGAACACTAGACATTGCAAATTCTATGTGGGGAGTGCAAAACCAGAAGAACGCCTGCTAATTTATGTGCCTTTTTACAACGATTTCGTAGCAGACAATGTATCACGCGTGCGAAGATTTTACTTTGAACAGTTACTTGTTCGCATAGTTGATGATTTCCATTCAAAGAGACTGAAGCTGGGACATGGGTATTTGTCATTATGTGTGAATTAAGTGTGTATGATAGCATTTGGTGTGAAAGTAATTCGAAAATATATATTTCAAAGTATTATGATTCCTAGAGTTGGTTCAGTTACCGGACTCTTTACTATGCGTGATTCTGATTTTTGTACATTTGACCTTTGACACCCTTCCTAGTACCCAAGGGAATATAGCCAAGAATGATACCTCTCTTGCATATGGTACATTTACTATAGGGACAATATACCATGCCAATTAGTATGAACTTCCTCTCACAGGTTTTAAAGATTTTGTAACATACAGATACGAAAACGAACAGATATACAGTGTGCGTATGTGTGTGTGTGTGTGTGTGTGTGTGTGTGTGTGTGTGTCTGCATATAAGTAAGGTTATATGCCTGCTGTTGCTTGCCTGGGTAAATTAATAAAAAATGAATGTGCAATGCGTCATGCTTGATTATTGAATTGTTTATTATTTGAGTGTGTAATATTTGTGTCACTCAGAATATTCACCAAAGTTTCAATAAGTCTGTAACAATTATGGTCGCAAAAGAAAATATGAATGAATGAAAGAATGAAGAAGATAAACGTAGATAGGTTTTGCGCAGATATTGGATAAATCCAGTAAACACCAGTAATAGAACAATGTAAAATTTTATTGATTTATCTATCACATGTTTTTTTTTTAGAGATTTCTCTTTTCAAAAAAATATTTAAATTAATTCGTTCTAAGTTTGCCTCAGAAGCACAAAAAAATCTGGACTGCTACACATAGGAATCACTAGGGGGAATTTACAACAAGAGATATAATAATAAAAAGTTGTGTAACAATAATAATAATAAACGAAAGGGTTATTGCGTCTATCACATAGAGAATCAACATGTTTTGGCCTAATTCCAGGTTGTAAACAAAGGACGGAAACACAACATGACAAAAAATCAGCGCTGTCTACAAGATTTGCTAAAGAAATTATATCCCAGGCGAGTTATGCATCGAGGTTCTAAATGAAAGACGTGAAGATAATTGTGTAGCGGGATAATGGACAAGAACTATAATAATAATAATAATAATAATAATAATAATAATAATAATAGAAATAAAAATAATAATAATGACAATAAAATAATAAAAAATAACACGTGTAATTACTTGGGTAAATATTATTAAAAACTGCGTAAGGGGTGAAAAACTGATGACTGGCTGTAATTTTGATAAAACTGCAACGGGAAGGTTAGATTTTTTCATTTAGTCCGAAATCCACGTGAGTTTGCAATTGTAGTATCCAGTAATGTTTCTTATGTGTACGTTCTATGTCGGTCCACCCCAGGTTTGATTCATTTGGTAGCATTTCGAGGGACTCAGCTGAATGTCCAGTCGAGTTGTATTGGTTGGCGACTTTCGCGTTGATTTTGTTGCGAATGTGGCTTTTGTGATTGTTCGTTCGCTTTCTGAAATCAACGGTTTCGCCAACATATTGAGTGACACAGATCTTGCATGTCAGGAAGATAGATTGCATTCTTGGCTCGACATCCTAATTTCTGATTGATTGTGTAGCTAACTCTTGTGGCCGAACTTGTGAAAGATTCGGCCTCAAGCATATGTTTGCAAATTAGGCAACGCTTGTCTTTGCAGCGGTATATGCCTGAATCAGATGGTCCTTGAGATGTTTAGGTCTACGGTACACAGCCATAGGAATATCTTCAAATATACCCTTCAGAGGTTCGGACGATCCAATAGGGTGCAAATGCTTCCGAATGATCTGTTGTAGGTTTGGGGCATCGGGGTGGAAAGTTACAATGAAGGGGACATGCTTATATACGCTTATGATCTGTTGTAGGTTTGGGGCATCGGGGTGGAAAGTTACAATGAAGGGGACATGCTTATATACGCTTATATATATATATATATATATATATATATATATATATATAATATAATATAATATAATATAATATAATATAATGAAAATCAGTCACAAAAAAGGAGATCTCTCATTGGAGTACAATGAATACTGTGAAAAACATTATTTTAGTGAGGTTCACATTTCGTGGTTTGGGTAAAAAAATACATATCAGTGGGTACCTAATTTCACGAATCTATCATTTATACTCCCCCCCCCCCCAACAAACAAACAAACAAACAAACAAACAAAACAACAACAACAAAAAAAAAACAATGATGCACACGTCTTTTTCCACACTAGTCTGAGCTAACACATTTAATACCACTATTGTCATCTTAAGTAATTAGGTTCTCAGGTGTTCTTAAAGGCCACTATTAAAGTTCTCAACAATTAGGGATTAGGAGCTTGAACCAAGCCCAGTATAATAAAAAGGCGGTAACAATCTTTGCTGTTTTCAAATCGCATTGCGGAAAAAGGCTGATGTCTTACTTAAAGGCAAGCGGGATTATACCCTTGTTTGTGCCAGTTGTATGTACGAATAAGTTGCAACCCCTAGATTTAACTGTTAACAACTTTTACAAGGAGGAACTCAAATCACGATTTCATGCGTGGTATTCATCACAGGTGCTTCATCTGTTAAATGAACTGGAGGACAGAGGAGATGTACATTCAGATCAGGTCTTGGTTGACATGAAAACGTCTGCCCTTAAGCCAATTCACGCAAAGTGGCGTATGAGCACACATGACAAAGAAACACTTCAGAGAGACCTTGATGAAATGAACTTTGAGAAAGCGGGACTAATCGGCTGATTGTTTATTTAGCAGTTAGCTGATATGTGCATAAATGTATTTATAAATCGGAATAATATGTGCTTTGGGAAATAAAGAAGGACACGGATAGTGAGTAAAGCTGAATTTTATAACTATACATCAGGTAGAGTCAATATAATCTTACACGAGTTTTCATGTACATGAAATTTTACATTCGAATTAAATTGTAATCAATCAGTTTCAGTGTTCCTCGTCATTCATGTACTTATCCTATTGTATATTGAACATTCTCAGCACTATTACTTGTGTTAGTTTCATGAGATGAATTAACTAACATAAAATGAGTGTGCAAGGTTAAGAAATCTGTTATCATACATGTTCAAGTGTGCAAAGTTTGGTAGATTTTGTCAATATTAACCATCTGGCGCTGAAAAGGTAATTGACAAATACTTTACGTCATAAGTTTGCATGCAATATTAACTTGGATACAAACAAGTATTCCAAATATCCTGGTGCAAATTATACTCAATCAAAATTAAAATCCTTTATTAACTCACCGTGCAAATTGCATAGAGCAGCACAATTTAACAATTTTGTCCATGAATTTCATGTTCCTTACAGGCAGAGCTTTGTTTAGAAGTATGTAGCTTCTGGGTCTTTCAATGGCACACTCTTCATGAATGCGCACTGACGCAATCCTTCGAAACTCAACTGTCTCTTGTTCACTCAATTAAGAGTTTCCTTTCATGGAATGTTTAGCTTAACACGCCTTACAAAAAGGTCCTCGCCAATAGTAAATTCTCTATTAGCCATCACCTCATCTCCTAGCAAAAGAAAGTTTAGGAATCCAGATGATTTGGTGATATAATTATCACTAACTCTTCCATAATAACTAGGAGAAATGTACATAATATATCCATTTGGAGCGAGACCCTTGACTGCGTCGTGACCCTTGTATGTGTTCCATGTTTGCCCCCTTGCTTTAAGTGCAATTAGCCTTGAATAAATATATATGTACAGTCAACAATACATATAGTCTTGGGATAACACTCCTTAAGTGACACTAGCATTGTTCTGCCAATAGTATCGCGTAGACAAAAACGATACAGTTACTCAAATGCATTACCATGATACCAATTCATTTTAGGAAAATATCATTTGCACGCTGGATAGATATTCCAAAGCGTCTTGCAAGACCTTGGAAGGTAACGCCCAAACGTAGGCGAACAAGTGTCAGTGTAGCATCTGGTCATCAAATAGAATTCGGAAAGGCAGTTTATTCAGAATAGAGACAGAGTCCTAATTAAAATTAGCAAAACAGTAAAGGTTAAACCCGGATAAGAACGAGCTTCATTATCTGTATTTATGCAGCCTACTGAAAACTCTGCTGATGTATGTTGCATTCCAGTATCCCTGTAAGATGGGACCATGAATGAATAATACTTGTGCTCCATACTCACAAAATCTTCAGTCTGTGTGCCTCTGTCCTTGTAATCTATCCAGTGTGTACATTATTCACCAGGATAATGACAAATTACTAGCTCTATCTGTACACATGTTATGAATGAGGTTGTTACATGCACATCGCGGTTTTAAGTCTTCTTTCTTCCATTCAAACAGCTTGTTCTGATTATTGTGGCATCCAATGATTACACAATGCTTCCCACCACCTTTGCATACGGCATTGTTATCCACAGGAACAATCACACGTAACAGGGTGAATCAGTACCTTAATGGCGGACGCTATTGCTGACACCTATTGGCTAGGAGGAGATAAATATGTAATGTGAACATTCCTACCCCTTACCCCATCAATCCATCTTTGGATAGGAACAAATGAGATTTCCCTTTGTACCTAGTAATTTATTTCACAAAAATGGGAGTCTAGGTACACAGGGAAACGTAATGTTAAAACTACACTTTCTAACCAACACGCCGTTTGAGTGACCAATATCCACTCATCTACAGATCAACACCCACACTTACTAACCAACACACCGTTTGAGTGACCAACACCCACCCATCTACTGAACAGCACTCACACCTACAACCGACGAATAGGGTAGGAATATGCACACTATACCCACAAATACTACGCCCTTTGAGTGATCAACACCCACTCATGTACTGACCAACACCTACACTTACTCACACAAAGGGTAGGATGTTAAAGTAAGGGAATTAAATGAAATGAAACCCATTATAAGCAAAACTAAAATTTCCCCTACTACCCCTATAACTTCCACACCATCCCATTATAAACAAAACTACCACCCTTACGATCCCTATAACCCTAGCAGTGAAGTGAAAGGATGGAAACTGGTAGGAATATGCACACACTATACACACAAACATACTTATATACTATCACGCACAAGGATAGGAGTGCACACACACTATACCCACAAAGACACTTATATACTAGCATACATGGAATGAAAGTTGAGAAAAGGGTAGGAGTACTAACACATACAAAAACATACTATCACCATTGAAAAGTGTAGGAGTGCTCACACATACACAAACATCCAGAAAAAGGGTAGGAGTGCTAACACATACACAAACATACTATCATCATGAAAAGGGTAGAAATGTTCACACACATGCCTACTAACCAACGCGCCGTCTCTCTTACCAGCACCCAAAAATACTAACCAATACGCCGTTTGAACTGATCATCACCGTCTCATCTGCTGACCATCACCTACACTTACTCACACAAAGGGTGGGATGTTGAGGAAGGAAGATGAAATAGAAGTGAAATCCCCTTATAAATAAAACTAAATTCCCCTACAACCCCTATGCCCCTATAACTTCCATACCAATCCCATATAAACAAAACTATCGCTCAATATCACCATTGTAACCCCTACAACCCTAGCAGTGAAGTGAAGGGAGAGAAAAGGGTAGGAACATGTACACACCATACACACAAACATACTTCTATACTATCACCCATGAAGCGTAAGGAGAGAAAATGGTATGAGTGCTAGCACACTATACACACAAAAATACTTATAATACTATCATACATGGAGTTGAAAATTCCATAATTGTTTCAAACCCCAACGATCATTTTCAGGGCCACCCATATCTCTCATAAAAGAGATACTACTCAATTATTGCAAAAATCCCTCCATTATAAAATGTGCGAATGTGTGTGTTTGAATATCTTTGAATGCTAAAATAAATCAATACATAGATACACTTACGTTTTTGGTATTTTTTATTGAATGGGAATCACAATGAAATTTCAAAACATATCACAAAAGTCCAATTTCTTCTTATTTTTACTCTCTGGCCTTTTTGATTTTCTTCACTGGAATGAGTTAAATTCTTTCTGTTTCTTCTGCTTGTCTTGCTTTGAGATTCTTCACTGGAATGGGTTCTTATGTTTTTCGCTTCTTCTTCTGAACTCTCCTCCTTTTTCTCTTTCGTCGTTTTCTTGGGACACTCTGAAGACCAGTGTTCTTTCTCTTGACAATGATAACATGTATCTCTACGTTTGTCTCTTGACCCGCTTTCTCCTGTCATGGAGGTTCTTTCTGTTAGAAGTTGTGGGCATTCTGTAGCCCAGTGTCCTTTCTCTTGACTGACATAACAGGTATCTTGACTTTTATCTCCAGATGAGTATTCTGGAGTTTTTCCAAATGTCTTGTTTTAAGTTTATTTTCGAATGACTCTCTAAATCTCTGACCAGAAGTGTGATCTTTTGTGGCTCTTCCATCTTCACAAACTGAAAAAAAATGGATGCATCGTCTTACGTAGGGGTACTATTATATATATATATATATATATATATATATATATATATATATATATATATATATATATATATATATAGTGTGTGTGTGTGTGTGTGTGTGAGAGAGAGAGAGAGAGAGAGAGAGAGAGAGAGAGAGAGAGAGAGAGAGAGAGAGAGAGAGAGTGAGAGAGAAGGGGGGTATCCTAGGCAAATCAAACTTGATTACTCTGCCGTTTTGAAACGATCATACCATTCCAAGGAGAAACCAGAAACAAAGCGACGAACATGTACTGTGTTACCTCATGCTATGAGAGAAGTTTTGGCAGAAGTTTACCCTAGCGATTTTGAAGATGAAATGGTCATTCCATATCCAATACTATCCTCCTCCTCCCCAAGGCCGTCAGAGCAAAGTGCGTCCAAAAAATAAAATCGTTCGGTTACTCCAGAGGAAAGTTTTTCACATTGAAACCACTGAGAAAGTTATTGCCGAAAGTTTACAACTTTTCACGGTGAAATTTAAAGAGTTCAAGTCACAAGTCCCTGCAGAGAAAACGGCTACATTTATTACGGACTTGTCGGAGTCTATGTTTGTTCGAGTTGAAACGACAATGACGCTTACAAATAATTTATATTAGTTATAATATTTAAATCAGTACTTTTCTAAACATTTGTTAGAAAATGCGGAGTGAATTAGCCACATTCAGAAAAAAGTAAATGAGACGTAAATTATTTTGGTGGGGACTTGCAATATTTTTTAATTGTTTAAAACTTTTAATTCTCATAGTTTACGTTTACAACATTTGAACTTAAAACATTTAAACGGAAACCTATCTTTGACGAGATTATGGAAGACTTCTTTTTGCTCAATCATGTTTTACCTACTCCTACCGATTTCCTATTTCTTAACTAAAATTATAAAAATCCAAACATGTGCTCTCTCTTTTTCTCTGTCAGGAAAAAGCAAAGCTTGGTTGTGAAATATGTTGTCAAATTTGTAATATTTTTCCCGTGAACATACTATAAATTCAAAGGTATGCAAATCTACTGTTTACAAAATATCAGTGAGTAGGCAGAACGTATTGGAATGCGTGCAGCGCCTAGTTTATAGAAGACGATGATTACACTGTATCAAAAACAAACAAGCTCGGCGTAAGGTTTGGTGTACTTTTATATCGATGTGGGGTTATCCATTGTCTTTTTCAAACGGCAAAACTAAAGAAAATGAAGCTGTGCATCGTACACTGAGTATCTGTTATTGTCAAGACATTTTTTTTATGTCTGTAGGTGTGGCAAAAAGGGAAGGTAGATATGACCCACGCAATTTTATATAGATGTGAATGAATGGATGTAACAGATGAATGAATGGAATTAAGAACAAAGGACAAATTATTGGATCTTTAAAACTAATCAAAGGGAAGAAGGGATATAGTATGATCCCTGACACACAGACACACACACAGACACACACACACATACACTTGGAAACAAATACTCATTCTTACAAAATAAGGGAGGAGGCGGAAAGGAATGAATTAGAGAACAAAAGAAACTGATTGTGTTCCTAAAAGTAATCAAAGTAGTACGAGAGAGAGAGAGAGAGAGAGAGAGAGAGAGAGAGAGAGAGAGAGAGAGAGAGAGAGAGAGAATTACAGTCAAAATCACCCATTAGTGAAAGTTGCACTAATGTCCCCATGGAACATTTTTTGTATCAAAACTGCGAGCAAGTTAACTTCGAGAAAATTTCGAACGCCAGCGTACACTTATACTTACACTGTCAGATTCAAGAATGTTAAGTCCAAAGTTCCAGCAGAGAAATTGGTCACGTATATCTCTGGCTTGTACGAGTCTATGTTTGTTCGAGTTGAAACGACAGTGTCAGGCAAAAATCAAGATCTTTTGTGACTCTCTATCATCTATGACAGTTTGAAATCTCGAGTATTAATTGAATTTAGCAAAATTAAGGGAGATCATCGACACAATAGTTAAATAGCAAATACACAATTAAAATGATCCCCAACAGAAACAAGTATAGTAGTAGTCTAATACTATTCAAATACATAATTATCCGAGTATTTGCTTTTGTTAGAGAATTTGGTGAGAATCTATTCACATGAAAAGAAAATTAAATGATACATAAGATTTTTTGTTGCAATAGTTGTGAAGTTTTTCCTACACAACATTGTAACTGAAACAAATTAAATCAGAAACGTTTCTTTGACGTGCTGAAAGATTTTTCTTTCGCTCAACTATGTTGTATCTACACTACGTCGATATTCTTACGTTCTTTTTTGTAACCTATCCTGTCTCACCCGTTATATCGCAAACATACAACTTATATAATCAAACGGTTGTACAAGTATTTAAGTTATTAGTTCCTGAAACGATGAACTCAAGGTCTAAGCGTTCCAATCAGCGAAGCATTCCAAAGTGCGCGCTTACTTGTACTTTTTTTAAAAATTCATCTCTGCCTTCTCACTGGGACGAATCATTGTTCAAGTGCATCAAGCAGATTGAAGCGGCGATTAGAGAACAATAAAAAGTGACAAAGCTAGAATTCAATTTTACTAGACATATTTGTGTAACAAGACTTTCTATTCTAAACGTTCCAACTTCAATTAATACTCCCAGTCCTAGGAGAATTCCTCTGGCTACATTTGCCGATGTTGCTGCGCCTACTGCAAAATTCAAAGCTGTACTACGAAGATCAAAATCAGGGTCTCAACCTGAATATTTTTGTATCTGAAGATATTCTTGATAGTTACAGACAAGCAATGAAAAATGAAATATAGTAGATGGAGCGCTTGGAATATTCTTACCCTTTTCTCTCCTTACTGTCCATGTATGGTAGTATATAAGTATGTCTGTGTGTATATTGTGTGTATATTCCTACCCTTTTCGTTGGTTAGTAGGTCTGGGTGAAGGTCAGTAGTTGAGCGGGTGTTGGTCACACAAACGGCGTGGTATTTGTGGGTATAGTGTGTATACATTCCTACCCTTTTCGTTGGTTAGTAGGTGTGGGTGCTGGAGTCTCAAACGGCATGTTGGTTAGTAAGTGTGGATGTTGGTCCGTAGATGAGTGGGTGTTGGTCACTCAAACGGCGTGATATTTGTGGGTATAGTGTGTGCATATTCCTACCCTTTTCGTTGGTTAGTATGTGTGGGTGCTGCTCAATAAATGGGTGGGTGTTGGTGCATATTCCTAAACTTTTCGTTGATTAGTAGGTGTGGGTGCTGCTCAATAGATGAGTGGGTGTTGGTCACTCAAACGGCGTATTGGTTAATAAGTGTGGTTTTAACATTACATGTCCCCTTGTACCCAGGCTCCCATTTGTGTAAAAACATTTATAGGTACAAAGGGAAATTTCATTTGTATCTATCCAAAGATGGGGTGACAGAGGAAAAGGGTAGGAATGTTCACACTCACACACAAACATACAACTTATACGGTAGACTATCACATGTGTGGTGTAAGTAGAGGAAAGGGTTGGAATGTTCACACTAATATACAAAATACTATCATACTTACATACTATGACACACTAAATGTGAATATAGCGAAATGAGCCGAAGAGAATTCTTTGCTTTCGATAAAGTTGTTACAAGTTGGTTGCAGGTTAGCCTTCCTATCGGTCTATAAACATAGAATTGGACTAACTCTTGTACTTTTCAAGTTCTAAAAATACACGCTAAATAGAGAATCATACCTAGGAAGTTGGTTTGACCCCATATTCCTTTGACCTCCCTAAGTATAAAACGACACTATTGGGTCAACATGTTAATTTCCTATTGACCCCATACTCCCTTGATCCCTTTAGTATAACAATGACTCTGTGGGGTCAAAATGTTAATTTCCTATTGACCCCATATTTCCTTGCAAAAATGACACTATGGGGTCATAATTCCCATCAAGTGACCTCCTTGTATAGAGATGGAAGCTGTAATGTTAATTTCCCATTGACTACCAAGTGTCATTTTTGACCCCCAAGTGTCACATATTACAACTCTGAGGTATTGGTGCTCAATCTGAACCATAACTGCTTCAAAGACAGCTAAAGGGATGCGAAAGTCGTGAAATTTACCTCCCATATCTCTTCACCTGTTTTGCATCCCATGAAGAAAGTTAGATACTTTGTCACAATGTTACACTGATTCATAAGTAGACTCGAATGGACTGGCGCTCTACAGGCCCAAAAGAATTTCGAGGAATCTTTTTACTGCTGAATGTCTAAACCATCTGTGATTTTTTTTGAGCGATAACAAGACTTTTAAATTAGCTGCGCTGTCGGCTATGTTGACGTAAGATAGGCACTATTTTGCATTTAGGACCAATTAAACATCATCAGAAGTCGTTCGGTAAAAAGTCCATGTCAACATGACCATCCATTCAGAAGGGCCGGAGTAGCGATAACAAGATTTTCAAGATGGCCGTCGTAGCAGCCATATTGGATGCAAGATAAGCACCATTTTCATTACGATCCAACTAGATATCATAGGAGTCATTTGGCGAAAACACCATCTCGATATGACAATTCATTCAGGAGGAGTAGCGCTAACAAGATTTTCAAGATAACCGCCATGGCGGCCTTTTTGGATGTCAGGTCGGTACCATTTACATTTCGAACCAATGAAAAAAAATAAGAAATCTGTTGGTGAAAATCCCATGTCGGTATGACTTTCCATTTAACAGGAGTAGCGATAATAAGATTTTAAGATGGCTGCCATGGCGACCATATAGGATTCAGATCTGCACATTTTCATTCACGAGCAACTTGACATCTTAAGAAGTCTTTTAGTGAAAATCCCATGTTGATGTGATAAGGAGTGTTGAAAACAAAATGTTCAAGATAGCCGCCATGTCGGTATTTTGGAGGTTATATCGGAATAATTTTCATTTAAAACCCACTAGACATCATAATAAGTGTTCTGGTGAAAATTCTATGTTGATATGACCATACATTTAGGAGGAGTGGTAATGACAAGATTGTGGCCATATAGGAACCATTTTCATTTAGAACCAACTATATACATCATAAGAAGTTTTCTGGTGAGAACCCTATGTCGATATGACTTTCCGTTCAGGAAAGTAGCGACAACAAGATTTTCAAGGTGGCTGCCCTGGCAACCATAATAGATGTCAGATAGGCACAATTTGTATTTAGAACCAACAAGACATCATAAGAACATTTTTAGTGTTTTGGCAATGTGTTTTGAACTTTTTCGAGAGTTTTGTAGTGAATGGAATGATAAACGTCATAATTCTCGCTCTGGAGAAAAGATACGTCCTGTCAAGCTCACGGTCCGAACTTAACGCCGGTAGCAACGTTTTCGGTGCCTTTGTGTGCTATGTATTTATTGGATATTTTGAGGAACAGAGGCATAAGCCGAAAATTCTGGCAACTGATATAGTTCTGATGTCATCTATTTAGCATGAGAAACGATAACAAGATTTTCAAGATGGCTGATTTTGTGGCCATATTGAATGTCTGAGGCACACCATTATCATACAGGATCAACAAGACCTCGGGATTAATGTGTGTAAAGTTTCATGGCAATCCTCCAAGTAGTTTAGGAGAAGTAGCGATAACAAACGTGTGCTAACCTACGGACGACGGACAGCAGGCCATCTCATAAGCTCTTCAGCGTCAATACGTGTATATATGAATGTCGTGCACTTGTAAAAGTGAATTTCTTGCCGATTCTTGTAACGAAGCTAGCATGTATTATAAAGCAAATGTGCACTTGGTGTATGTATGCATTTGAAGCGATTCTAGAAATATTCACTGTATTTTAATAGCAGTCAAATGAAAGTAAACTGCATGCAATCAGATAAGATGAAATTGTCAACAGGTGTTTGAGCAAGCCTTTGTTTCAGTATCTTACCAAGTACACAATATTCAATATGTTGGAGTTAGGTGGTTCATGTATACATTTACTATATACCTCAAAGCAGAATTTACATACACATAACTATTTTTGATAAAGGTATTAGCTTCTCTCAGTGGAGCGCCTCCTGGACAAGGATACAGAAATGTGGTAAAATTTAAAGAAGATGAAGAATATGGATGCTTCACCCTCAAACCCAGGTAAATGACTATATAAACTTCCATATATTTGGATGGATGGATTCTATAGTGGATGTCTGACAAAATATACAGTTTCTTCTGCAATAATGAGTTTGTAAGTTTAATTTTAAAAAACCTTGTTTTTATATAAACGATTATCAATTGCGAAATTGCTGAACAAAATTCGTTGAAACTTATTTAAGCCTGTGTATTTTGTTCTTCATAATAATGGAATAATTACCAGTTTACGATATTTGCACACGACCGAGACAGTAACAGCTTTCTTGCATTCGACAGACGACGATACACGTTATGGCACATCGAGGTGTGATATATCTGTTACTAAGTACAGTTCGTACCATTGTCGGTGTTACGATGTCAGTCAGCATGTACCGCTTGAAAAGTTGCATGCGGCACATGAAAATGAGAAGGAAATTATGCTGCCCCCCCCCCCCCCCCCGTATATAGGACGATCATGCCATTAGTCGTTTCATCCAACGATATCAGTCGAAATGTACTTTCACTATTTTCCTTTGGCCGTATGAAAGAAAAATTAAGGAAAGTACTCTTAACATTCACTTGAATTCAAATGATATTGCACAGTTCTTTAATATAATAATTCTTTTATCGTATTGTAAAAGTTAATTTTGTGAATTATTTCTCCTATAATTTTCTTTCTGGATCCCAATAATTTTTGTGATCCAGAAACATCAGAGGGTTGTAGTCCTAATTCCAATAAAATGATTTTCAGATATCTTCAGCGCTTCAACACTATCAGGTGGCACTTATTTTGGCAATGTGTTTTCAACTTTTTCGAGGGTTTTGTAGTGAATGGAATAATAAACGTCATAATTCCCGCTCTGGAGAAAAGATACGCCATGTCAAGCTCTCGGTCGGGACTTATCGCCAGTAGCAACGACTTCGGTGCCTTTGTGTGTTATTTCTTCATTGGATATTTTGGGGAACAGAGGCATAAGCCGAAGATTATGGCAACCGGTATAGTTCTGATGTCAATTGGCTGTTTGATCTTCTCTCTTCCACAGTTTATTGGCGGCAAATATACAGTTTCAGGTAAGGATGATTCTCTTTGATATTCACCTGGAAAATTCTCGTTCTAATCCTATCATTGCCAAGGTTTTTCATGTTCAGAATGTCGTAGGGTAAAGGTCGAAACATGCACTGGTTTGCATCCACTGATGTTGCAGGATATTGCCTATATAAACCTGTAGCACAAATCCTTGTCTAACTTGCTAACGTTTATTCGAGTTCTCTTTTCATTAAACGTGATATTTTAACTCCCACATCTGTAATTCTCCACTTACAGATTTGTGTCTTATGTTTTTATTTGTTATCTCTTACTCTAACTAGACATAATGCATGAATCACCGCCCACTTTAAATGCAAAGAAATTAAGTGTAGATTTTAAATACAAACACATTAAGTGTAGATGAACTATAGTCTGCCTAATGCTCTTTATAATCGATGTCCAAGGGTTATTATCATTCTTTTAAAAGTAGCAATCAATCTGTATAATCGATGTCCAAGGGTTATTATTACTCTTTTAAAAGTAGCAATCAATCTGTATTAATCGATGTCCAAGGGTTATTATTATTCTTTTAAAAGTAATATCAATCTGCATTAATCGATGTCCAAGGGTTATTATTATTCTTTAAAAGTAGCAATCAATCTGCATTAATCGATGTCCAAGAGTTATTATCATTCTTTAAAAGTAGCAATCAATCTGCATTAATCGGTGTCCAAGGGTTATTATTATTCTTTTAAAAGTAGCAATCAATCTGCATTAATCGATGTCCAAGAGTTATTATTATTCTTTTAAAAGTAGCTATCACTCTGTATAATCGATGTCCAAGAGTTATTATTATTCTTTAAAAGTAGCAATCAATCTGCATTAATCGATGTCCAAGGGTTATTATTATTCTTTTAAAAGTAGCAATCAATCTGCATTAATCGATGTCCAAGGGTTAGTATTATTCTTTTAAAAGTAGCAATCAATCTGCATTAATCGATGTCCAAGGGTTATTATTATTCTTTAAAAGTAGTAATCAATCTGCATTAATCGATGTCAAAGGGTTATTATTATTCTTTTAAAAGTAGCAATCAATCTGCATTAATCGATGTCCAAGGGTTATTACTATTCTTTTAAAAGTAGCAATCACTCTGTATAATCGATGTCGAAGAGTAATAATTATTCTTTTAAAAGTAGCTATCACTCTGTATAATCGATGTCCAAGGGTATTTATTATTCTTTAAAAGTAGCAATCAATCTGCATTAATCGATGTCCAAGGGTTACTATTATTCTTTTAAAAGTAGCAATCAATCTGCATTAATCGATGTCCAAGGGTTATTATTATTCTTTTAAAAGTAGCAATCACTCTGTAAAATCGATGTCGAAGAGTAATAATTATTCTTTTAAAAGTAGCTATCACTCTGTATAATCGATGTCCAAGAGTTATGATTAATCTTAACTTTAGTTTAGTCTAAATATATCTTATTTAATAAATTTCGAAGTTGGAGAATACAAGATATATAATGTAGAAGGTAAAGAATTAGAACGAAAGCCAATGGCTTATAATCTTCTCCTTTGTCGATACAAAAATTGTAAAGATATGTGAATATAGGGCGAATGATATTAACATTTGATGACAAGAATTTAAAACTGTATAATAGCCACAATGAAGAATTAATTAATTAAACAGTAGCATTTAACCAAGGAAATACGAAAGACAAAGATGAACAATGAAAGAGTTGATAAAAGATGAGAATAAAGAAAAGAAGAAGATAAAAGGAGAAACTGTTAAAGAATATTTGATGAGCATTGTGTTTAATGTTGAGTAAATAAGGAAGGAAGAAAACAAAAACTATATTGAAACTGAAGAGTGCTTATTTGTTGTGCGAGTCGTTACAGAAGCGATGATCAATCATTTTGAAAAAAAGGGAACTCATGTTTACAGCTGATTATAACCCGTAGAAGTGCACACGTGCCAATAAAAGGTGCGCTTAAGTAAATCGTTTTGTCTTTTCAATCATTTTATGTGCAGCATGAAAAATACGAATGTTTACGTCATATGAAAGCATTATATCACCAGACGAGAAAGGTATTTTAAGTTTAATTACCATATGGTTTAAACTTTAAAGGATTGAAACAGTTCGATACGTTGTTTTTGGTAATACTCGCAAGAGGAAAATAAGTGTTGTTAACTTTCTACAAGCTCACATCTATGTAGAGGTGATCCAGTTATATTGTTTCTAAATAATTGTTTATTATGTGAGCTGCAATTTATCATAAGTCGAGCATGGATAATATTACATTTCCTTCGACTAAATGAAAGTGTCTGTGATCATGAGTGTCACGATTAGAGGGTAAGGTTTCTTTACAGTTAGATTGTTTGTTGAAAAGCATGATAAAGAAAGTAAGATAAATTTACAAAAATATTTACCTTTTTAATCTGCAAAAGTGAATAAAATTACTTCTGTTCCTCCGATACTCTTCTTTACTAAACATTCAATAAGTTTTTGAGTGGTCTATTGAATCAAATGCCTTTTAAAATTGATAAAAAGACAATACAATCTGCCACCATGTTTTCTTAAATAGTTGTGCACCAAAGTATGAAAAATAAACACATGGTACCTACAGGAGAATACCCCTTTTGGAGGCCGGATTGACCTTCATCAATTGTCTTCCTTTCCGTTGACTATGCTGTCAGTCTGTTTTTAAAGATGCCGGTAAATGCCCCCCTCCCCTTCGCCAGCTTTCCAAAATCTGATATTTTGAGTACATCTCACAACTTCTTCATCAATGAGCCTCTCATGGATAGATATTATCAGAATTATCGCCAAAGGGAAGCGAGTCTACATCGATTGGGGTAGCATTGTCTAGGTTAATAAGTCTACTGAAGTGATCGTACCACTTTTTCTTAAAATTTACCATTGACTGAAGGAATAAACTAGTTGAAGTAAACACTTGTTGTACCTTGTAATGATTGCAAGTTGTTTGCATTATGTAAGTTATAGCGAGTAATATCACTAACAGCTGGTGGAATCAGAGATGTGAGATAGAGTGGGCATGAACCAGTTGTCATTTTGTACAGAAATGTAAGTTTGTACTGTTGTCGTCTGGATTAAAGACTTTCCTATTTTATTCTTGATGTAAAGCTTCAATAGACACTAATTTTGTTGCACCAGTGACGACTCTGGCTGCCTCGTTTTGTATTTTTTCGAATTAACTTATCTCAGGTAATGTACAGATGCCCCCAACCACATTATCATATTCCAGAATAGGTCGTATAAAAGACGCATATATAATTTCGAAAGATTTTCAGACAAGTTTAAATTTGAGTCTGAACATTATATTAATTCTTTACCTTGCCTTAACTTTGATATAGTCTATTTTTTGTACTATGAGTAGTCATCGTTCGAGAGAAAAACTCTAAGATATTTGTGTGAGTCGACTTCCTCAACTCTGTGGTTGAACATATATATTGGTGGATGGAAGGGTTTCTTAATTTTCTTAGAAATTGTCATGGGTTCAGTTATAAAAGGATTGAGGATACAACCCAATTGTTTTACCCACTGAGAGATTTTTTCAAGTCATAATTGAGGATTTGAGCAGATACGACGGGATTATATACGATTAGAAAGAGACTTGTATCATCTGCAGATAAACTTTTATTGGAGTGTATATCTTGTACGATATCATATATGTATATCATAAAAAGTAATGGACCAAAAAGGGATCCTTCGCGCACACTAGCTGTAATACACCTCCACTCTGAAAAACACCCCCAGAAAATTTCGTTCGTTGTTTCATGATTTGAAGACAGCTAGAAAATCATTTTAAAAAGGCCTCATGTTATGCTTGTAGCTTTCAATTATGGACGAGTCCTTAATTCCACAAGCGATCTAAACTTTCCTTATATTGCAAAACACAACTCTAATTTCCTTACCGGAATCTACTGTTTGGCAAACCGTATCATAGAGATATGTTAATTGATTAATTGTAGATTCATCCAGAATAAGGGCAGAGTGGAATGGTGTAAAACTTTTATTTTCACTAAAATAATTAAATAGATGTTTCAAAACCAGTCTTTCAAAAACTTTCCAAACAGTGTTGAGCAGGTAATTAGATACAATGGAAGGGGTAACCCTTCTTTAAAATTGGACAAACGTTTGCTTTTTTCCGAGAGTCTGGAATGGTTGTTCCTCAAAGATATTGATTAAAAAGTGAACAAAGTAGATGAGAGAGCTCATTAGCCAGCTCACGGATATTACGATTATTTACACCATTGGGATCAGAAGCCTTACCACGAGGATGACTTTTGAAAATATTTTGTACTTCGTCAGACGTTAGTTCTTTTGAATGAAAACTTGCATCCATATTTAAAGATATATTAGAAGATTAACATTTATTTCATTCAGTACGGGTTGCTCTATACAAAAGTCGTTAAGTTCTTCAGTTTTGTATTGAACCGATGTATTGAAGGAATGGAATAAGGTGTGTACTGTGAGGGCTGATGAATACCTTAAAGGCTGACCACCAGTCTTTGGAATATATAGTGCTATATCTCAGATTTTATCCTCATTTGTCAATATGTCGCTGTCTGGCTTCTCGAATCATATTGTTTATTCCGCTGGGACCGAAATTGACTCTAATTAGAAGGCAGGTTGGACTGCTTGGCTTTTCGATAGGCTCTCCTAAGTTTGTGTATTGACCTTTTGATTGCCGGTGTGACCCATGGAGGATCCGATGGTTTAACTTAGCAGTTCTGTTTCGGAATACATTGCTCAGATATGAAGACTATGTGATCAGGGAGATGTTTTTGCAAATTTGTCAGTATTGTCGCATTTCACTTTTTTAGCTGAAGATTACCCCCAATTTAAAAAGTGTTAATTTTTAGCGAAAATGCAATGAAAAATGTTTAAAATTTTGAAGTTATTACTACTTGAATTTGTACATGATATATATTGGCAGTCAGCTAGGTGATGGGCATTAGACCTGAAATGTCAGACAAGCTTACAGTGTGTTTGTGACCACCTAACGCCTCACACTTTTGCAAGTTATTGTACTGGTCGGCAGTTTTACAGGTATCGGCACATGTTAGAGTTTGACTCACATACGACGATTGGTTTAGGTTAATTCAGATAACAATATACATCTCACACTGGCAGACCCGCGAACAGGGGATAGAGAAGCCGGCGCTCCCCCCCCCCCCCACTTAAAAATGAGCTCGAAACAATCGGAACGTTTCCTATACAATGTTTTCTTTACAGTTATATGGTTAAAATTTTACTCTGGAAAGTCTTTAAATTCAGGAGCTTCCGCGGGCTTCGCACCCTGGACCCACACCAGGTATTCCAAATCCACATACCCCTTGCCTAGTTGTTTCCGCTCCCCCAGGGAGCCGCGGTAGCTTAGTTGGTAGAGCGTCGGATTCGTAATTCAAGGGTCGCGAGTTCGATACCCACCCAGGCCAGCCCTGGTCGGCTGCCTCAGTGTGTCCTTGGGAAAGGCACTTAGATCCCATTTCCTCGGCATGATACAGTCAATAATTTGTTAAAGTGCCGTTAAAATCAACAAAAATAAATATCGCTAAACGATATTTGTAGACCCGCTCCTGTCTCAGTTGATGTACACATTCTCTTTCTAGTTGCAGACATCTCAAATACGTCCACCAGCCTATGCAACAAACAGAATAACCTCAATTCATCGAAAAGTGAATCTAATGTGGGAGAATCTCAGAATTCAAACACTGCCATGTATGCCTTGTTTCTGATTGGTCAAATTGTTATTGGAGTCGGGGCATCACCCATGTTCACGCTTGGTTTAAGTTACATTGACGAGAACTGCAAGCCGAAACTGACGTCATTCTACATAAGTAAGTAGAATTAGCATGTGTTGTGCTTGAAATCAATTATGTTATTAATGCAAATAATATATTTAAGTTTGATTTCTTATTCTTTTCATCGTTTATCTATAATGAAAGAAATTTAACTATCCTCATCGTAGTGTCCTTCGAGGATCCTATAGTATTACAAAACTCGTAAGCAGCGATAATTTTAATTTGATTAAATGTAAACAGCGGGTACATCATCAAAATTGCAACATCGTCAATTAAAGGAAAATAAAAATGTACGGGGAATTGGGGGTCGATATCTATATGTGTCCATTTCCATGTGCAACGGAGCGTAAAATGAAAAAGATAGAGTTTTTAAATAATATTATTACTGTTACAGGTTGGACGTTCTGTTCAGCCGCAATAGGCGTTGCTATTGGATACATCGTCGGTGGACAGGCACTGAGCCTTTTTGTTGACATTAACAGAGTTGACCCATCCAGGTGACTAGTTTCTGAAGCAAATAGATGAATATTGGAAAATTTGATAGCAATTATTCGATTTCATTCAAAACAGATAAATAAGCCCTTATTTTTAATAATAATGCTAATGAGAGACAAATCACGGCATTTTGTGTATGTGACGACATACAAGAAGCCAATCATCTTAAAAGGGATGCGACAAAAGAAACGTAACTTACAAAGAATGAGGATTTATGTCAGCATGCATGTGTATGTGGATCCATACGTGTGTGTGTGTGTGTGTGTGTGTGTGTGTGTGATGTTGATACACAGTTTGTTGCTTGTAAGCGTTAACGGAGCACGACGAAAGAGTTTGAGACTGTGGACTTAGAGTAATTTCCAAGTTCTCCGGCAAATGTTTGCACACAGCAAACAGTGTATCATCGTTGTTCTTTCATGATCAATTACTAAGTACATAAACTATATACCATATACCCACAAAATGGGATTTTTTAAAACGAAATCTAGACACAAACAAAACATATTCTCAAGGAGCTGACGTCACAAAAACGCATAACGTCAAACAAGCCAAAATAAACCCAGTGATATAATAATAGTGTGTGTGTGTGTGTGTGTGTGTGTGTGTGTGTGTGTGTGTGTGAAAAGGTTACTATTAGCATTGCAGTATTATCTATACCGGTCTAGAGAGTAGCATCTCAACTTTTAAAAAATAGTAATGGAAATAAATTTATGGGGAATGAGACTCTCGTTTCTTTGTATCGAAATGGTTCTAATCAGAATGAGTGTAGGGAAAATTAGGCAATACAAAACGTGCTTCTTTACAAAGAAACGAGAGTCTCATTCCCCATAAATTTATTTAACAAATAACAAAAGGCTCGCATACCCAATATGGACTAACGGTAATATATCTTTCAACCAGAGTAAAGGAAATCCGAATTTGAGAAGCAGTGAGCATTTTAATTTTTCTATAACTTTATTACGTTAAAAAAAAACGACCCCTTTCAGTGTCCCTTTGACCTCCATGGATTCCCAGTGGGTTGGAGCCTGGTGGATTGGTACGACCATTTCTATCGGAGTCTTTCTGATGGTAGCCTTTCCCATCCTTGGCTATCCGAAAAGACTTCCAGGTACAATATTTTAGCTTGTTTTGCAGTTTGATAGCTTGCATATTCCCTTCATTATCACAATCAATTCTTAGTGAGAGGTCTTCAGACAAATGTTAGCGTAATCGCGAGGTAGTTTGTATATGAATTTTTTTTTTATCGATTGACACTAAAAACTTTGCCATCATGCAAAGGAAATAATTTGTGTGCAAAATTTTCTAAACAGAGTGAGAGAATTTTCCTAAAATGTTGATTGATTTGACAGTTGTGGATGGTAATATTTTTACTGTCTCCACTTTAGAGCTACTCATTTGGAACATGAACGCTAGCACAAATAAAGCTCTTTTTCATAAACTCATAGAATTCTTGAGCAGTACCTAATACAACAGTAATTTTCTTGTGGGTACATTATTTACCTACAAGGGATTTAATTACAGTATAATGTCGATTATCAAACTCGTCGGACGACATGAGAATCGTTGGGATGAACCGGATAATGGGACTAATCCACCACTCCTGTCTATGACTGGATGGCGTGTGTGCACTGTGGGATTTGTAGACTGGCTCTCTGTCTCATAAGTCTTTGCTCCTCAGTAAAATTTATGAAACAGGGAACCAAAAGGTCATTCCGTGCACATACACCATCTGGGGGAGCAATGAGTAGTTGAGTTCCATTTATGTATTCGTACATATTAGAAATGCTTGAGGGACATTATGTTGGCTCAGATGAACCGAAAATTCCAATAATCGGGATTCGAGAGATATTGTACTGCCTTTATGTGAAAAATTTGCTTTTTATCGTGCCAAATGGAAGGCCAGTATCAACCCAGGTTAACTCCCTCTAAATTTAATAGCAAATGCCAAGTTTGCCTGATGCTGCAGTGTCGAGTTCTTTACATTTCTGATATATTGTTCTTGTCTGTGCTCTGTTTTGACGAATATTCAATTGCTTTAAGCAAGTATATTGGAAATTGGTAGTCCCTTTATGCTTCTTATTAAATTTCATTTCTGGTATTTTTCACCTTGAGCACTAGTAACAAGTTTTCATTCTGAAACACTAAAACAAATTCACTTGCTCATGATTTTCGAACAGCATTTTTCATATTGAACGAACCGCTGACATTTTTGAAAAATGCACTTTAAGGAACTGAATTAGTAGCATAGGATGACACTTTGGGTACAAATATGAGACTTTTAAATATGACCTTTGGGGTAAAAGGGGATTTTAACATTAGTCCATAGGTTTAACATTAGTATCACACTTGGGGTACAAGGGGAATTTAACATTGGTCATTAACATGCTTTTTCTCTTTGTACCTATAATTTGTAATTTCTAATTTTTTAAATAATTTTGTTAAAATAATTTTGTTGTTGTGGTTTTGAGTACAAAAACACAATGGGTACAAACTGAATGCTAATGTTAAAACGTCAATAGGTTTATCATGATGGGTCGGTCTGGGGACACGAGGAAATTTAACGTTAAAACTACATCTATTGACCAACACCCCGCATTGACTGACCGGCGCCTACAACTACTGACCAACACCCCAGACCTACTGACCATCACCACCACCCACTAATCTTTACCCCACATTGACTCACCAGCACATAAGGGGATGTAAAATAGAAGATTAAGTAAGGAAAAGTAACACCTAGAGTAGACAAAATGACATTTTAAACTCACACCTACATATATACAATTCAAAGTGCAGTGTACGGAGAGCAAAATCGTAGGAATATTCACACATACATACACACAAACATACTGATATACTATCATACAAGATAGAAAGATAGAGAGAGTGGGGTTTAAGTTTGAGTTCTTAAAGACATACAAAACATATACACATAAAACACACAATATTTTGACAATGATTGAGTAGTATCTCTGTTTGTAAGAGATTTGGGTGGTCCTGAAAATAGCCCTTGGGAGTTAACCACAGATGGTTAACACAGACACACCTCTTCACTTTCTCTGTCTCGGGCGTCTCCTCATTGCCAGCCCATACACCAATACTCGCTTCAGGCACCCTTGCCTTTCCACATAAACTTTTCTTTTCCAGACTACTGTATCGGTAATCTTGGTGATGGCCCACGTCGCCTTCACATATACCGGGAAGTTCGAATTGGATAACATCGTTGAAATAATCGTGGAAGACTGTATGCTCACATTCAGCTTGGTGGATTGTCTTGAAAACAGATGACACAAGAGGCAAACGTATATATGTCTAAAGTCTACGGGCGGATTGAAACTGATAGGGAGGTTCCACCAATCAGAATGTTTGTGACATAATTCAGTTAGGGTATACTTTCTATCACTCCCAATCAGAATGCAGTGGATGCTTTATTTCACTTTCGAGATATACTCTTAAGCTTTTCTACGATTCACCAGTGCGGAACACTGCAAGTACAGTATGACATAACTGAAATGAGGACGTTGTGTTGGGCTGCTCTTGCAATGGATCCTTCTTATACTCTGAGTGACAGTATGACTACTGTTGCTGTTACTAGTATTATTTCAGAGGAGAATGATTTGGATTTTGATTTCTTTGATTTCTTATCGTCGCAAGAATTTTTGCCGGTACCATTACCTCCACCTTCTCCATCAGTGCCAGTATATAATGATTTTAAAAAGAAACAGAAGGAAGAGTTAGAAACTTTTTCACAACGTCAAATATAAGAAGAACACATATTTGTTCAAAAACAACATCAATAAGAAGAAAAGAGAAAGCAACAACGGGTGAGGAAAATGATCAATACTGAACAGAAGGAAGGGACGGAAAACAGAACTGTCAGTCTGTTGCAGGACATTTTGGCGGAGTTAAAACACCTGAGAGGAATGTATGAAGCTTCTTTGACAAAACCTAAGAAAAAGAGATCGTCACAATCCAAGAATTCTAAACCTTCCATGACTACATCGACGACCACCACTGAGACGCCAGCAACTCCAGCAGTCACTACCACCACCATATCAGCAGCAGTAGGTCTGAACGTGGAAAAGGTTTAAGGCAGTTGAAGCTGATGTTCAAAAGTCCATGATTGTGGATACCAATTGTTAAAAGTATTCGAAATTTGGCACTTTCCTACCGCAGAACAATACCAATGAGGAATTTGTTTCTGGCTAAGTCAAAGATTTTCTCAAATTGAAGCAAGAAGCGAGCGGTTATCCCTCTTGGTGTCACACTTCAGATGAAAAGGACCAATTCAAACAATAGTACCAATCACTAGAAGGCATCGATCTGGAACACGTACAACAGAACGAAGGAAGACGATCGTTTGCTAAAGTCATGCTGAATTGTTTGTGGGGAAACCTTGCTCTCAACGTCCGATGTTGCCTCAGACCGAATACTTGGTGGATCCGAGTCAATGCTTCCAGCTCATCGACGATAAAGGAAAACTCATTAAACCCGTGAAAATCATACTAGAAGATTTGATCTTGGTGAATTACGAAGAGGTGATGGAGTTTGTTCCACCCGACGAGTTTGGGAATGTCTTCATTGCTGCTTGCTTGACAGTCAATGACCGTTTAAAATTGTATTCCGGACTGGAACCTTTAGGAGACCGTGTCCTTTACGTTGACACCGATAGTTGCATGTACATCGATCAACCTAGAGACTATCACCTTCTCATCGAAGACAAACATTTAGGAGCAAGGACGGACGAACATGCCGAAGACAATATTATGTGTTTTGGCAGTGGTGGACCTACAAATTATGACTACCAGTACAGAGACGAGAAAGGACAACTACATACCAAATGTAAAGTAAAAAAAAAAACTAACCCTCAACTATCGTTCGAGTCAAGTGGTGAACTTTGACGTGCTAAAATAATCAGTGCTGTACCAAATTCCGTGGGAGGACGTCAATAACACCATTCAAGACTTAAAGGATTACCAAGTACTTTTACATGAACTGCTTCCACAAAACGATACGACTCATTTGAATTGGAGACGATATGTTGTGTGCGTGTGTGTGTGTGTGTGTGTTAGTGACTGAATTTCTTGGATTTCGTTTACCAGCAGATTCCCTTTGACAAATTTATCTCCAGTAAATGCAAAGACATGACCACCAAAATTTTGTCTGTGCACGAAAAACCAATTGTGTAAAAAGTGCCGCGACTAGTGATGAATACAACTTCTGTACTCTTCATACATACCAATAAGTGTGTGTGACTAGTTGGATATGTCAACAGATTTACAACTGGAAGGAAGTACGTGACTGCAAAAGTTTTGGATTCGACGTTTGGAAACAAGAGGTGGCTGATTATCCCATAGACATGTGTGACCACAATACAGAAACAGCGATTACGACGACATCGTCATGTTCATCGTCAAATGGTGAAAAAGAAAATTCAAGTCAGTCAAAAGAAAAAAGTGCTCGTTCAACGAAGAGGATTTCTTCCCATGCTGATAGTTCCGTTGTTAAAATTTGCTGCTCCCTTGTTAGGATCGATTGCCGGACCTCTTTTAGTAGGAGTGTTGAGGTGAAAATAAAAAGGACAGACCTTTATGGAAGGACATCACACCTGTACACCCGGATTTTATGGAAGGACAAAAGTTAACTTTAGTTCCTGATAAACGGTGGATGCAACTCCACCGTTGGTACGAACAACGAATACCTCACTTACCTTCTAATTCTAATATCACAGACATGTCATACTTACAGCAAGAGTTACATGGATCGAACAGATTTATCAGAAACGGAAAAATCGCAACGCTACGGACAGGTATTGCAATGTCTTCAGCTATTTCACCAGAAAGCTTGAGACGAAACGTCTAGCTTGAGATATTTCAAGAATGTCATGAAAACTGAAGAAAGAAAAAAGTAGCAGCAGTTCCAAAGACGACACGGCCACGGGTATGGAAGAGAAAGAAAATAGAAAAGTTGTTCAAACCCCCTCTGTTCAAACACCTCCCCCCCCCCCCCCGTTGACACCTTCCCCTACCCCGATTCGACAAAAAATGAAAGCTTGGGTCAGCAGAGGAAAAAAAGAAAGAAGGGAAGACAGAAGTGAAAAAAGTAAAGAAAAAATATAAAAAAAAGAACCGATGACTTCTGTGGAAACTTCCTTTTCTATTCCTATTGCTCGTCGGACACTTCAGCATCGTGATGCAAAATACCACACGAACCTAAGAACATCGAACATTGGGTTACTTATTGAGCAGCAGCAACAGGCACACACCTTTAGCCTGCATTTGCTACAATCTTGCTCATGCAGCTAGCTACGGAGGAATTAAACAATTGTATCGTGCAGCCAAACCCAAAGTCAAAAGTTTACGTGTGCAAGATGTTACAAGAACAATCGACGTACACGTTACACAAAATAACTGGACGAAATTTCAAACCAAAGTAGAAGGAATCGATCATCAATGGAAAACCAATTTAGCAGATGTCTCCCATTTGGTTTCGTACAATCTAGGTTACAAATATTTGTTTTGTGTCATTGATGTGTTTTCAAAATCGGCCTGGGTAGTTCCTTAGACCTCTAAAACAAGTTCATAGTTAGTACGAGCTTTGAAAATCGTCTTGAAACAAAGTAGTCGTCAATCTCTGCGATGGCAAACGGACAAAGGCACGAATTTATTAGCCAAACCTTTCAAAAAGAATTGAAAAAACCCACACACTCATTTTTTCAACACTGAAAATTCTAAAACCAAAGCCAGTGTCGTGGAACGTTTTCAAACAAAATTGAAGGAACGTATGTGGAAATATTTACACATCAACATACTCTCCAGTACATCGACGTGTTAATGTCTGGTCAAAGTTTACACGCCTGCAGCTTCTTATACACGCCCCTCTAACCTACGTAGCATTTTCGAATGTGCTCCAGAAGAAGTGACGGCTCAGAACGAAGTGACCGTATTTGGTCGATTGTTTGGAACGCCTGAGACAAGAAAAAAGAAAGAAGTGTTCAACACTGCAGATTGGGTTGGCATTGGAAAAACAAAACATACGTTTGACAGAGGCTATTTACCGAACACTACGACAAAAGTATTTCGTGTCACAGTACAAGTTCGTGGACGTGACCCACCTGTCTATACATTGGAAGATATGAGCGCAAAAGTGTTAAAAGGAACCTTTTACATGTCCGGGCTACGAGTGATCAAGAGAGACGACGACGTGTACGATATCGAGAGCATTCTCGATCAAAGAACACGTAAAGTGGGAAAACATCTTATCCAAGAATTAGGATATCCCCCCCCCCCCCTGTTTCAATTCTTAGAGTGCAGCTTCACGAGTCATTGACTATAAAAAGAAATAGAAGTCACAAACATGCCGTTAAACACTGCATCCCATTCTCCAAGTTCATCTCGCCAAGAACTTCAAAAATAAACGTCCAAAGTGAGTGATGTGTGAAGAACGTGTTCCTTAAACTCAAATCGTCTTTTTCTGTCACATTTTTGTGGTGTATTGTGTCATTGGAGCAGCGATTGGAAACTTGAGTTTGCCACAAGGAGATAAACAACTGTGGACTATTTTATTCAGCAGTTGTATTAGTTATCGTCTTCCCAATCTCTCGTTGAAATTTACCGACAGTAGTAACACCAACGGTAGCCCACACACGCCAGTCACTGAGATCGTCTGGATCCCTTGGAAAATCATCCTTTGATAGTGAGTGACTCCTCTGAGACAAGAACCTTCGAACTAAGAATAATACATTTTATTTAACAGTACCTAGTGATAGTTCTATGGATGTGTTTCCGAATAATAAATTATGTTGTTTAACGGCCAAATAATCTCAGACCATAGAATTGGATCACATAGCTCCTTGGGAGGTGGCTTTGATAAAAATCATTCATCCTAAGCAAGTCTTGAATATCAGTGGATTTCAAAGACAATTCATGGCAGAAATAGCCAACGAACAAGTCCCAGAACACTTCGACAAAAATGGTGACTAATGGATTGCCTGCTTTAAAAGATGCTGCCTTGATGCAAGGAGAAGAAATTTTCCAAAACGTATTTATTGACCAACAAATTTCCAAACAAGCGTTACTGAAAGCAGGAAAAGATGTGTTCATCATGACGGGGAAAGAACTCTTTGGTCATTGTTACGAAATACCTGATATGGCTTAGCTAAACCACCATAGATTCCAGTATTATTAAGGTGACGTGGTTGGTGCACCATAGTATGTTTGTAAGTGAACTCTTTTCCTTGACGCCTACATTGCTTGCGCGGCACGTGCGCAATGCATGTTACCTCGCGCGACTATATATTACTTAGGTATCTTTACTTGGACAGCCATTAGAGGGAAGCTCTTTGTATGTTTAGCTGTCGGGGCGGGATTGCCATTGTGTTTTGCCTAGTTCGAACCAAAAAGTTGGTTGAGTCGCATTTTCTTTAGTTCAAATTAATGTTCAGTTTCGCAAAACACGTTCAATGTGATAATATAGGCTTGCATTGTTGTTATTATACTTTTAGTTTAATTCACCAAGAGTGTATGGCTAATGTAATTTGGTTGCGAGAGATGGTACGGTTCAGATTATTAACAGGGATATGGGCATATATGCTTACGCCTGTTTGTAGTTTCTTTCTGTTGTTATTATAACTAATATTGAAGATGTTTGTGCATGCATATATGTATATTAGAATTTTGGCATAGCATATTTTTAGCCAATCAATGGTACGTCATTCGTATATTACAGAAAGTCGTACGTAAGGAAATATTTCAATTATGTTGATAGTGGTTTGAATGAAACGCTCAAGTGTTATTAATCCGGGTGATAGTCAGAAAGCAGATTATTTGGAAAGTTGTTTTCTTGTATTCAGCTAACTAGGTGTGGGCTAATTAGATGTAGCTAGAGGCCGTTGTAGTAAGGAGAGATGAAAGGGCGCCAGGAGAAGTGCCAATGTGTGTGTGCATGGAAGGCCCGAGTGGTTAAAGTGACCATGCCGGGAAAGCGGGTCAAGAGCATCATATGAAGTGTCAAGTAAACATTGATCATATGTATGAGAAATGTCATTATAGTTGTTGACTATAAAGAGAAATGCCATTATAGTGTTTGACTATAAAGAGAAATGTCATTATAGTGTTGGACTATAAAGAGAAATGTCATTATAGTGTTTGACTATAAAGAGAAATGTCATTATAGCGTTTGACTATAAAGAGAAATGTCATTATAGTGTTTGACTATAAAGAGAAATGTCATTATAGCGTTTGACTATAAAGAGAAATGTCATTATAGTGTTTGACTATAAAGAGAAATATCAGTATAGTATTTGACTATAAAGAGAATTGTCAGTATAGTGGTTGACTATAAAGACAAGAGTCATGATAGTGTTTGACTATCTAAGACAATATCACAGTGGTATTGACTATTCCAAATAATTATTTATTTGTTCTTCATTTTTTTGCCATTGGGTTCATATTATGTTCTCTTGTAATTATATCAGTGTCCTGTTTCTTTATTTTACAATCAGTGGTACGAGAGGATAATACATTTTTTTCATTGTCACTAACATACGTGTTTGTTATTTCTTAAACCCCATTCAGTCTCAAAGGGTGATAGCTGAATTGCGTTACAGTCATGTAGACGCCAAATACATTAACTTTACGCTCCTGTCGAATGCATTGATTCATCTTCTATGCCACAGCAAGGACAATGCAGAAAGAGACGTCGAAAATCATTCAGATCTCACACACACGACCAGAAAATGAATAAGACAAGACGAACGGTGAGAAATTTGGACGTTTTTGATTACTAAAAAGAAAAATGATGCGAATATTCTAAGACATAACTCGATCAGTTTGCCATGCCCCCGACAATAATGACCATGCAAGAATCCCTGTGGTTAAAATTTCATCCTGTGCCGTCTATGACCACCTCAGCTCCTATCGAGTTTGAAATCAAAGGACAAACCAAATATTACATCGACCTGAACAATAGTTACTTGTACCTGAAAGTCAAAGTCCTCAAAATCGACAACAAGAATACAGACTCCGATGCCGGAGTGGCTCACGTCAACAATATCATGCATTCGTTGATCAGCGAAGTGGATTTGTATTTGAAGAACAAACTGATGATCAGCAGCAAGGACACCAACCCTTACCGAGCTTATCTAGATAATCTCCTGATGTACGGAAAAGAAGCCAAGGACACACACCTCGATGAATCAGTGGTGTGGAAACCTAACACGTTGGGTGCATTCAACGACATAGAGTTGACATAAGATGTATGATTCATCGACCAACAAAAGAAAATCAAACAAGGGCGGAGTTTAGAAATGATGGATAATTTATATTTGGACATGTGGTTAAAAGACAAATGTTGCTTTAATTGATGTGGATGTACGTCTGAGACTGAATCAAAGTAATACCGTGTTCCATTTGATAGTAAATTGTAACGAGTTCAAAACTAACATCGAAGAAGCTTGACTGTACGTGCGACGTGTGGAAGTCTTACCCAAAGTGGGAAACGACATCAGACAAACTCTGATCAGAAACGCAGCCGAGTATCCCCTACAACGAGTGGAAGTCAAAAAACTTCACCATTGCCTCTAGACTCCGATTCAAGATTGAAGATCATGTCTTCAGCAATGATGCTGTCAGCGGAACTATTGATCAAAATCCTTTCCAGTTCCAACACTTAGATGTGTTTAATATAGAAGTAACCCGAGACGGTCAAACGTTGTGTACCAGACCTTTTGAACGTAACTTTGCCCAGAAAAATTACTGGAGATCTTACTTGACTCTGTTTGAAGCCACATGACAATTAGGAGCCAACATTACCCATGGCATTTCGTACAGTGATTATGCAGGAGGATATGTTATGTGGAGATTTGATTTCACTCCAGACCAAGGCAAAGACGAGGGACATTTCCACCCTATAAAATAACACCAACTCCGTGTGGAACTTCGGTTTACATTTTCCCTATTGAACACAGTGAACGTGATGCTGTATGCAGAATTTGATAATACCATTGAAATCAATAGTCTGAGAGAAGTGATCCTAGACTATTAAAAAAACATGGAACACGAACCCATGGACGTCGGCGAAGATAATATTTTCATTCAGAACAGCAGTTACACCCCCAACTCTAAGTGGAGAAGAAGAGAAATACACAGTAATTATGGCACGATGGCCAGAAAAAGAACAACACTTAGTGTCCTGTTTTGCTCGCCATTTAGCTGAAAGAATCGCACTCCTGACCCGAGAACATTGTAATGCTTGTCAAATCGATATCCTAGTCAAGTGCAACACGACTAGTGTTTGATGATGAGTGAAGAAGAAAGGTTGGAAGTGTATCTGGAAGAAGCATGAACACTCATCGCAGAAGAGACGATCTTGAAAGAGTTGTATAAAGACTTAAGTGACCATTTTCTACCTCTAAAGACTTCCTTGGAGATGAAACGCATCGAAGCTCTCTTGCAACAGAGTGCAGAAACTTCCCGTTCATCGACTTACTTGACAGATCTTTTCAAAGAAAAAGTCAGGTGTGAAATCATTATTCATCATTACCTCTGAAGGAAAGAAAACAATGAATACCAGGGAACTTCATTATCTCCTGACCCACTATTCGTACACAGCTCCCTGGAATCCAATCGCATGTGCTAAAGATGAATTTTCACATCGAAAACCTAGTGGCATTCCAACTTATGTCATCAACACGGACGACAGTCTTCGCCTAGGAAACCATTGGGTAGCCGTCTATCTTTCCAATGACCACAGCGTGGAATATTTTGATTCCTATGGATTACTTCCTCTCGAATATGATATCATAGACTTTATGAGAAGAAATGCTGTATCCAATAAGTTCAATAATGTGAGATTACAAGCATCGGATGCAATGCTGTGTGGACAATATTGTGTGTATTTTCTTCATCAACGCAGTCTTGAATTCCCATTAAAACATTTACTGACTTGTTTTGAACGTGATTTCTCTAGAAACAACACAAAGATAGAAATATGGTTTAGTGAGCATTATGGTTATATGTTTTCTTTGGCTCAGAAACGTAGTTTTCATCGTTGGCAAAATGAAACTGTTCTAGATCATTGGAAGTCCGGTCTTACTTCTCGACGTTGTCAACGTTATAAATACGTTCATGTTTAGCATTTGTGTATTTGTCAGTTGTACACGAAGAGTGAGGGACTGGCCCTAATTATTCCTTTAATTTTTTTTTCTTGGTTCTCGATTGTGTTAGCGGGTATATTTTCTTTTTTAAATGTTGATTTATAAAAAATGGCGTTGGTAGGTAATTTTTGGAGAAAAGAATTCTTTGATAGGCTCTTTCATTTTCTCTCTTTCGATCTTTCTTGATTTTCAAAGGGAATGTTTTCATTCACGTCCGCATACTGAATCTGATGGATATTTTCCTTCACGTCCGTGCCTCTAGCATATAAAGCGGCGCGTTCACCACTCTTGCCACATTCCAGTCTGCCGCCAGCCGTCGAAGAGAGAAGATCGTGAGAGCCGAGCCGCTATGGGTGAGGAGCGGAGGATGCTGCCAACCGTTGCTACGGGTTACTTCATGCAGTTTAAAGATCATTCATATGGAAGTAAGAGGACTAATTGCAGTATATAAATCAACCCGGTGCAGATAACAGTGTACCTACTCCCCCACCAAAAAATGTTACGTGGAGCAGCACCAACAAGCTACCAGGAGGGCACCTGGAGACGAACCTGGAAGATTGAAGTAACGTGCTGAACATCGTCCCACCGAACCCACCCCCAGGAAAGGTCACCAAGGCACAGCAACAGGAGGACTGGAGTAAGAGCAGAAAAAAAAGCGACGAAACCTGGAAGAAAGAAGTGAGGTGCTAACCGTCTCCGTCTCACCGAACCCACCCTCAGAAGAAATCACCAGGGATCGGCTGCTCTGAAAATGCTCAATGTATGTGGTTTTCCATTTGACTCTTGAAAACCCCTTTCGATCAGAACTATTTAAATTACAAATTTGATCTTTTTCGAGCCACCGTCTTAAAACACTACTGTGAATTTGGGGACATAACATATAAGATCACTAAATTATCGATGGGTAACTTATACCCCTGATAGGCTTTACTTTTTGAACACATTAAGTACACTCAGTACAAAAAATTGTAAACTTTAATGAAATATGTAAATTTTTAACTATACAGATTACTACAATTAAAATATGTCTAACACATAATTGGCAGTTAGGGACTGCCGGACTTGGACAGCTGGAATAATTTGAATAAAAGTACATTACTGGCGTTTCAGTTCATGATTCCTGTGACGCTTGACCCCTCTGGACATGCCCTTTTCAAACTTGGCCATGAACGGACATTGTGTGCAACAACCTCACAAATAATTAAATAGTGCGTTGTGCGCACAAATAATTTTAACTCGTCGCACATGGCCGAAGGGCCGCACCCGGGCCGCTAATTCAAGATCAGTGAGTCAGTCACTCCTGCAATCCATCGTCGATTTGTCAAGAAGAAAATGTACTCCAGCATCAACGGAAAACTCCTTGAAGCCACCATCCACTTAGAAAGAGCAAAACACTTCCTGGAAAGGATTAAAAACAAATGGAGGTTTTTCCCAATAGGAGGCTGGTGAACAGAATTCAGATTTATTACGAGATGGCGAAAAAACTCATCAACGATGTAATGAAGGAAGAAAACGAAAGTGAGAAAAGGAAGTGTAAGGAGGAAAAAAAGGCAGAAGTAAGAACTGCAGCAGCTGCGGAGACGATACTAGCAGTGGGAGTGGGTCCAGCTAGAAGACTTGATTATGGAGCTGGAGCTGCAGCAGCAGCAACAACTTGAACAAGAATATAATCAGCCAGAGCAACCCCAAGTCCCTCAAGTGGAGAGCTGGGAGTTGAATTCCGTTTCGCCTAATTTTAGCCTATCGGTCTCAATCAATCCTTGGGGTGATGATAGATGGAGACGAAGATGTTTTGCCTGTGTAGACCAGTCTGGGAGGTTTGGCCACTAATGGAGAGTGCAGCTAAAGACCAAAACGATCCTTTTCAGGGCCATCCAGATATCTCAGAAATAGAGATACTACTCAATCATTTATGTTTTTATGTGCGTAGTGAGTATATTTGTGTGTTTGCTTTGTATGTATTCCACAACAAGAAAAACTTAAACTCCACCCTTCTTTGTTGTGTGATAGTATATAAGTATGTTGTGTGTATGCGTGTGTTTGAACATTCCTACCCTTTTCAGGGGTGATAGTATGTTTGTGTATGTGTGAGCACTCCTACCCGTTTCTCTCCCTGTACTCCATGTATGATAGTATATATGTATCTTTGTGTGCATAATGTGTGTGAAACTTCTTACTTTTTTTCATCAATGCAGTCTTGGATTCCCATTGAAACATTTACTGACCTGTTTTGAACGTGATTTCTCTTTTACACTCCATGCATATGCATAATAGTATATAAGTATGTTTGTGTGTATAGTGTGAGTATATTCCTACCATTTTCTCTCCTTAAACTTCTCTTCTAGGGCTATAGGGGCCATAGGGATGGTAGTTTTGTTTATAAGGGGATGATAGGGAAGTTATAGGGGAATAGGGATAGTAGGGGAAATTTTTGGATTTTTAAAGGGGTTTGATTTTCACGTTTCTCCCCCTTCTTTTGCATTCTACCCTTTGTGTGAGTTAGCGTAGGTGATGGTCAGTAAGATGGTGTGTTGGTCAGTAAGACGGTGTGTTGGTCAGTAGGTGCAGGTGATAGTCAGTAGGCGTGGTGCTTGTACCCAGAGTGACGTACAATGTTAAATTCCCATAACCGCCATAGTACCATACTAATATTAATCCTATGCAATTTTTAACATTAAATTCCCCTTGTACCCATAGTGTCATTTTTTTGCTTAAAACCCAAGCAAAATTGTAAGTGTACAAAGGGAAATGTCATGTTATGGACTAATGCTAAATTCCGCTTGTACCCCCAGTGTCATAATAATGTTAAACCTATGCACTAATGTTAAATTCCCCTTATACCCCAAGTATCATATTTAAAAATGAAGGTGCAATGTTAATTTCCCCTTGTACCCAAAGTGTCATATTTGTACCCAAAGTGTCATCATATACTACTTGCATTACCACTACAAGCTGAAATTGATCCATCAGATTCTACATTTTCAGGATATCAACAGCTGCAGCAGATGCGCCGGTCGGAGGCCCACACAGGTACCGATAATGGGCTCGTGTCACAAGCCAGTTTTGGAAAATCCATCAAAGACTTTCCTAAGGCTCTGCCAATGCTGGTATACTTGAACGATATATAATTCATATTATTTATAAATCACATAGATACTTTCAGATATTAACTGTGTTAATTTTTCCTGTTTTAGGCTCATGGAGTTGTTTATTGCAGCACCAAATCAGCTGTTTTTCTTGAAATTTTGTCAGAGTCGTGACCATTTATAGTTGCTTTAACATTTTCAGTGCGGAACCTTTTGGCGATTTTCTCAGGCATTTCAGTTCATCTTCTAATAATTACTCCATGTTATGTTAATTAAACGAACAAATAGTGGAGAAAATACAATCTAATTTGTTAAAATATTGTTTCCCATCCCTTTGCTTTGTGAAAAGGCGATAGAGTAGGTTTAAACAAAACCAATAAATACTTGACGCCAAGAGGTAAAGCATGAATTTTATTTCTAACCAAATCGAACATACTAGTCAATTGATATTGCATATTGGTCAATGACTGGTATGGGTACATACTATCTGCACATTCAGTTTTATGACGTGCGTATCACATATGATTACTCTAAACAATGTATGCAGCTTTTTTGAAGAAAGAAAAACAAATCCCTGAGATCATATATTTTGCAGAGTCAAAACTATTAACTGTGGAAAATAAATGCTAAGTAATATACTAGTATCTTGTGATTATGGATTCAAAAGACTCATTTTGTTTCATCACTGGATCTTACCGATGTGAACGTGTTCAGAATTCGTGATACAACACATTAAAACCCTTAAATTAAAATAATGTTTGTTTCATTGTGGTAATATCTATTATACGCCTGTAGATTCTCATATTGCTATCCAGTTGCGGAATACCCCGTTTCTGCTAGTTTCCCTCGCCGGCACGACGGAGGCCCTCATCATCGATGGGTACGCCACATTCGGGGTGAAGATTCTTCATCAGAGATTTAACGTGGACCTTCCTACAGCTGGGAAGATTTTTGGTAGCAAAAAAATATTTTAGACTTTTTTTTAAATGGAAAAAACAACTGTTTAACGCTAAAGTGGTTTTTAATTACTGAAAAGTCATTGAATCGACTAATCACTCCTGTAGCTCAATTTGGTAATTTTTATAGAAACCTGATATCAACGAGGAGTTTTGTCTTCAAACTGTTAAATCTAAAACCGCATACAAAATTTACGAAACAGTAAGAAACAATTACAGGCAGTCGATAAAACTGAAGAGTAATAAGTAAAGTTTGAAAGTTAAGAGTGAACTTATTTCTTGAAGTTATCTTAATCTAATGGCAAAGCTCACAATTATGCGTATAAAATGAACAACCTTCATACTTAGCGATAATTTGAGAAGGGGAAAATGTTATGATTTGCCGGATATAATATCCATTGCGCATACTATCGTACAAATGGATAGGATTTCAAATGCACCTCGTATAAATTTTCCTCCTCAGGAATTGTGACAATAATTGGCTCAAGTGGTGGAATGCTACTAGGTGGATATCTGGTGAAGCGGTTCCAACTGAAGTGCCGCGGAATAATGCGGCTGTGCGGCGGTTTTATGTTGGTTTCACTGTTACTGTTCCCAACCTTTCTGGTATACTGCCCTTCTCCGTCGATTCTTGGAGTATCTGCACTTTATCCCGGACAGTAAGTTATCTACTGCAAGGTCATACACTGTTTTACTTAAGTGAATTGAACAGGGATTTTTGGTGTGTTTGTATACCAAGTTAATTAATGAATTTAAGCACTGTTCTCTTTCATTTGTTTCAATGATATATTTGCAACATTTTTACTTCAGGCTTTCGTGTCCTGTCGGTTCTGTAGGAAGTTTTCTTTCTGTATATTCGTATTTAAAAAAACTAAAACTATGCATGGTACATAGTGTAATGTATTTGTAACAAAACTAACGGGCCATTAGGTACACATGGATGGAGAATCGCAATGACCATAACAATCATCATCTTGACCATAATTTAAAGAGGCAATTATCACACACTGTAATCTCCAATTAAAACTCTCTTTCTGACTGAGCTGTTCCTACACATAAATTTATATCCCGCCTTCGTGTCATTTTTTGACGAGTGGAGGATTTCACTGTAAAGGTGAGGGAACATGTTTCGTGTGCAGTTTATTAAGAAAGAAAAAAATGACACTTGTCTCTCTTTAGAATTGGAAAGTTTAACCTCTCGTTTTCGACATTCAGAATACTACATTTTATATGTGTACTATTCTCAAGATTTTGATGATTTTTTGTTTTGTTTTTGCTAACTCGAACTTTTTCACTTTATGAAGAAACAGTTATGAGGGCTTGTCGTCTCGTTGCAATCAGGAATGTGGCTGTACGACCGCTGGTTTTGAACCGCTATGTTCTGACAGGAAACAGATGATGTACTTCAACCCATGCTTCGCTGGTTGTAGTCAAGTGATACAGGCGAATGAAAGCAAGGTAATTTAAAATCACATGTCATTCTTGATTACTGATTCTAGGTGAAAAAGAAATAAGATTTTACACATGAGGTAAACGTTTATAATTTTCATATACAAGGAAGAAAATATGTCACGAAATATGCTCATTAGACTGAAATTCCGCTTAGGTATTTGTTTCTTGACACCATTTTCTTTTCTTTTTTTTTTTTTTCTTTTTTTTTGTTGTATTTAAACTTTTGTCCCCAGCCTTCTCAAAGATAACGTGTGGACTATACTATACTGCCTCGTCCGTACCTGCAAGCATTACTCGAGCCTAATTTTACACAACTCTTCCTGCGCCCTTCACGATGATAAAATCAGACATCAGATATAAAAAAAAACAGCGAGCTTGTAATTTTGGTTCATTTCCTGTAAGGGAGGAGTTAGAAAGGTGAAAGTAGTGGTAGAGGAGGAGGGGGGGGGGCGGAGACAGACAATTACAATGGAAAGCATGGGGACATGCTGCTTTGCTGCAGTTTCTTGTTATAAATGTACCTGTGTAGCGTTAGTTGATGTTATTGATGAGCTGATGAGGACAGAAACATTTGTATATTCAGATCTTCAGTAGAGACTTGCTGAAGGTCCATATTTTGGGTTCGAATTTTCAATTGTTGAGATTTTCGAGATACAAAGCTAGATGAAGCTTTACGCTGGGACCTGGAGAGACATTCTAGTGATGCCGAGTATTCAAGAAATTGATGTTGGAGTTATCGGAGTATCATTACTGTATTTTTTACTTCCAGATTTTCAAGGATTGTACATGCTACAATGAAATGTATATCAATAGAACAAACCCTGACTTGATGAGCGGTACGTGCACAGACACATGTGACTGGTTGTACGTGTACTGTGTACTAATGTTTCTTATTATGATCGTGACCTTCGCCACAATGTCACCGGGGACGACAGCTACCTTCAGGCAAGCATAGATTAGTGCTGGAAATGTTATTAAACTATCTTCAAAGGAAAAAAAAAAATAAAAAATAAAAAAAATAAAAAAAACAACAACAACAAAAAACGATGTCTTGGTTGGCATTTGTTAGAAATATAAGGGACATTATCCACTTTTGAATATTTAAACGCGAGGAACAATATTTTTGGACAAAATACGTTTTCTATTGAGTAATTGGCCTTTTACGCTTGTTTAGAAGTCCAAAGTTTCCTCATTTGATGTAAAATATTACAGTTATATATTTGTTCTACGAAATGACGAATATCCTTTGTAATCTTGTTTTATGAAACACTGTAAAATAACTCAATGTAATGAACAGACTGAAATGACGAGGTAGCGCAAAATGACAGAAATCATAGCAATCTCACACACGATGCAAGTTGCATAAAGGTACAGGAAATGGTTCCTCCTCATTCATTTTCTATTTCCATTTTACTATGGGAGACTTAATGAACCTATTCTCTTTTGTTTGATGTGGTTTTTATTACAAATATTAAATGATATCTTTATCCCATGGCTTTTTAAAAAAAAATAATAACCATTTTATTCAAACAAATTTTTTTTAGTGAATTAAGAAGCAGGCAGAGTTTATTTACGTCCTCTTCCGAACACAATGGCTAATTAAAGCATTATTTTATTTGCATGTACAATAACGATATACTTGCAAATATGGTTTGTAGAGTTAATTAAAAGAAGCATTATTATACAAATAATGAATAATATGTGCATTTCATTATCAGTCATATATTTCACTATTCGCCTGTCTTAGTGCCGAGAGAGAGAGAGAGAGAGAGAGAGAGAGAGAGAGAGAGAGAGAGAGAGAGAGAGAGAGAGAGAGAGAGAGAGAGAGATTATGAACTTTATCCTGGAATTGTTCAATTTTCTATTAAAGGTGTGTGCCGAATAAACAGAGATCAATGGCCCTAGGAATAAGTGTTTTGATTGTGCGACTCTTGGGTAAGTGATAATTTTCTGATAAAATTAATGCAACAAAGTTTCTTTTCCATGCCATGGCATTTGAAAAATTTCTAAATAGTCCAGGAGTTATAAATATAACGTCTTTCAATACAAGAGATATTCTCTTCCTAACATAAATTCAAAGTTACCACATAACAATAAGCGTGCATTATCTACGTGCATAATTTACATTTAATATAACGTTCCAGGAGTAAAGTTCTAGCGAACGTTTTTGCCATATCTTCAGCGTCAAATATTTTCATTGATGTATTCAACATAATATTAAGTTTACTGCTATTACTACAACGACAATAATTAGAGTATTTAAAAAATACGGTAGAAAGCACAGTTAAGGTGAGAAATGTATTATTTTTAAAGAGAAAAGCATTGCTGATAGAAAGACGTAGCAATATAGCAAAGAATATTTGGAAAATAAGAGCTATATATTCAGTATGTTCATGCTCTGAGAAATCTGAAAGCTTGTATTTTGATGCTCGAAGAGTATTGGTGCATTTAATATTTTCAGGTATAATTCCTGGTCCAGTTTTACTAGGAGCCATCATTGATAGTACGTGTCAGGTGTGGGAAAGCAAGGGCCTGGGTGACATCGGCGCGTGCTGGGTGTACAACAGTTTCGACATGGGAGTTAAATTAATGATATGGTGGATCGCTCTCAAAGCTACAGGAGCAATTCTTTTCTTAATAGCATCATTTATGTATAAACCACCAAGCGCAAAATGTACAGGGTGATTGGCAAAAACACATTCCTAGACCAGTACCGATCGATACCGTATTTTGATGAAGGAACTATATAGAGAGAGCATAATACAATTTTTTTTCTGATAACTCTTCAATATAAATAAAAGTCACATAATTATCTGTTCAAGCAGTAAAGAGCGATTTTCAAATTCATACCGAAAAGTATAAGAAACAAACTACGGGTACCGACCGATAGTGTATGCTACGATATATTTTCAAGAAACACTTTGACAAAGGAAGGAGACTGTGGACTATATATATATTTGTTTGTTATCTGTAACAGTTTCAGTTGTGAAAAAAGGTATAACACAAGAGCACATTTTACAAATTTTTTTTCTTACAACTTCCGGTTAGGACTTTTATGACCAGTAAGTGGACTGGCTGTAGTTATGTATCCCTCAGATAGATTAGTAGATAGATAGATAGACAGATAGACAGACAGACAGACAGACAGACTGGTAGATTGGTAGATAGATAGATAGATAGATAGATAGATAGATAGATAGATTGATAGATTGGTAGATATATAGATAGATAGACAGATAGATTGGTAGAGAGACAGATAGATAGATAGATAGATAGATAGATAGATAGATAGATAGATAGATAGATAGATAGATAGATAGATAGATAGATAGGTAGGTAGGTAGGTAGGTAGATAGATAGATAGACAGGTAGGTAGGTAGCTATTGTATTAGTTGCAGTGACAACTATACATTTGCAGTCCAAACTTTTTAAAACTGAATCTGCATTCTTTGTCTAATACTCGGTGAGCATTTCGAATTTGCAATTTTGGTGAGTAGTTTAAGGAAACAGTTAAAAGGTGCATGTAAGATTGACTCACCCACCCTACTTTTATTCGCAATTAAGGAAAACTATCAGCATTGAATATGGAAAATTGGTAAATACATCTATAGCACATCCCCAGTGTATACAAATTCTTTTAGCTCACCTGGCCAAAACAATGCAAGTTTATGGAATGGCCCTGGCACTTTGGATCAATCTTTGCAGTAATGTTACTTACGGTATGCTCAACAAAAAGTTTCACCATGGTGACCACCCTAGCAACGGTGTTGTTTCTGTAGCAACCATATTATTTTCAAGGTCTCTAAAACGGATGAGTAAATTTTGATCACACTTGGTAGAAATGTTTCTTACGACCAGCTCTATCAAAATTGTGCCAGGGATAACTCTTCCAGCAAGAGTGGGGCGTCGTTAGCAACCATGAACTTTACATGTGTGCCAGTGTCATGGTCTGAATATTTATTTACAGCCTCCTGAAACGTTGTATATGCTATTTTCGATGCCAGCTGTAAAATTCCACTGTAATGTCCTCTCTGGATTTTGCACACCATTAATTTCGGACATGTATCCGTCTTAAATTGTGCATGATCAAATACAATATTATTTTGTTCCTGACTAGTATTTCTTGGTGCAGCCGGAACCGCTATAAGAGCATGTCTTGGAAGTTGTTCAGGTATTTGTGGTAATTCTCCATGTTGGAATTAATTCATTAGCGTTATATTGTTGACGATATAATTTCATCTGTTCAAAATATATCTTTTTGGTATACCCGCTGACCTATTTTGCTTCGATATCTCTTGTCACTGACAGGGATAATTCAAGTTTTGGCATCTATAGGCTAATATGGCGAATGTTAAATCGACCATTAGTAGGTGCTCCTGCACCAGACACCTTCATGATATATTGCTCAAGGGGATTTCTATTCAAAATTATGGAGTGTTAGACACTTCTGTAAATGGAATGTATATCACGGCAACATTAAAATATATTGCTTAATAATAAAATAGTGTGACAGTTGTTTGTCACCAGTAGTGAGAAGTCCCCTGCATATATGTCTGCATTAAACACGGCTCTGAAATGTATGCCAGTTACATTGGCATCATTCGCAACGTTTGCTGCTGGTATTAATTCAGTATCAGTTTTAAATCTTTTAATACCAGGATTACCGTTGCCACTATCTTTAAACCATAGCATAGTGGTTGCTGAAGAGTTCGCATAATCATTTGAATATGACACTAGCCCTAGTATTGTACTAGCTTGTAGAAGATAGAAACAAATCTGCTTTATCACATTATCATCCATCCAATATTGGGCACTATCAAAGAGACTCTGTTCATTATTAACTAATGATATTGCATCATAATTTGCTGGGGGAACTGCATCTGCTTATAATCTTCATTGGATTTCAATAATATTTGTATGGGGCAAGAGATATATATATCTATCCATTCTTTCTATGATGTACTAGCCATCTTTATTCATATTATTACTATCTCTTGGTAAATATTCAACATACTCTAATTTTCTGATTGAATCACCAACTGGATTATCTTCAAAAATACTTATATACGGAGATACTTGTGACCTATATATATAAAGTTCTTTTTTTACAAATTCTTTCTCTATGCATTACATTATTCAACAGTGTTTAAGAATGTGGTTTTATTTTTCTAATTCCACTACTAGACATTATGGTATTACCATTTGAAAATTCTTTCATTACTTCCTTTATTTCTGGTGTTGATTTGGGTTATGTTGTTTTTTATTGTTTCAATGGCTTTTTCGACAAGTTTTATTTTTGTTTGAGATCCAAGAGCACCAGTTATACCTTCTAATGCTTTTGAATCTATCTTAGATGCTAATGTTCTTATTGTTTCTCTGCTTATCGTTGGTAATTTACTTGCTAAAATTAGTGTTTCCCTTCCATAAACCACCTTTTAAGGCATCAAATACAATTCCAAATATTGAACATGCAATAATTTGTCTTTCCTAATAGTGAGTATTTTTAATAGCATGTATACACGCACGCACGCACGCACACACACACACACACACACACACACACATATATATATATATATATATATATATATATATATATATATATATATATATATGTGTGTGTGTGTGTGTGTGTGTGTGTGTATATATATTTGGTCCATTATTGAAAAGTAATATGAAACTTTGTCATTATTTAGATCTACCTCTACATTGTCTTACGATGTTATCAGCATTGTAACAGGTGTTATCTGGTACATTTTATTTACTGGCACATACATTAATTCATTAGGTTGTATGCTTAACAAAATACTTTTTAGGCTATTTTGGCTAAGTGAAAATAAAACATCTGAGTTGGTTCCATTAATATAACTTCCAGTAACCAGGTTACAATGTACCAATAGTGAATCAATAGGAGTTATATTTATGGTTTTGTTTCCAACATTGATCTTATCAGTAAAAATTCTTGAAGCAAACCCAAGAATATTACGCAAACTATTTGCGATTGTAAAATCAACCATTTACATCTCAAAGATTGGTTCAATTGTTATGCTATCGTTATCCTTATCTCTGAGCATACTTTTGATAGGGCGATTTATATCTGGAATATTGGATGCTCCTGGATGTATTGTTATCTAATTCCATTTGTCATCAACATAATACCTAAAATATTATTAGCTGATATAATTTTAAACCAGGTGCACCAAACCTCAGCAATAACTAGTGGTACCTTATACTTTTGCTGATATGTGAAACAACTGGTGCTGAAAACTTGACTGTAAAATTTTGTGATGTTCCATAAGTCTCATTTGCACCATCGAAGAATAATGTTGTTTCAAATGCCATCTTTATAATGTATGATTATATATTATGTTATTTTCAAATATTGATTTGTATTCATATTTAGTTATTATCTTTTCATTATACAATGTATTAAGTATGTCAATTATTTCATTGTCAATACTTTTTTAAAATGTATATCCAGTTTGTTTGCTTGCACATAATAATTGTAATCTTTGTATTAAATCATCCGGACTTTTATAAGATTCAATGTTGTCACAAACTTTTTTAATTTGTTTTGACCTTTCATTGCGTGGGTAACAAGCTAATTGTGTCAATTGTTTTTAAAGATTGCAGTAGACTTATTACTGTATGTTATTTTTGAGTTAAATCTTTTGAATATTAAATCAATCAGGTCATAATCTATTTTTCTAGATAACACTCGCTTATTAGTATCATAAGCATCAAGGTATAATTGATTTAATTCTTGAGGATCAATGTATAAGTTTACCACAATATGATTGAGGTGTTAATTTATACGATCTGGTAATATAATGTCAACATCTGATTCATATTCTATTTCTAGTCCTTTCCACGTTTTGGTTCTTGAAGGAAGGGCAGCATCATGGGGTCTACCTCTATCTCATCCTCAGCCTCTTTTATTTGTCTTATTGTTTATTTTTATTTAATTGTTTTGTTGTGTTTTTTTCCCTGGACAGCTGTGTTTGTTGGTTCTAGTTAGAACAGTTTGTTTTTATAATAGTGAACAGCCTTAATATTTCTTTGTATCTACTTAATGAGCTTAATTTTTTGTACGAGTTTTTCATACTTTTCTTTATTCTTATGAGTGGTTGCTGCCCCTTTCTGCGTTCCCAAATTGCTACTGATTTCAGTTATGTTTTGATATATCGTAGGTTATCTAAACCTGCAATGACTATGTTAAATAATTAGGATAATTTTGGTAATTGTATGCTCAATACTTGTCATAATGTTGGGTGAAGGTATTGGAAGAAGAGCTTTTGCTTGTACATCAGCTTGTGGGATTATTGTCAGTAGTCTGGCATAATCTAATTGTGGTAACACTGTTATTAGCTGGTGCCGTTTTTCTTCTAATTTTTGTATCAGCTGGTTTTGTGTTTTATCTATTAGTGGAGCAGATAACATGAATAATCGTTCAAATGGTGATACAAGCACCAAATTCGGCACGCATTGTCTCCTACGGTCACTTAATAAAAAAAAAAAAAAAAACGTTAGCCACCTAAAAATCAAAGATCATCGCCTTTTTCCAAGATGGCCGCCATTTTTTTTTACAAAATGTTCATTTGTTTTTTGAGCAGAGATGTTAAGTCTTATTGATCTTAGTGTATTTATTCTTGTGATCTAATTTATAAATTTAAAAATGCTAATTCTTAAATGATAAATAAAATCCAAGATTTCTTCCATTTGATGCTAAAAGTACATTTTCAGTTACAGATCAGTAGAGCCAGTCATTGTGTTTCCATTCATATTTAAACGCCAGTTAGATCTACCAAACAGATTAACTATATTACAGCTAGTTCTTACATGCACAGCTACATAGTGCTGTGCATCTGAGGCCCAAGCGATAACATTTGCATCTTCCATGACAGTCTATCACATTTAGTCAGTTTTTGGCAACTTTTTGAAATAGGTGGAAGCGCAGTCAAACTGTCCTCCAATTTCACCTTCCTTTGACCATCCCCAGTTAAAAGGGCATTGTGTTATTGGCTGGTGCACTGCTGACTGACTCCAAATATGTCCTGCCCGGTATGCACCCCGTTTTTAATGTTGCAGGAGGGCAGCCTCAGTCGGAGGGATCGATTCGTATGATTTCTGTTTTCGGGCAAAAGGGTCAAGTCTTGCGTCATTTACATTTGCAGCTGTGCTGGACCTGTCATACATTGTTATAACAAACTTCTCCAGGATTTCAAGGTCTTTATCTTCAAACTTTGGTGGGCATTTTACTAAGTTTTGTAAAGACACTTGAAGACTGATCACACACGTTCCATGTCTGCCATGCAGACTTCCTTCCATTGCTGCAGAAGGCAGTGTCGCACCCATTGAAGGCAGGGAAGAAAAGGATTCCACTTGACTTCTCAGGGCATATTGCAGAATCGATGTCATGTATTGGAATCCATATTAGATTTGATCCTTGACCAAAAGCTATCCATAGTTTCTCAAGGCCTAGCTCCTTCAGATAAGGCAAAACATATATTGGTATGTCAACGACATATGTATCGTTTGCATTGACCGTAAGGACCTTGTTACTGTCCACTACTGCATGTTTGGCATGTACAAAAATGCGGGTATCTGCTTCTTCATGAGGACAGGTAGAAAAATTGTCATGGTTGATGTTTTGATCGCTGATGGCATTTTCTTCCTTTGTGACCATCACCGTGAGCTATAATGTATGCAAGGAGGTAGAAGAGATGTCTTGTTATTATCATCTCTCAGAAAGATTCGCCAGTTTTGTAAATCTTATTTGTTCCTGTCACTCTTCTCCTAGCTCCTTGACCTCGCTTGCACCTTGTTTCAGCCTTTAAGCTGAATGGTAAGTATACATCAAACACAACGTCAGTTCTGTTGTACTTGGTGCAGTATGCCTCTATTGTGGGAAGGACATCAATCCTGGCATACTCATCAGATGTCTTTGCTGTGCGTGGTGGCGGATTATTCACCAATGTTGAACTATCAATAATGAGAGCATTTACGTCTGGCTTACTGTTTGCTATTGTAACCTGAGCTTCAAGAATGTCAATCAGCCTAGATTTGTGACAACCATGGAGCTTCCCATTGACAGCAAATACGACAGGAACGGACTGGTTTTCATGCCAAAAGAATTCATACAAGTCACACGGTCTGCTTTGGCAGGAGATGAAGAGTTGAGAGAAGAGGTGACATTCTTCCTTCAATGTCTTTTGCTTGGGGTGACTGGAAATGGTAACCTGTTTGAAGCATGCAACCTTGTTCTTCTTGGTGGATTAATAGAACAAGCACTCATCTTCACTTTCAAGCCCTTCCAAGAATGAATTAAACAGCTCCCTGCCTCTTTTGTAATGTGTTCCAATTGCATCAGCAAGACTAGCATCGGCAATATTCTGGATATCTAATATGAGCAGGTCATTTGACTCTTCTTCAAAAGGATTACCCATGTCCTGCATTACTATGGTAAGATTACTTACTCTCTCAAAGAATACTCTTTAAGTTCTTTTTGTTTGTTCGTGATGGCTGCTGCTCTCTCTTGTATCTTTAGATGCTAATGCTGCCTCGTACTCGGGGACAAGTTTGCTCACCTCAGGACCAGTCACCATCCACCTTCTAAGTGCCGACGGATTCTCAGTCATGCCAATGGATCCTCCGTCACCTTTGATAAATGCTCGTCACCCTGATCAATGGCATTCCTTAGAATTCACGATCGGATTTGTGTACAACAAAGTTTCGCATCTGAACTCCTTTGCCACATGTGGATGTGGATGCTCCAGGGACATCATGCCTCTAAAGCGAATAGAAAGCCACCGTGCATAATTCACATTGTTCTTGTCACAAAAGTACGGGATCAATTCAGATAGTGATTCACGGTACAGTGAAACGTTTCCTTCTCTATATGACCGTATTCGTGTGAAAACTGACAGCTCCATTTCCAACACAAGGTACCAGAATTGGAACTGTGGACTCTGCTGTGAACGTGGTTCACGCATTTCACCTTCACTGTCTTAGCTTGGATGCTGTAAAATGGAAATGCTAGTGCCATGAAATGATGTGGTTACTGTTGTTGCAGTTGAATTATGATCAATATTGTCCACAGCAGATGTTGAAAATAACCCTTTTCTCAAAGTCAGTGGGCACACTGCCCCATCTTCCACATATTTTGTGACCACTGCATCTCCAAGTTGTACTGAAATTTCAATCATCCTGTTGTAGGAAATGCCGATTCCATTGTCATGGAGCATTTCTACACGCTGCCTTTTTCTTGTCTTTGCAAATACAGAAATTCCTATGTAAACAGGGAAGGGAGTATCATGATCTTTGGAGTGTCTGTGCGCTTCTACTCCTTCTTTGTACCCAGCATAACAGTTATAATGAAGAAGCTGTGCCATAGCCATATCTGTTTTAGATGCACCAAACCTTAACTGTGATTCTATATCTGCACCGTGTTCAATCATGTCCACAAAATGAAGTGCTGGTGGGATGGCTTCTTCAATATATCCTTCGTGGAAAATTCCATCAAATTTACACTTGTGATCAAGCATGTGTCTTTGCATTATTTTAGCAGCTTTTGCAAGGAGAGCTTTACTGTACTTGGAAGCTTGTGAGAGAACCAAGCCAACATCTTTCTTGAAAGCAAGGAATACATCCCTTCCTTTCTGGTGCGATTCTATCTCTGGCATATGCGACAATAACTGGTCTATTAGCCTGGTCCTGGTTGAGTTGACATATGGTGACTCTATCCCCAGTTGTTCAAGTCTCTGCTTGTATAGTTTGGCTAGATATGCAAGTCTGAATATGATGGGAGTGGTACCTTCACTGCAAAACTTCAGCTCAGTTATACAGGTGACTAGTTCAGAAAATGCCAGTAGATAGACTTGCATGTTGGGTAAACCTTGATCACTCTTCTCATGGTTAAGGTAGGCTCTCTCTCTGTTATACAGTCCTGCCAAGCAAGCAGGATAGTACTTCAGCTCCTGCGCCACAACATCACCACTGAGTTTTGCCAAGAGCCTTCCATCACTAAGAGTCCTTGTGCATTCATTTAGTCATCGAGTTTCATGGTCATTGCCTGTCTCAATTCAGATTCTAGAGCCTCTTTCTCACACTAAAAGCATTCGGAGAATTGAAAAATAATAGTTCTCAATATTTTGCTGCTGTATATGCATTTTTTTTTAGCGCGTTGTAACTTGGTGTTGTTGAACATCATTCAACAGGTATGATGATATTTTGCTTTGTTCCTTATCCATGTGCCTTCATCTAATCTGACTGGATCCAGGATGATGGGTAAAGTGCTGATAGCATGAAACAGAGGAACATTTGCTGTGATGTTGCTATAGCCATTTTGTACTGCACTGTAGGAACTTGGTGGTAAATTGAGCTCTTCTTTTTTGTCCTGTTGACATAGGCAACATTTGCTCCAGTCGGATTTCCATGTAAATTGAAAGTTAGCAGGAATGGCCATTTTGAGAGGTTGAGATTAGTTCAAGGCCAAGGGTTTATCATCTAGCACCTTTCACCTAAGTACTTTAATGTATAGGATACAGCTAGGATTGGCAATCCTTGTTCAATGCAGGAGATGTGTGGTGGATGAGATGGAGAGGGCCTACCACGTGTCAGGTCTGTTGACCAATGGAGCCATGGGAAACTGATCCATGCTCCATGGTACCATTGGTGGGGGGGACAGCTGAAAGAGACATTCCTGATTCACCACATGATGGTGGGAGTCCCCAAGCCCTGTAGGGGTCTAACTGGAACATAGGGAAGAGGTGTCCACCTGGCCCTGTTCACTAGAGGGGACAGGTTGCTTCCTGGTCCCTGTTGGGGAATGACAATGTTCCCAAGGACTTCCCCACAACTCAATCAGACGGCAAACAATCTGATTCTGGGACTGGTTGGACAAGTTCGATGTCCAGTAGATTAAACCTGGTGCCTGGTGATCTGTCTGGTGACCGGTACAAGATGACCAGTGATCAGTGCCCGGTCAGGTGACCAATGAGAAATGCCCAGTGATCGGTGTTTGTTCCTGCATGATGACCAATGCCTAGACCCAGTGCCTGGTGACAGGTATCTGTTGCCCTGCCCAGTGCCTGGTCAGCCTACCAAGATCATCTGAAGAAATCCCTATCCAGGGAACTTTACTTGTCTGATGATCTAGACTCTTTTGATGAGTGAGCTGAAGATGACCGTGCTTTCCTTAAACCAGGAAGTGCCACTGATCCCGCCTGGGATCGGCGTGCTGGCAATATCACTGAACCAGGTAGATTTGGGATCAGTGTGCAGGTGACTTCCTTGAACCAGGAAGTGCCACTTATCCATCACAGAATTGAAGGGGATACACCAGAGAAGAGGAGGCACCTGCTTCCTTCTTGCTTTTGCTATAGGAAGGCAGACCTCTGTCAGATCCCACACCTTATCTGACCACAAGGTGCAGAATAGACATCTGTCCATGCCAGTGCACTTAGTACACATCAAGTAGGTGGTGTGGGTGTCCCAAGGAGCCTTTCCATGGCTGCATTTGCCAACTTCTTGTGGCATGCTGAAACTCTGGAAGAAAAAATACAAAAACAACCGAGCAGAACAAAATTGTAGAGAGTAATACCTACCATAACACCAGTACCAACGAGGACGATAAATTATGGAAACACTGCTTAACTAGCTGGTGAACAAAACCCTACAATATGATAAATGGGGACACATAAAAATCTAAAGAACACAAGGACTAGGGAGAAAGCTACATTGAAATGCAGAAATGGATATGATTGATGGAAATTATGGCAAAAGACACTTGAAATAACAAAATCTTCATCCACCAGACAAGTGCTAGCCACAACAAGTCCAAATAAAAGAAGGATGATATTCCAAATGACAAAAGTTACCATGGCATCTGATTGGGAGTATATTTATTTTTGTTCCAGGTCTCCAATTAATAACTGGAGGAATTCATCTTGGACTTAATGTAATAATAACAGGTGATGTATTACTGCTATTAAAAGTAACAAATTGAACCAAATAACTGGAAATTATCCTGACATGGATATCTTTCAACCCAGATTACATGTTTTACTGCTACTACATTTGCCTTTTAGACCAGTGTATGCCATATACAGGAGCAAAACATGTAATTTCTGTATTTCTTGGAAATAATGCATGCACAAGTCATGAAAATTTGCACCTAATCCTTTATTTGTGTGATTATACTCACACAGATTCAAACATTTGTCGTAGATTTGCAATTTTAGTGAGATTTTCACAATCATGCATCCTGGATGCAACCCCCGTTAGTGGCACCATTTTCATTTTAGGATCAACTAGACTTTGGATGAATCTGGGTGTAAAGTTTCATGGCAATTCTCAAAGTAGTTTAGGAGCACAGCATTAACACACTTGTGCTAACATACAAATGGACAATGGACAGCAGGCCATCTGATAAGCTCTTCTGGTTTATGGCTAAACAAGCTAAAAAAATTAAAAGGACAAAGTATCCATTGAAAATCTTTATCTTTAGAAAGAGCGTATAGAACCTTTGGTGAATAATTCAGTGTAAATTTGGAAATAAAGTTAGAACACACAGATAAGATAGGTCACATAAGTTCTGAAATTAAAACTCGTAGATAAGAAGCAGACAATCTTATGTCATATGTTGCTGTCATAAAAATGTCAGAGTGGCAATGTGCTAAAGAAAACAATACTGTGATGTCACGTCAGTTAGGATAACAGTCAAGTGAAGTAGGATAAGCATTTTCTACATGGGTGTCCAGCCTAGAAAATATTTTTTTATACTGACTGGGGATGCGAGACTGTAATCCCTCAGGGCTATTCCAGAAATAATGGTATGGGGTGTGTGTGAAGGCACTTCTTATTTTCACCCACCGGGAATAAAATATAATTAATATCACCCCCCACATTGGATGAAATATATATATATTTCTTCAAGCACCACCATGCATGAAATTTATTTGCGAAATTCAACCTAGCATGAATGCATATTAGGATAAAAGGCAGTCCCTAAGACAATTTGTTTTCATGAAATTTTCAGGATCTAGGATGCAGTATTTGTTTGAGCCTCGATAGTCCGAGTTTCCTATGACCCTTCCCACCCCATTTTAGATATTTAGACATTTATGTTTGGTGTGGGGTCGGAATACATTACCTATTGAAAAGTTGGAATTCGCCAACACCACACAGTGTCAGCATATGGTAGCTGCTTACTAGCGGGCCTAGCAAACTTAAACAACCTTACATTGAGCCATGCCTGCATCAAATCGATAGAAGGATTTATTTTCTCAGAAACTGGAAGTATAGCATTCACGTTTAATCCACTGACAGATGAGATGAAACTACAGCGTTGATGAAATTTGACCTAGTACTTGCTAGTCACGTGACTACCCAAATCTCGCAAGCTACATGTCCATGACATCAGAGGTCCAGTAGTCATGTGATACCAACAAAAGCAACCTAGAGAAAGCCAGATTAATCAAGTAGAGAGCACGTGTCAACAATATTTTTGTTGGTATCACGTGACTACCACGCTGACATGTGCTCTCAGCTTGCTGAATCTGGCTTTCTCCAGGTTGCTGTGATATCGACAGGTTTCTGGCCATTGTTCTCAGAATAAATATGTTGAGAATTATGTGTCCTTTCATGCTTTTACAAACATTACGGGACTTTCATTTTATATTTTAAAAATTTTTGTACAACATTGGAAAGGGGGTTTTCATTGGCATCACATGACTATTGAACCTCTGATGTCATGGACAGGTTGTGAGAGTTGGGTAGTCATATGACTTGCAATACAAATGGCGAGTACCAGGTTAAATTTTATCAACGATGTAGTTTTGTCTCATCTCTCATCAGATCAAACACATAATAAATGCTATACTTGCAATTTCTGAGAAAATAAATCGTCCTCCTATCAATCTGATGCAGGTATGGCTTGGTTTAAGGTTGTTCAAGTTTGCTAGGCACGCAAGTAAGCGGCTACCCTACACTGACACAGCGCGGTGTTGGCAAATTCCAACTTTTTGATAGGCAATGCGTTCTGACCCCAACATAAATATCCAAATATCTAAAATGGGGTGGGAAGGGTCAGAGGAAACTCAGACTAGGTCGAACATGCAAGTTTTTTTTCCCATCATGTTACTCTTTTATGCTGATTTTGGTTCTATATCAATTGCATCATATGCCGAAAATCACCACAAGGCATAAATTAAAAATCATTTTTGACCCCATCATGCATATTTTATAAATTTAAAAAACCCCACCAGATATTTTTTAATTGTAGTGCTGTCCGACCCTCCCACACCATAACCTCTGGAATAGTCCTCAGTACTTCACATTTTGTCTACCAAACTAACTGTAAGAGTGAAATTAAGAAAATACACAGAATCTATTGCCACTGACTTTATTATGTCTTTTATTGATTCATTACTTTGTTAATATTTCACTGAAACTATATACAGCATTAAAGATATGGACAATCCATTTCAAATCATGATTTTATGAAACTTACCGGTGAAATGATATATTAATTGCAATGTGACATTAAAAATATTGTAAATGAAAAGGAATTTTGTAGAATATTGAAATAAAATTATACAATGCAAGCAAAGTTTATATTACAGACTAATGCCCCGTTTTGAAGACCGAATCAAATACACAACATAATCCACTAATTGGCCAGATAGATTCCAATCTGGGTTTGTAATGCTGAGTGGATTAAGCACCTGCTAAATGCAGTTCAAGAACTGAATAAATTACACCAGTTTGTCACTGAACTGCACTCAACATCACTCTTCAAAAGCATGGGAGTAACATGGTAAATCCGCTCTGTGTGTACTGTATTTTTTTGAAGATACTTGTAAACATTTCCAGCACAATATGTCCCTGACTTCTCAAGTGGCAGAACAATAAAACACAGATGTTTAACATCAGGATCAAGGTAAACAAAATACATGTATAAAAGAATCATAAAACACATTTTGTAAAGGCATCAGCGTAAAATACTCATGCATTTTGTATAATAAAAAGAAAATTACATTTTCATGTCATTGAAAAGTGTTTTTTAAATAAAAAAAGAACTAAAACAGTAACATTATAATTCATGGTTATATGCAAAGTTTACTGGTCAACTGACCAGCCGCCTCTGAACACCTCCGGTGACTCTCAGAGTACTGTTGGAGATGATAGGAGTCTCTGCATTCATATGGTCATTATCTGTAAATGAGTCTCTTTCTGCAGATTTCAGGAGAGGAACATCTCTGAAAGGCATTCAAATATATTCATAAGTGGCATAATGTTGTGCACCTTGCTGTCATGTAATTATTTTTAAAATATTCATAATTTGATCTCTTGCTAACGTTACGACTAGGGGTAATGTAACAAAAGAAAGAATTACTCCAACAAGCTTTCAAGATTCACAAACAAAGTAACTTACAGTTTAGAAATTCCTAAATAATCCTTAATTGTTCTATTGCTGACTGATCCGGAAGTTATCCAAAATATTCCGAATGAAGAATGTTCCGAATGAAAACACCACTGTGGCTATTAGATATAAAACAAAAGTACCATCTACAGACTGTCTTAGAGTTACTGTCAGACATAATAGATGAAACAGAGAATACCAATGCCTGAACGTTTTTTTCTACATAATCTCCAAATATTTGCAATTAAGGAGGATTGCTACAAATCAAAATTACAGAAATACCCACTTATATAATTAATATTTCTACCAGATTATACTATGATCAACAGAAAAAAGAATTTAAGCTGGCCTTTACCATAGCAAAATGTATTGAATACATTTTGTTAGTTTTTATTCGTATACATAATCAAAATACTGTATTACCAAAATTTAAAAGACATGATTATCACAATGAAAATAGAATAAAATAACAATGTACTCTGCATTTAATTAGACAAAATTTATTAGACAACAGTATTTCCATTTATCTTGCTTCCTGTCAATATTTAACAATTAACATATCTTTGAAGATATGTGGAATATTGAATTTGAAGCATTAGGAATTTTATTTTTTGTGCAGAAACTTATATCACTTCAAGTCTGTTGGTTGAATAATAGATAATTATCAAAAAGTAAAGTTTCCAGACAAAATGTTAAGCTACTGGACTATCTGCATTGAGTTGTATTACAAGCCTCATCATATTCAATGGCTATTTACCAACAGATCGTTCAATAAAATCTTTGATTCAGTAGACCATATCAACTTTCCTACTCAAAGACTTCCCATGTTGGACTACTGAAAAGCACTAAACAATACAGCACAGAATACCAACTTTTCTTATTCAAATACTCGTTGAATGAATTCGGATAGGATTCAAATATTCCGTCAATGTTCTTAAAGCTAACAAATCCATCCTTTTCTCTTTGTCTACTTTGGTATTTATTGACACCCCCGCCCATGCCAAGCTGCATTGAAAAACACTGTAAATTGAGTCATCTAAATCTAATTAAATGACTTTTCAGGGGTCATGAGTGAATTAATTTTTTGAGGATTCAGACTAAAAATCAAATCAAAAAAGGTATTGTTTTCCATTTTTTTTCTTCAAAATTAGTATGACATGTCAAATGTTCCTTTATTACTTAAGATGGACTATACTGCAGGCAAAGAAGAGCAGAAACTCTTGATTACCTATTCAGTTAAATGAAGGAACTATCTACAAAAATACTTTAAGAAGTGTTTTGTTCACAATCAAAATCACATGGACATGTGGACAATTTAATTGAAATTGGATATGTTGATTGCAGGCTTTGGAACTTGTCATATGTGCCGGGCAAGTCCAATGGGACTAACTTATTGACAGACAATAAAATACCCAAAATTGGACTTTGGGAGTTTCTGCTAAGCCATAACAAAATCATATTAAGATTTGATCAATAATTGTTTTAACTTCAACCTACAGACGGATATTGACGTAAGACGTAAGATAGGTGTGAAATGGCCTTGGGGTTTCTGTAAATAGTATTATGTAACTTCTACCAAGGCCAGATATCAGGTACCAGGGAACTAGTTCTCTGTTTGAACCTAGTTTTGGGACAGACCATTCAGTTTCATGGATAAAGAGAAAGTTTTCATGGATAAAGAGAAAGTCATAACAAACAGGTTATTTTCAAAAAGGCACAGGAAAGAAAGTGAAATAAGCCCTGCACAAATTAAAATGCATTCTGATAACTATGCCTTGAACTAATGCACAGCAAAAACAGTAACAACAAACTCTTCAACCACTAAACTTAAATGATTCTGTTCCAAAGTCAGTGTCAACTTTACAGTAAAATGTCCTCTGGCCCATGTACATCATAGTGATATCAAGCTGACATCTGCATTACTGACTTGTAAGAAAAAGAGAAGGATGGCATGAGATTTGAATCATACTGGTAAATCTACAGCTGTGTAATGACTTCAAAACTTGAATAAAACTTCAAATCTTGATAAAAATTAGCTAAACCATTCTGAAGAAGTGGGAAATAGCTTTTCCACTTTGGTGCTATGAAAGTCACCAGGAACACAATTTTGGCTGACCATGTCCAGAAAAACCTTGATGCCAATTTTGAACAAATCTGGCCCAACAGTTTTTGAAAAGTTAAAAAAGCAATGTTAATGGATGACACATGCTGGATGATGTACACCTGACACAATGCCATACCATAAGCTCACATGACCTTATGGCCAGATGAGCAAAAGATGAATAATGCAGCTGTATAGGTTATCACCCCTGATGGGTTCTGCAAAAATGTTTTGGTCTTTTTGTTCAGTGTTGATATCTTTTAGAGTTCACTTATGTGGGGTTATCTGCATGCAGCTTGAAAACAGACGGTCAAATATAAGACACAAATACATAATACACACACCAAGAAGACATAATACACACACCAAGAAGCCCTATTCTCAGGACCAGTGCAAGGGTATTTGGCGCCCTAGGTGAACCTTCAGCCTTGTGCACCTTTCCACCACAATTAACTTTCGAAAATGAATAATGTGCATTAGTATGAATAAAAATTCCCTGCATCTGTTTTTCTCTTTTTTATTCATTCATTTATTTGCCACCCACCAAATTTTGGCACCCTAGGCAACCGCCTAGTTTGCCTAGTGGTTAAACCGGCCCTGCCTATTCTAAAATAATAAGAAAAATCATTATAACCTATTCCAAAATAATAAGATTAATTACTATAAAATTGGGAACAATTTATGTGTATACCAGCAGAGGAATGCACACAGGGAGTTGCCCTTAAAGTATCTTTTCGACCAAACTATAAATATTATGCAGCAAGATTTACTGTCTGTATTCTAAGGCATAATTATTGAAAGGTTTGTCACGATTTAGTTTGACAATTTATTCCAAATTTCTCTAACTAAAATTCAAGTAATATCTAGGATTACGCCATTACAACTGTACAGCATTCGAAAAAAAATTCATTTTGTCTGTGTCATCACATGATACTTGACATGGAGCAGCAAATAATTACACTACTTAAATTACGTGAGGTAATATTTGTATTTCCTGTTTAAGAGTATGTACAAACAAACCCCCCCCAAACCCCCACAATTCATCTGCAGCCCAAAAAAGCAGCTATTATGAAGAAAATATAAATTGTGGGAATACTGATGGCTTGGAGGTTTTTTCATGAGATTTCTGTAAATCACAATATTTTAGTATCATTAGATTCAAGTGAATTGCTAATATGCAAAAATATAAACTTTTAGTGGTAATGGTTTAATGCGATCTAAACAAAAGCAATATATGCTAACATGAATCACCGTGAACAACGAGAGATGTTAAAAATTCATCTATCGCTGTATTTCTTGTACAACAGCTACTGGTCCATCTACTTCTTCATATAACATGGCACTTGCTAGATATCGTCTACTAATCTTTACCTCCAGTTCTGGAACCATCAATATTTATAATCATTGGTGTTTTAAGCATATACAGGGGTCAACTTAACACAGATTTTTCCATTGGTCAGCTCAAATGGAAATCAACTGACTCTCCAATCAAATAAAAGTAATGCCTTGGGAAAACTGTACTAGCCTCGCCGGCCTGAGGCTGTCAGTATTACCTGACCCTCCTCGAAACAAAATTTACCAGCCACAGGCCAGCGGCTAAATCAACCCCTGATATACATTAATTATGATATTTTCATCACAAAATTTTGACATGAATAACATTTTAGCAAAAAATAGTTCACTCAATAAATTTGCTAAAATTTTCATGCAGTCTAATATTTTGTTATTGAACAGGATCTGACAGATGAACATAACTTAAGACACTGACTACCATAATTTTATTCCCATGCCTTTTGAAGAAAAGACAGATTATTTAATTCTGTCTGGATGTGTGTTGCACGACAATTCATACACTGTTCCAGATGAGACATGAAACCTTGCGATACGATTGGGGATGATCTGTGAATTTACAAAGTGGTTTTAGAGTTTTATCCATCCCCTAGGGCCATAGTCAGCTGAAGGGAAACACATTTACACATATATAATGTTTATATAATGTACAGTAATTTCCAGAGTTTTGTTTGCTGTGCAACTCCCTCTACACTGCTCAAGATTGAGGCTTGAAACTTTGGATATGATTGTTATAGGGTATAGAAACTGCCAATCCAAAATAACATTATCATTATTTATGTACATAAATTATATGTACTTCACAGTAATCAAGTTTTCAAGCTCATCAGATAGTTTACATTGATGGAATAAAGATATTCTTCAGAAAATTAAAGTGTTGATTTGTTTCAAACCACATGTCTGCATTTGATGTTTCCACATTTCATGATTAATCATTAAGAAGAAATGGGTCACTTGGTTTTCGTAAATAGTCCAGTCTATGTTCATTCTAGTTCTGACCGATCAGCAAAAGTCCCATATGATTGATATTCACTCAGAAAGCAACACTATTTCCACCACTTTCCTTTTACCACAAATGATGCTTACGCTATGGACTGCATGAGCGAGAATTGTGTGTATTCTTGTTAGAGGACACTAGCGTCCTCTTTATTAAATTTGGATTTTGGCAGATTTGTGTTTTTGGGCTGTTTTTATTCTTTACGTAGAAGAGTACTTTGTTGGACTGTTTTCCTGCACTTACACAAAAAGATATATTATAATAAATGAATACTGTACCTGTCACACACACCGGAAATTAAATAGAGTAGCCTACAGATATACAATAGCTTATCTCCCAGGGTGTGAAACAATCCCATTTCCTTCAGTTTTCTTCGCTGAATATTAACTGCTGAGCATGCGCAGCACTGTATCTAGTGAGCTGAGGTGTTTTGTTCAGTGAAAGTAAAACTATACCTGCCAAAAGTTGCGGTGTAGGTAGAAACAAGTTCATCTTATTTATTGGTAGAACATATATAAAGAAACTGAGACAGGTCTATTTCCCTTTAAATATGTATAACTGATTTATTGAATTTATCAACAAATATTATAAATTATCTGTAATTAGAACTTTTCAGATGTTTGACAGTATCCAAATTGTGAATCCATAGACGTTCCATTTCAGAATATTGTATTATGCCCCTTTGTACAATTATTGTGCAAAGTGTTTAAGATTGTAACATTTTATTTTAAAATTAGGAATATTGAAATTATTTTTATTATTTTGATAAATAAATAGTTCAAAAGAACCACCACAAAGGTGATGGTACATTTTGAAATTGCACAATATTTTTGTATTGAAATTTTTGTCACTTTTCTACAAATAATAAATAAAATTATAAAATTTCAGTTCAATTGTTATTGGTTAGGCAATTTTTATTATATGTACAGCATTAGGGAAAAAGAAAGGACCAGGCTGCTGTATGCATAAAGAAAGTTGCCGCAGAGAAATAGAAAGGACCAAAATCCTTGTTAGCAAAATACTTGAAAGCCAGCTCAGCCCAACTAAACCTGATTTTGATGCGTTTCTGACATACCAGAAAAAGCGGTGGTTTTGTTATTAATATATATATATATATATACAGTCAAACCTGTCCTAACGGTCACCTGTGTTCAGCAGTCACCTGGTCAAAACGGTCATTCTAATCCCCCCAGGTAAATTTCTTATATAAATGCCCTGTATTTAACGATCACCTGCTTTCAGCGGTCAGTGGCCAGGTGTTTCCTAACCTATCACTGGTTTCACCCTGCCTTAAGCGATCACTGGAGCATATCAGCTATGACCGCTCCATGCATTGCATATCTCGATTGTACTAACCCTATTCTAGTCACACGGTCAGTCAAACTCAAAGGTGTCAACATGTTTACTTCGAAAGCAAGGTGGTTTTTGTCCTCACATGAGAGAATCAAAGCAATTCGCTTGCTGGATTGTGGACAAAGTAGTGACGTAGCTGCAGCAGTAATGGGAGTCGGGTGAACTCAGATCCAAGGGATTATTAAGCGTAAGCGAGATATGTCCGATTTTTAGAACAACATTAATCCGATACATATAAACTGCACTTGAGATATCCCTTACAGTTTATATGCTACTAACAATAGCTGCAGGAAGCTTCTTTTCATTCCCTAATCATCAAAGGTCTCTGACAAAAGCCGACTGTCTTTTGATCTCTGTGAGTTTGAGCAACTGCCTAATCCATCAATTGTTTGAAGAGTGAACACCTGTTTTCATACCTAATTATACAAGCTGGCTTTACAAAAGTCAGTCCTGTGTTTGACAATCACAGGTAAGCTGTCAATTAGTAATTTTATTTAGATGCCGTTTCTACTGATAAGTGATGATTTAATGCACATGATAGATTAAAGTGGAACTATTTATTTTATTATTTTGTTATTTTTCTTTTTGGTAAATTACTAAACTAAATATATGTATCTTGATAGCATACTACTAATAATGCTAATGATATTTGGTGCATAGTACATGTATTTGTCATGAACCAAGTTTGAGAGCTGAACTTGCCTTCAGAGGTCACCTGTCTATAAAGGACAATTTGGTCTTTTCCCATGGGTGACTGCTGTAGACAGGTTTGACTGCATATATATATGTGAAACAAACAACAACAAAAAATTCAGCTTCGTTGTGTAGGTTACCGTTCAGAAGTAGAAATACTCCAAATTTTGTTGGCAAAGTATTTTTAAGTGCGTTCAGTGCAACCAAACCAGTTATTGAGAATGTGTTTCCTACCCACACCAATAACAATAGAAGTGACCAAATACAATAAATTTATCAGTCAAATTCATATATAATAGTAGAATTTAAATCTATTAGATAGATAGTATTCAGACGGTGAATCCAATATGTTTCTTTAACAGATGTTCCATTTCCAAATTAACAATATCAATTACCTTAAATGAAAAATCTTGTAAATTATGGAAGCAGGCATTAAAGTGTGTGCAGACATGAGATTAAAAAGATGGATCAATAAAGTTATTTATGTCAAATCCATGTTTCTTCATGCGTTTAGATACTTGCTGACGGGTTTGTCCAACATATTTCTTTTTACAAGTTATCAAATAAATAACATTAGATGTTTGCACAGTTAGCATTATAATGCATCTTAAATGTTTCTTTGGTATTACTGCTACTGAAATAAATATTTTGATTAAAGTAAGAACAGTGTGAACATCTGGGTCTATTATATTTAGTTCGTAAAACAGGACTTTTAAACATTTAACAACCTTAACTCATTTAGTATTGAAAACAGCTAAAATTGTGAAATTTGATGTTAGAACTAACATGCCCTACTCTCCAGTTATATTTTTCATACTTAATAGAATACATATATTTCATCTTCACCTCCAATTTTTATTTGTGTTTATGTACATATGTGAAGTTCTTCCATTCAGCTTTATTTCATCACTGTGTTCCTTATGGAATATGTATACACTTACAAGGCAACATAGGTAATAGTTACCTATCCCTTCTGTAATTAAATTTTTCCTTTTCCTTCTGCTTCTATCATACTCTTCTCTATGCAATTATAAAACTTTCTCGTATATTATACCAAACAGCACCATCACTTCATATACAAAAAAATGTGTTCAAAAATACCCTTCAAAACAAACCATACACAAAAACCAAATATTCTATGCAACAAACTAAATTCCTATCTTTTCACACATTTCATGCATATTAACCTCAGTTACAACTTTGTTACATCATTACTCTTGCATCATCTATTGGTACTTTTCTAAAGTAACAACCTTATTCTTGTATTGTATGAGATTTACTTAGAATTTCAGTAATGGAAAATGTCGCTCCTTAACTAAGTTGACTCCATTACCTGTCTTGGGATTGTCTTTGGCAAAACAGACAGTATGTTACTATTGATAGCATACAGACAGAGGCAGAGCCTGTACTGTTAAATAGCACATGTGAAGGTTGTTTACTGGCAATCCACATGTTGGCTTTAACATGACACATGTTATTGACATTTTATATGTGGGGTTCACTTGTACTAGTGTTGTTTTTGAGGATATGAGGAAGGATTAACTATAACATGCTAATTAATACCAATGTGATTGGTGAGGTATAGATGCAGAGTTCAACAGGTAGACCTGGCACACTGGGTTTATGCCGACTACAATTTCAGGTGTCTTATAGCCTCTTTGCAAACACAATAGCCGACAACTGCAGAGTACAGTAGTGGCTATTTAGAAATGACTGCTGATGCCCAACTTGAATGAAGCGTAACATTATTTAAGTCTTTAAGCTAATGAAAGCTGGAAATTATATTGATTTCTTGCTTGTTTTTAATTTTTGAAACGTGGTCCAGGGTGTGATGGCATTACATCTAGAATTGCATTATAATGAAGGGTGCCATAACAATGGAGGGTTGTATATATACTTACTGGGCATAAAATAAAAATTAAGATAAGCAAATGACTTTGGCCTCTGGGTCTATCTTTACTCACCCCACCCCCACCTCTACACTGATTTAGGAGGTGGGAAAAAAAAGGGGATGTTGATATACATATTTTTAACATTCTAAAGTTTAAGATTGTAAGCAAATACCAATATTGCACAGAAGATTCTGAATTAAAGATGCTTTCAAGTTCTTATCTATTTCTAATAACAGTCATAAAATATAAGAAAATATTTAAGCAATTACCTTTGAAAAGCATTTTTTACTCAAATAATTTTGTATTGTTTAAGTAGTACCACTAACTGAGAAGCAATAATCAGAAGTAACCACACTAAGGTCAAATAATTTCCCTTGAAGTATGGAATTTAATGGCCAGTGAGCTACATATAGTTTAAATCTTTTTATTAGAAATATAAACTGTTTTTAGCAACAGAAGAATAGATATCACGTCAAGGGACTGAAAAACCTCCAAGCCAATATTTCTTCAAAGAAAATACAGATTGATATCCTACTTTTAAAGACTTGTTATATAAAATGCAGGTAGATTCAACATTTGAGTGCTCAGTAGGTACAGACCCTTAAACAGGCAATTTTAACAGTGAAACAAAAAAGGAATCCAGAATTAATGCAAACAAAATGATGAATGCCTTTTGAAGAAAACAGACAGCACAAATGCCAAAGGCAGAACAATGACTGCTAAATGAAAATGGAACAAAATGCGAATGCTGTTCATGATTGGATTTGAAACTTGATTATTTTCAAGCTGCTGTGAAATTTCCACTGTCTAGCCCTTTCTTTTACATGATAAACTAGAATCAGATTTTTGTACATTGACAGACAATTGTTCATCCCTTACAAGCCATGACATTGTTCTTGCCAAGGCAGATATAAAAAACACCATCACTGATGTGATGACATCAGCAGTTGTATCTGTACTATCCTGATTTGTATGAAATGAAATAAGAAATACAATTTGCTGACAAATACTCTACAACTTTATTTCACACTTATTGCTGTTGCGGTTACATTTTATTGTAATTCAATGCATTATTTTGTATTTTATGCATTTGGTATTTCATCAAAGAATACTTTTAATAAGACAAGATACAAAAGTTTTAGTTCTCTCCATTTAATACACTCAAAAAGAGAAAACCTGACTTTAGTAAATGCATTTCCATTTTGTTCCAAACAATTTTGTTTTTTGTTTTTGTAAGTTTTAATGGCACTTTTAACATCAGGGCTCAGGAAAACCACTCATCCTCTCGTCATGACCGGGTAAAAACTGGCTGGGCCGAGTAAAACTTTACTACGTACTCGTCCCTGGGCAGAGTAGATGCAGATTCTCACCTTGTGAATAAATCTGAGTGCATTTTCTATCCTTAATAAGTGCTGAAGTTCAACATCACTTAACATTTGGCATGTCTCAGTTATAAATAACATATGCCTAAATTGCCTACTTGTTGTCAATTGAGAATATATTGCAAAGGTAACAGGTAACAACTCTTTTTTTTTTTTTTTTTTTTTTTACAAAGGTACCAGATGTAAGCTTGATACTAAAATGGGTAATAATATGAACATATTATGTTGCAGTTTCACACTTAGCCTTTCTTAATGGTGTTCACATTTACAGTGACACTTTTCAGTAATTTAGGCATCATTCTGATGTGGAGAAAATATCCCTTTCAATGAGCTATCACACATCTTGAGAAGTCTGAACTCAGAGACGTTAGGAGACAGAGAATGTCAAAATGTTTTCATCTGGTTAGGCAATGTTACAGTTGCCCCAGGTCACAGGTATTTTCAAGACTGAAGCTTTACTCATACACCGTCATACCAAAGGGAAGGTACCAGCAGATATTTCTGTAAGCATGTAATTATTTTTCACAAGTAAAATGTTGCCGAATTACATTTGAAATAAGTATTTTAAGTGTCTAAGCCGATTTGCACCAACTTTCACACAATGCATACAGTGGTATTCAATTTATGAAGCAGAGAATATCAGGACAACAGCTGATTGGTAAAAATCTAGCTGGAGTAATGACCTAGAAATGTTCCAACTTTTTTGGCCAATCATCAGTCTTCCTTTATATGGCACCCATGTGTAGCTCTCTAGAATGGAGGTTTAACCAAAATGGATCATTTAGCATGAAAGTTGGTGGAAATTGAGATAGTTGGAATTCTTCTTTCAAATACAAGTTACTGGCATTTTTTTGTGAAAAGTAATTACATACTTATATAAATATCTGCTGGCGTCTTTACTTTGGTGTGACAATTTATTAATAAAGCTGCACTGTCTTGAAAATACTGGTGATCAGGGGCATGTATAACAATGTCTGACCAGAAGAAAATCATAAAATTTTGACATTCTCTGTCTCTTAACTTCTTCCATATCTAACTCTTAAAGATGTGTCATAGCTTCTTGAAAAGGAAAATTATTTTACACCTAGATCACTGAAACATTTCACTGTAAATTCAAATACCACTAAGAAATTAAGGGCTATGTGTGCAACTGCAATTTCTCGAGTTGCAAACCTTGTATCGTATTATATGTTTATGTAAGGAGCCATGTATTTGAACATACTATTTTCACGGTTTTTACCCCATTTAGTATCAAGCTTGCATCAGGTACCTGTGGTTCTTTAGTAAAAGTGTAAGCAGTGTAGTCGAGAAGTGTATAGTATTGAATGTATAATGAGGACAGGGACGAGTAACTCTTACAACTCACTCGTCCCAGGAACGAGTGCTTGGGACATTTTTCCTGAGCCCTGATGTCCAAGGAAATGGGAACTAAGTGCCTTCCCAAAGGACACACCAAGGTAGCCGAGCCAGGCAAGCAAAAATGAAAGGAAACAATGGATGGAAGTGATAAAAGCAAAATCTGAAATCATTTCTGAAACCATAAAAGACAGATAAAATGCAAATGTGAATAGAATGCAAAGAGAAAGTAAACTAAATGCAGACAGAATCCAAATGAAATGCATATTTAGTAAAATGACTTGCTGCAGGGTCTGTTTGAAATTGATGAAACAAAATGAATATCTGTATCTCTTAAAACAAGCAACAGATGAAATCATTTAGTAAGTTTCATGAACTCTGTGACTCATGAACCATGCAACATACATGTACAATTATATTCATTACATTATTGCAAAACTTTACTTTTTATGTCCTACAATGACAGTGGCAGGACATGTAGCATTACCCTTGTCAATTAACCCATCACGTTTTGGTTAAGTTTTAAGTTTAGGTTGGTTTCAGGCACTAGTGGGGCATCCATGTTCCATGAGCACATTTCTGGCATTAATAATGTTGTTAGGTATTATGTCATTGTATGGCACATAGCTGCTGTGCCAATCTGTGGTACATGTTATGTCACTGTGTGGTACCAAACTAATATGTGTGGCACATTACTATGTCATGGTGTGGTACATAGCTATTATGACACTGCATGGTACATAACTGTTATGTCATGGTGTGGCACACAAGATATGTCACTGTGTAGTGCATTTCTGCTATGTCACTGTGGCACAGTTATTATGTCATGGTTTGGTATATAACTGCTGTCACTGTGTGGCACATAACTGTTGTCACAGTGTGGTACATAACCATTATGTCAGTGTGGTATATAACTTATATCACTGTGAGGTACATAACTATTATGTCACTGTGTGGTACATCACTGCTTTGTCACTGTGTGGTTGGTTGGTTGTTATTGGTTTAATGCCATTTTTCAGCACATGATAGGCTATACATGGTGGCCAGTATATTTGGTGGAGGAAGAACCCCGAGTAAACCCTGGGAAGAACCACCGACCTACGGGAAGCTACTGGCAAGCTTTCTCACATACCCACGTTGGCCAAGTCCGAGACTCGAACCCATGCGGAAAGAGGTGAGATGTCAGTGATCTGTAAAGTCAAGCGCCTTAGACCACTTGGGGCCCCCTTGTCACTGAGTGGAACATAACTGTGGTACTTAAATGTTATGTCACTGTGTGGTATATAACTGCTATGTCACTGTGTGGTACATAACATCCAAGAAATTATGACGATTATAATTATGAATGTTCTGTAATAAAGAAAAAATATTCAAAAAGTGGCACTGTGTCTACAAAATTACCAAAGGAATAGCAGTTTCTTTGTTAGCAGTTAAAAAGGTTAGATTACAAATATAACACACCTTTTTCCCAGGGCAAATTTAGAGAACATTTCCTTGATCTTCTGTTGCTTTTCATCCTTTACCAGAGGTTTACTCTTGGCTTTCTTGTGGCCCCTATTTGATAGCCCAGAAACTCTGCATCCAGATTTTGTGGCAACTAGCAACAACAAGAGCAAAACTGTTAATATCAACAATAATCTTCTTATACTTGTACATGTCAATTACAGAACAAAAATTAAATTCCCTGAATCAAGAATACTATACAAGTTAGAAATTAATGCAAATATTAGGCCCAAAATACATATTAATCAGATTGTTTTCTTTCTGTATTTATATTCTGCATGATGTTACTGCCTTGTATTTTATAAAATGCAATCACAACAATTGGCACAATACACTGCACATGCAGAACTGACATCATCTTTACCCTATTAAACAACTGGATGATATATTACTACAGAAATGTTTTCATGTAATCTTACTTTTTTCATTTACTAAAAGGAACATATTTCATCAGAGTTCTAAAGTTTTTTCTGCAATTCTTTTTTTCCCCTCACATTTATATAACTTTACTTTTGATAGCACTATATAACCATTATTATGCTGATATGCCATTAAATGCTTATACATGCATACATATTAGCTGATGTGCCATTAAATGCTTACACATGCATACATATCAGCTGATGTGCCAATAAACACTTATACATGCATACATATCAGTTCATCTGCTGGAACTTAAACCACTGAAGAATCCAGCAAAGGTTTATGAGATTTTAAATCAAAGCTTACTGCAGTATTTCACTATGAATCAGGAAAATCCAATACTAGTGAAATGTTGAAATAAAAGTTAAACAATTTCAAATTTACATCTAACTTCATCATGAATTAAAGCATTTCATTCCAATTCTTCACTGAAAAAAAGTATTGAAAACTGCAACAAAAATGAGAAAATACCATATCTCCTTTCATCAATTTCACCTGTGTGTGTGAATATATATATATATATATATATATATATATATATATATATATATATATATATATATATATATATATATACACACACAGTTCGGAGTTCCCACTAGCAGTTCCATATTAGGAGTCAACTGACCCGTAAGTTGTCAAAACCAAGAATCACATTCAGATTTGTGAGTCAGTGATGGCTGATACTGTGTCAGAGTAAAACAGTGCCTTATTTCCTGGGATAGTAAAAGACACAACTGCCAATGATGTAGACTCTGATCTGTGGGCTCATAATGTGCTGCCATTGGTCTATGTGGTTCACTTCAAATCATCCGATTAAAAAGCCAGGAGAGATCCTGATCTGCAATTGCATTAAGCATCACTGTGTATGCTGTTTGTAGTATAATGAGCTGATTATACCCAGGAAATACAGTATTAAAACAAGGCTTTCTCCAACACTCATCCAGAGGGATATGCCAATTGACTGAGAGTTACACAGTAGAGTAGGGTAGCTAAATATATCGCTATCACGTGGTGTCTGTTCAATACTCACCAAGAGGGACATCGGCAAGGTACTGACAGTCACCCATGAAGTAGGGTAGCTAAAAAAATATCGCTAACACCTGTATTTGTTCAATACTCGCCTAGAGGGATATCAGCAACTGAACACAGGAAGAAAACAGAAATCCACATGATGATTGGCAATGCTGGGAAAGACTTAAAACTCTTGTTGCTGGGATATTTACTTTGCTTTTATTTCTGCATCGATAATACACACAATGAGAGCAAATCATGAGTCGTGTCTGTCAAATCTGTGTAATTTATGCAATATTTCTGCATGAGTGGGAACTCTGATACACACACACACACACACACACACACACACATATATATATATTTTGTAAACAGAAAAATAAAAATAGGTGCAAAAGCTAAGATGAAAAAGTTGGAAAACAATATGGCTTCTTGCATAAATACAGTGACGATAGAAAAGCAGAGCACAAAGCTACTAATTGAGTAAGGTTATGACAGCATTTTTCATAAATCCATCTGTCAACATTAACTACAGCATTCCCTCACTATAAGGTCCCTCATTATAACATAATTCCTTTTATAAAGTGGGAATGGTCAAGGATCCAAGGTCTTTTCTAGAACTGAAAATTTGGTGAGGGGTTGGGGGATTCCCACCTCCATCTGAAACAAGAAGTCTATGTGGGTCAGATCTTTCTCACCTGCCTTACATAACTTTACAGTTAACCATTTCACTAAGTAGGCATATGTAGTATTGTAAGAACACTAGCTGTGTAAACTATCTATCAAATTTTATATCCTGTTTATTGTACTATGGTCCAAAAAAATTCTTTCCAAAGATAAAGGCATAATTAATATGCAGTCTCTTGCTCATAATCAAAGTCATCCAAGATCTTTCAAGTGAAGTTTATAGACAAAGCTTAAATTTGTCATCTACAGCATCACATGTCTTTCAGACAATTGAAATTATAATTCACAGTTTTTTTTATATATTAAGGCCATGGGTTTCTCTACACTTAGTAATTAAATCTGGAAGAGCTTCAGGAGAAAAGTATATTGGGATATTTTTTTATAATTAAATGATACAAATAAAAATAAAAAAAAAATTCAAAAAAATCTGAGTAATGTCACTTAATATATTAAATGCCATAAAATAATGCGCAATATATGTGATAACAAATAAATGGCAAATGTTCAGGCACTTTAACATGGCAATACAACAGTCAAACTCTGTATCACCAAATATATCAAACTTGCTTTGAAATATTTTAGAATCTCAAATGTGGCCACAAAAAAATTAAAATAATTCTCTGCAAATAAAATACTAAATTTAGATATGGTTTTACAAGAAATATGTTCTTATTAGCGCAAAATAAATAATAGAAAGAAAAAAAACCCATTAGCAAACAGATATCTACAACTGTGTAAAAAACATTCTGATCCTAAATTACAACTCTGCACATAGTTTATGCTAGCCTGCAAAAGTACATTTTCTATAACAATATTTCTAGTTTATACTTTTTCTTCAGTTATAAACTACAAATTATTCATTTTAATCCTAAGGTGTAGTACTATGGTAATTTTATAAATTGTTCTATTGAAATGTATGCGTCTTGTATTCTAAAATTATTTTTTTTACTTGGGTTTGCATCATTATATGCAAGGGAAAGAACTCTGTAACCAAAATCTGTGATCCTCAATAGCCAATATCATGGGTTACTTCCCTAGCTATCAGTTAGAGATAAAACAGGTATTTTACAGGGAAAAAAAATGAATACATGTGATTTGAGAACTATTTCTAACTGCATTAATATGCACAAATCTTACTCATAACAAAACCAATTGGACATCTTGAGTGTTTAAGTCTATTTACTATGTATACTCCAAATCTGATCAAAAATACAGTCTCCAGAGTGGCAACATGTTGAGCCAATCAGATCACCTCATTTATACGCACATATCTAGCTCATGACTGAACTTGTGCTAGGTCGTGTTCATACAAGCCTATGTTTAAAGTTTGATCAAAATCAGATCAGAAATATGGCCTCCATCATGGTAACAAGCCCAGCCAATCAGATGCAAGATGATCTCATAAATATGCATGAATCTCATTCATCACCCAAATGCTTGATGACACAAGCCCATATTCCAAGTTTAATTAAAATCAGAAATATGACTTCCAGAATGGTAACAACATCAGACAAACAGATGCAAGATCACCTCATTAATATGTATTTCACTCATTAGTGAACCTGTCAGAGATCTTGATGATATAACATTCCAAGTTTGATCAAAATTGGATCAGAAATATGGACTCTAGAGTAGTAACAAGCTCAGCCAATCAGATGCAAGATCACCTCATTAATATGCTTTCTTAAAAACATAACATTATCTAAGTTGTTATTTACTCATCTTTCAACAGTACAAGTTCAGTAATTTGTATATTCTGTCTTGAATGCATTATTCTTGTTATGCTTGACACTTACATCACAAATAATTTTTTTATCGGTTATTTTATAATAAAATCCATTTCTTTGTTAACTTTGTTTGAAATATGTCATCATATTTCACATTTTTTAATGGCAGTGCAGTCTAAGCTGCTAAAGAATCGCAACCTTCTTCTCCAGTCTCAGATCCAGATGCCTGATTTGGCAAAGAATAAACTCCATCCTCATAAGTAGCTGGAATTTCTAAACTTTCTAGAAATTGTTCTTTGTGATGTCTTCAGAAAAATAATGCAAAATTTTCTTCTGATTCTTCAAAATGTTTCCACTTGCTCACTACAGGTTCAAACCATCTGTCTACGACATAACTGGACTTTGTCTGTCTTGTCCAAAATCAGACTGCTGGATTATCTGAACCTCTCAGATTCCTACCTATAAACCCTATATTTTATAAATCATGTTTCTGACGAGAGTTGGTTGTCCTTGACAACATGTACAAAATAAAATAGAAAAAACCCCAATACATACGAGTTGCATTACGCATCAGATTAAGGGAAATGCATCAAGTTTGAACTATAAGCGATTATTCTGCATTGAATAGTGGTTTAATCTGCACCACTGTCATGAAAAATGCAGAAATCCCGCATACCCATGCCCTAGAAACAACTGTTGCTCATTATTGAACTTGTCTGAGATCTTGATAATATAAGCATATATAGCAAGTTCAATCAAAATCTTATCAGAAATATGGCCTTCACAGTTGTAACAAGTGCTGTCAATTAGATGCAAGATAACCTCATTAATATATATGGATCTTGCTCATTATCGAAACTGGTCTGAGATCTTGATGATATAAGCAAATATTCCAAGTTTGATCAGGGTCAGATCAAAAATATGGCTTTCAGAGTAGTAACAAGCAAATGTTGACTGACGGACAGTGGAAACCAATGGATACTGAACACACTGCCATACCACAAGCTCACTTGGCCTTGTGATCAGGTGAGCTAAAAATGGGAGCAATTTTCTGAATACAGAAGGGATTTAGTGAAGAAATAAAGGTAGAACTTAAAAATATAATGCATGATTTTCATGCATTCAGTTGAATGTTTGGCGTGATTTTTTGCAAAAATTTGTCTGAAATCCACAATCAATAGTAGAAAAGACCCTTTGGATCGAATTTCTTTAGATGAACTGTATGTATCATGTGTTTCATTATAAGGAGGTACAATCTATGGACAGCATTATAATGAGGGAGTACTGTATTTATTGATATTGAGAATTCGGATTTGATGCCAATATGATCCAAGAATAATAACACTACCTTTTGTCAAAGCAGATCTTGGGGATGTAACCTGTAAAGAAATATGTAACTATTGTTAATACTTATATCAATCTCATTGCATGTTTCAAGAAATACTGTAAAGGCATTAGACACCACAATGCAAGACAGAATTAGTCAAATGTCTACACTGACTGAACAAGTTCATAAGGCAGTTTGAAATTAAGATGCTAAAGATGCTACTTTGGCAGCTTGGAAGGTTCATTTAGCATTTGTCTTAATACAGTAACAGTGGTCTCCCTCTTAAGAGACCCCTCTCAAGAAAGGCCACCCTTGATCAGTGGCCAACATACTCAACACCCAATAGTATATTTTTACCAAGGACCGTTGTGAACACACAGTAACCATGAAGCTCACAATCAATAAGGCAGTGAATATTCTTGTTTCCAATCCAAGCCAACATCTCAGAATAACACCAGTGTGCTATTATTTTATTTTTCAAATGGAATAACATGGAATGTCAATTAAATGACATATTGTAGTATCATTTATTTTCATGGGTCTCAATTTTCATGGTTTTGTAAAAAATGAAATACATTTTCGTGGGTACTTAAATTAATGGTTTTGCATTTCAAAGTTTGCATATTTGTAGGTATTTAATTTCATGGATTAACCTCTACAAATACCATAAAAAAATAAAACAAAAGAATAAAACTATGCTGACAACAAACAGCGGTCGCTTCAATGGTTAAAACAATACTAAAACCTGTATGAGTACAAATCAAACACCTGTCAAGATCAATCACTTTTACTCAACATCAAAGGGAGCTGATGCAGCCAACAACACTAAGCTAATTGATTATTAAAGTACATGTGTATGATCTCTTCCTTAAAACACTGACCCTAAAGTTGCATTACCAATTACTTTCTGATGAATATGGAGTTAACACAGTGGCTTAAGAGTGGCAAAATTCAACTTAGATCCCCGTTGGTTTGGATAATGTCATCATTCCACATGTGAACCAAACACAGGACCAGCTGCCTCTTGCTCAATGCAATTGTCAACTTTTTATGTGTTCTGAGTCCATCAAAGTTCAAAGATGCTAACTAAATTGAAAAACAATGGAATCACTCCTTTGTTTGAGCCTGCCTCGTGTATGAACCAACTTCAACCACTAGACATTACTTAAAACTTTAAATTGTATAAGGACCATAAAATTTAGCCCGAAGGGAATTTTGAGATATGGGCAAGAGAGCCAGAACTTTATCACCAGGCTGACAACCTCCTTTCTGGTGTATTTCTGTCATACCTTAATTTCATTCTTCACTGAGCAGAGTGGAGATTAGTCCATGCTACTTCATAGGCCTTCGACAACTTATATTTGGAATCTGAGACATAGTCAAGAAGATTAATCTTTGGATCTTAATTTGAAAGAAGTTTCTCTTTTAATAACTTCAATGGTCCACGGACAGTATGTCCAAAAACCAGTTCAAAAGGACTAAAACCCAACGACTCTTGAACTGATAACCGAACAGCAAACAACAACAAATGAACACCCTTATCCCAATCCTTTCCTGTACCAAAGCAATATGATCGAATCATATTTTTCAAAGTCTGATGAAATCTTTCCAAAGCCCCTTGACTTTCAGGGTGATAGGCAGAAGATTTAAAGTGTTGGATGCCTAATTCATGCATAACTGTTGGAAAATTCCAGACATAAAATTTGACCCTTGACCAGGCTAGACAGATTTGGGAAGGCCAACAAATGTAAAAAAAACTTTATGAAAGCTTTTACAATAGTTTTAGTTTTAATATTTCTCAAAAGAATTGCCTCTGGAAATCGTGTAGATGCACACATTATGGTCAACAAGTATGGTTCCCTGACTCAATCTTAGGTAAAGGACCAACACAGTCTACCATTATTCTGCTAAATGGTTCGTCATATGCAGGAATAGGTTGCAGATGAGTCTTATGTATCTTCTGATTGTGTTTTTCTACCATTTGACAAGTGTGACAAGATCTGCAGTATTTAGAAACATCATTTTAAGTTTCAGCCAATAAAAATGATTCAAGATCTTGTGATAAGTCTTACGGACTCCTAAATGACCTGCCAAGGGAGTTTCATGGGCTAGACAAATAATTTCCTGTCTATATGACCTCAGAACGACAATTTGATAGCTCACTGACCACTTGTCACCAGCGGGAACCTCAGGTGGTCTCCATTTTCTCATAAATACCCGATTTGTCACAAAGTAACAATCTGAGTCAAGGAATCAGCCATGTGAGCAGCATTTTCCAAAGTGTCCACTTTTTGCTCATCAAGATAGGTCTTAACATCACAACAGATACACTTCTTGAACTCTTCAATTAATATGAGCTGTCTAAGGTTATTGTAATCTTGATCAACCTTCTTGGCTGAGCACCACTTATCAAATAGTTGTTCTTTATCTCTTGCAAATTCAACATGAGTTTTGTCCAGTTCCTTTTCTACTATTCCAAAACCATTCTTGATATGCCTCAGGTATCAACTCATAACCCTTCAAGATGTACTCCTTAACCACATCATAATCAGTACTTTGTTGTACCGACAGTGAAGTGTAGACTTCACGAGCTTTGCCAGCAAGTACACTTTGTAGCAACAAAGCCCAATGCTCTCTGGGCCATTTCAAGTTTTTAGCGATTTTCTCAAAGTGAAGAAAGTATTTATCTACTTCTTTTTCCTGAAATGGGGGTACTAACCTAATATCTGGTAACATCAAAACCTGAACTTGTATGTAAAGAGGAGGAGAGTGTTCCACTTGCCAGTTCTAATTCTTTAATCTATGTTGCATTTCCCTTTCTTCTCTTCACATCTGTCTCTCTTCTCTCTCTCTCTCAGCATCTGCATTTCCCTTTCCTCTTTCCCTCTCTGCATCTGCAATTCTCGTTTCCTTCATTTTTCTCTCTCTCTCTCTCTTTGCATCTGCATTTCTATTTCCCTTTCCTCTTTCTGAAACTGTAATTCCCTTAATTTCCAATCAAAACCAGTTACAGACTTATCAATTAAACCCAAAGCACTATCATCCAATTTCCTTTCACACCAAATATGGAATTAAAATATTCGTTATCTCTTGCTTTTTCAAAGATCTTTCGCTTCAGAAAGATCATAATGTCTGGCAAGCTCATGCAACTCATCCTTTTTCATAGACTCTAACCCTACCTGGGTAGGACTTGAAACAAAGTTCTCAACCTTAGATGACACTGTGAATGCTTGCTGGTTTCAATAAAGATTTCTCAAATGGGTGAAATAAAAATCTTTACCAGCGACAATGAAAATTCCAAAACAAAGTCAATTTAAATTGTAATTCACAACCCGGAACGGCCCCCAATTTCTGTTACGACTCTAGGTCTTAAAAATATGTAACAGAAAGAAAGTGAAAGAAAGTGTAAGTAAAATCAACAAGCAATTTATTTCCAGACAATTAAAGTGAAAATTCAAAAGACACTTAGAATTTGTGAGTTAAATTCCAAATAATCCTTAATGTCCTAATCACAAGTCCAAAATAACAGAATGTTTGAATGTCCTGATGTACAACAAAGATGTAATCCAGAATGTATTTGAAAGAGTTAACATAAATCCCAAAATCATGTATAAATCCAAAAGTCAATGAGCACTTTTATATTTCCAACGAATATTGTAAATAAATAATTCCTCTCAAATAATATCTGATTTCAACAAAACAACTAAGATAGATTCCTTACAGACTGATCTTTCAGAACCAAAATTCTAGAACAGGAATGAATTTGTTTACCTAAATCTGTATATAAATACACATGCATACATGACCTATGTCACATCACAATATGAGTAATTCTAGTGGAAAAATACTGGTCTATCTGACATATGTCAGAAAAGTCTAATTGCAAAATGCCTATGATAATACTATGTAAACAACTGCACAAAAGTTAAGTAGGTATTTTTTAAAAAAACTATACAACTTACAATCATAGACAAAAGTTAAGTATATAAACATCATACATAACATGATATAAAACAATACTTATTTTGATACATTGAGACTGTCATCCATTTCAACTGCTTTTTTCTACAAGTTAAAAGAAATGAAATCAGACCACCTAGATTTTGATAATGGTAAATGGAGATGGTGATACTGTCATAGTGCTGTCTGGATGTCTCTGCACACCCACATAGTATTTTCTCTCATAGGCTGGGTGAAAACTGAAATGAAGTTTCTTATTTAGAGACAGTGACAGCACTTGTAATGCTGAAAGTTGGCTTGATCTGTAAACATTGCCAGTTAGATGCCCCATTTACGTTGTAAGTTACAATATGCTAGAGAATCTATAAGACCAGTTACATGGTATTATAAAAATGGAATTGTATGTAATACACCATACAGAAATGGGCCTCTACTGCTACCCTTATCAATACAACTGCTAGGTTTGCTTTTGTTTACCATCACTCTCTAGCACTGGGTAGTTCTGGTACAGCATGCGTGTATTAAAGTGTGTACATGCAAGAAGAATTTGGAAGTTTTGTTACTGTAATTAACCTAAATTAAAAGTTCCTCCAATTTTCCAGACACCACATTTTCAAACTTTTGAATAGTTTGCAACAGTACAAAATATTTTCAGATGCGAAGTACAGTCAAACCTGTCCTAACGGTCACCTTTACTCAGTGGTCACCTGTTCACAACAGCCATTCTAATTTCTCCGTGACAAATTTCCTATATAAATGTCTCGTATGTAAGTCACCTGCCTTCTGCAGTCAGCGGCCAGGTGTTTCCTAACCAAACAATGGTTTCTCCCTGCCTTAAGCGGTCACTGGAGCGTTTCTATGCAAACTGAATTTTTGCTTCATGAGGAAGGCATTGTTTAGATAAAGGAATATCATGTGAATCGATGTGCAAACATTTCTTATCTCGCTTGTACTCGTAACCACAGCCAAGTTGACAGTGTAACTCAAAGGTGTCAATATGCCTAATTCGAAAGTGAGACAGTTTTTATCATTAGGGTAGAGGGTCGAAGCAATTCATTTTTGCTGGATGGTGGGAAAAGTAGTCATATTAACACAGCAGGAATGTGCCAGTGTGACGGGTATTCATCTATTTGCCTGTGAATTAATGCTACTTCTGAAGAAAAAGTTCATCTCTGAGCAGAGATACGAGTTACATTCCTTTTCATTAGACTAAGGGGTCACTCAATATTTAAAACTTGTCTGTAAAGGCAGTTTCGGTTCATGGGTCACAAAGAATAGCTGTATACAGTTTCTTTGGATTTCGTATTCATCACAGGCTTCTCCAGATATTAATTTTAAAGCGTGAACAGATGTTTCCAAGTGAAAGTATGATGATGGAGGTGGTGTTGAATAAATAAATTAATTTTTATATGAGTAAGTACATGTGTAACTATTACTTGTTTAATCAGTGTGTGTCTATGTTCTGTTTCGTCATTATGCTGAGTAAGTAAAAACATAACACGATTTGAGGGCAGGTTTGTTTGTTTTGGATCTGTTTTGACAAACAATAATCAGAGAAAAATAATACATGCATATTTGAAGGGAATATAGGCATCTTTACTACCCATGAGAATTTGGTCCTCATCATACCCAGGTTGACAAAGCATCCATGATAGGCATTATGATAAGTTTTGTCAAGGGATGTTTTTCTCGAGTTCCACTGTACTTGATTTCTATTTCTTAACATTCATACCTGTGATTTGTTGGATCCTATTTCCTCACCATCCCGACTGTTATCATCATCACAGTCCACAATATCAATGATCTCTGCAGCCTCATATTTATCATCTCTTCCTGGAGAAGACTCTGTTACACTCTGATCATTTGTAGACCCACAGTCTGTGTTAAGCTCACTTTCAACTCCCCCTCCATACCTGAGCATGATTTCACTCTCATCCTTGACCCTAGCCTTAACTTCATCAACACTCTCCTCATTTTTGACCTTGCCTCTATTACTTTCTTTTGACACAAAGTAATCCCAATTAAGTTCTTCACTCTCTATTTCCTGAGTCTTGGACATGCAAAAAGAGTCTATACTATACACATCACTATCCTGACTGGCACAAGCAAGGGAGCTAAATGAGTTTTGGCTCAACTGACTGTTACTCTCGCTTCGATCTTCCACATCCAGTTTAGAAGGATTTGAGGTAGGTTTTGCAAAATGTTCGAGACTGCTCTCAGAAACAACTTTCTTGAATTGTTTTTTAACTTTTTCAGAAGATCCCAGTTTTAGTATGCTATTTGAACTAGCACTGCGAGAAAATGTAAACTTTGACCAAATAAAAGCTGATTTTCCAGATTCGGATGCCTTTGGACTAGACTTGAGAACACCGATTGAGCTTCCAGGAATTTTTACACTTGTATCCCTCTCTTTGTAGTGCGCCTCTTCTTTTGACCCTATATGGTTATCATCAGATTTGTTAGAAGATAATGGATTCAAAGATATCTTTACATGTTTCTTTGTCATAAGAGAATCAGGTTCTGTACAGAAAGATACACTAGGAGAGGAATTTTGCTGTGTTGAAGAAGACTGGCCTATTTCTGATGAAGATTTCTCTGATTCTGTGTCTTGTGGCTGCACAGCAGGCATTGGGGAGACAAAGAATCTGCAAAATATAATTTATCAAAGACTTTTTGTACAGAAATCAAAAGCCTAAAAAGTCATGATTCCTGATAATTACAAGTCCTCTCAAATACAAAAATGATGGAATTTGTAAGAAAGAAAGAAAGAAAAAAAGTAAATTATTCTTCATTTCAAACTGTCATATTAAAGCAAATCAAAATATTGATTTTTTTTTCTGAGCTTGAATGAATATATATTCAAAATTTGTGTAAGTACTTTCTGAGTGAGTTGATCTAGAAAAGTCTCTTTCAAGACAAAGCCTAATACAAAACCCAAAGAGCTGTTCGAAACAAAAGCCTAAAAGGAAAGAAGTGTTTTTCTTGAGTAAGGTCTTAGAAGGTTGAAAATTTGAAAATGGAGCTTTATAAAATATTTAAAGCAAAACCAAACACAGATTGTGAATGCCCTCACTATGGCACATCATGTCGCTTCATGAAAAATAATTTTAGTTCAATTATAGAACAGAACCTTGACAAATATTGGAGCTGAAATGAATACCTGAACATCTGAATCAGAATACCTTTTTTTGCGAATATTCAAATAGAAGATTGGTATACAAATATTCATTTGTTTACCTAGGGAATTTTATCAGCATTTTGTAAAAGAAACAAACAAGGCAAAATGTAAACTGTGCAAAGCTGAATTAGTTTGCAAGGAAACTTCAAACCTGCTAAATCACCTGAAATTCAAACTCTGCCTCAAAATGTAATCATAATGTCAAAATTCTGAATAGTCACATTGCTCACATCTCAATTTCTATTCATTATCATTCAGGTGCTCTAAAAAAGATAATGTGTAATACTGCAGATTGATAAAGAACATGGTGTAGAATAGAGGTCATATAAAAGTCAACAAAGCCATTTTCATATCAATCAACCAGAGCTCAAAAAATGTTGTGAACTGTTGTTGGACATTCATCAGTAGTAATCAATCCAGCAAACAAATTATATCTACCCGCCCACTCACCTATCATCTTAGCTTGGAAAGTTAACTCCAATATATTTCCACATTTGATATTTTATTCAAGTTTTGAAGTCATTATATATTTCCACATTTGATCTTTGATTCAAGTTTTGAAGTCATTATATAGCTAAAGAATTACCAATATGCTTAAGGCTGTCCCGGTAAAATATACTTGGGACCTAGGGAAGACACTTTTAATGTAGAGTAGTCAGCCATAAGTGCGGTTTAACATTCTGTATTGTTTTCATATGAACTCTTCGAGTAATCAGAGGACCCTGCCATATATTTTATTTTAAAAAGTGCCTTCCCTGGGTACCATGTATGTTTAAATGGAACAGCCCTAAAAATCTAAGACTGTCTTTTTCTTTATTTTCTTCAAAGTCAGAAATGCAGATATCAGCTTCATATTAAAGATGTAATAGGCCAGTTGACATAAATTTGGAACAGAACCATTTAAGTTATAGGGAATTGGAAGTTTTCTGTTACAATAAAGCATTCTACTCTGTTTTTATTTGTACAAAGCCATAGTTATCAGCATACATTTTAATTTGTGCTGGGATTATTTCACTTGTACTTTACCGTGCCTTCTTGAAAATGACTTAACTGTTTGTTCAGAAACCCTCTTTACCCAAGAAACTGAAATTGTCTACTCCCAAACTTGACTGGGCAGGGAACTAATTTCCTGATACCTGGCCCTAGTAGAGGTTATATTATACTGTTTACAGAACCCACATGGTTATTTCACACCTCTTGCAATGTATATGCTATAAATAAGATGAGGTCAATACATGCGTAAAGGTTTCAGTTCAAACAATTATTTATTAAGTCTGAATAATATTACTTATGGCTTAGCAGAAACTCCCAACGCCCAATTTGGGTATTTTATAGTCAGTCAAAAAGTCAATCCCATCCGACATGTCGGGCACATATGGCAAATTCTGAATCAATGTATCCAACTTAAATTAAATTTGCCACATGTCCATGTGATTTTGATTGTGAACAAATCACTTTTCTGAGAAATGTTTGAGATAGCCTATGCATTTAACTGAACAGGTAACTGAGTTTCTGCCCATCTTTACCATTCATTTTCAGCATTAAAGGAGCATTTATGGTCATACTGATCTTAACAATAAATGGGGAAAATAACACCTACATTCAGTCGGAATCCTCATATAATTTACTCAAGACCCCTAAAATGTAATTTAATTAGATTTAGATGACTGGGTTGACAGTGTTTTCAATGTGGCTTGACAGGGAGTGGGGTATGTCAATAAATACCAAAGAAAACAAGGAAAAGATGATGGATTTGATAATTTTATTAACACTGACAAAAATTCTTTTCATTTGGCATTCATTTCAACTTTATTAAAAATTTACAGAAAATGTTGATAATCAGTCCAAATACTGTCATCACTGACGTAATTCTGTGTTCAAAAATTGACTTTGACCCAACCCCTATTTCCTAAAATACTGTATTGACAAGGACATGAGCCATACCTATAAATCTGGATAGTCACACAGTGGTAAAACTATGTTTCAGCATTGTGAAAACCTTTTTAACTTAATGTATAACATAATTTTCTAAATGCATTGACAGGCAATATTAATAAATACCAAGTTGCATCATACATTTTAATGAGAACAAAACATCTGCGAATTTTGTTCCCTCTCTAAGCTAGAGGTGATTATGGGTTGTAATCTTTTTGTTGCAATGTTTCACAACCAATCAAGTGTAAGTAATCATTTTGTGATTTTCTGAAGATTTTACTAACATTTCTCTCAATTTTTATACCAGATCATGAAATAAGATATGAAGTTAAAGAATCTTCATTTGCCATCTGCTTAGGTATATTGAATTGGAATGACTCTATAATTAAAAGCACCAAAAGTGTTTTTTTCACCCCTGATTTTATAAAGCAAACTTTTTAGAAGAAATGAATACTTACCTGCTCCTGACCTCCACTTTAGGAGCATTCAAATTAAATCTTGGTTTCTTTGTTGGTGATTTCACTGCAAACCTGTTTCTATTTGGAGACTTGAAACCATTTTCTTTATCATCTGTGGCACACTCACTTGTTTCCTCTTCCCCACAGGGTCCTTCAACTTTCACATCTGGTAAGGACTCAAAAAGTCTTTTATGAGGTTTGACAGGTGACTTGGATGGTCTTTCCTCCTCGTCCCCCTCTGCCTCTTCATTTTCCTCTTCACTGGAGAGATGTAAAGAATTGTTTTCAGATGATTGTGATATTCCCATCTTTTGTCTCTTGCTTTCTGGAGATGTGTGGCCATACATACTAGACAGCTCTGTGTCCGACTTCACATCCTTACATTCTTCAGCTTCAATAAAGTAAAGAACATGCATCATTAGAGTAGCAAAGATTATACTGAGTGATATGTCTTTAATCAAAATAGCTTCATATAGGTAATTTCATATGATTTTGACTTTTTACCTTTTGACCTAAAAACTGGCTTGGAATATTCCAAGTCTTGTTGGCTATTAAATCTATGTGCAAACAAAAAAACAATTCCTTTCAAAAATCCTAAATCAAAGGTTGACTTCATATAAATGCTTCATGATTTATGATTACTTTGTTTCTCAATTATGATTAGTGTTGGAAATAAGTTTAAATTTAAAGATTGATTATAAGTTCATCAGAACCGATCAACCATTGATTTTAATCAGTTGTAGATATTTGATCTATTTTTCATGGAAAATGTAACTTTCACATACCTGGAATGTTTCTCTAAATTCATGGAATTATCACCATCACCAGGTGACCTTACAAAAACTCAGATGATATTGGTGATCGACCAAAAAGAGTGCATGTTCGAAATTGTCTATCATTGATCTCATAAGCATGCTGGGTTGTAAGGCAATGAAAAAGTTAAAATTAAAGGTGTAAATGCAGAATTATTGCTTCATAAAGAACGATCTAGGATTGATACTCAAGGTAGATCGGTCATATCTGAACTTCAGGTAGCGAGGTTATCTTTTCAAAGTAAAAGTGTTGTAAGCATTTTCACATCAAATACTGGAATATAATTGTTAAAGAATAAAGAAATTCAACAACGAAGGAAATTTTTATTGTAAATTATGTTTTTTATGAGAATACTTAACATTAACATTAGGAACTAACTTCCACTCCCTCCTGAAATCCAACCCTCCCAAGACAATGAAAAAATGCATCTTTCCCCCATCTACCATATATACTCGCGTATAAGCCAATACCAACTGCAAACTGCATAGACCCAGATCTGCCGTCGCATAATGTGACGGCAGATCTGGGTCTATGCAGTTTGCAATGACTAATCAGTAGAACAAACATAGACCCTGATCTGCTGGCGCATTATGTGACGGCAGATCAGGGTCTACGTTGTTTGCATTTGGACTTGGATTATACACTAGTACATACGGTATATCCAATATAGATTATAAAGAATTAGTATCTAAGGAAAGTAACTCTTCCAAAATATTATTCTGATTACCTTCCCTGTCACTGCTGGTGGCCACATGTATACCAGATATTCTTCAGTTTGAGCTTGAGCAATACATCAACGAGGATACTTGCATTTGCATGGAAGTGTGAGAGGGCCTAATTGTAATGTGAGCAGGTAAGAATTCTCAGAGAAAGATAATTTACAATAAAATTCTTCTTTCTCCATTCAATGCATTACCCAATCATGTTGACATTAGTAGAATAGGTAAGAGGGAGAGGAAATGCATGAACATTCAACCTCTACCTTGGTCACCTTTTGGAAGGTATTATGGTATAGGTCCTTGTGTGAAGGAAAAAAGAGTCCCATGAAAAGATTTTTCCAGGAATCCATGATAAGACCGTTTCTTCTTTCTAACTGCTTAATGTTGAAACCATCTCTGATATTCTTGAGTGATAATAAGATTTCCAAAATGACCACCACTATTTTCGTTCAGGACCAACTAGACATCATAAGAAGTCTTTTGGTGAAACCCCATGTGGATATGACCATCCATTCAGAAGGAGTAGTGATAACAAGATAGCCATCATGGTGACCAATTTAAATGTAATATCAATAGCAGTTTCATTTAGTACAAACTAAATATCATAAGAAGTCTTTTGGTGAAAATCCCATGTCGATATGACCATTCATTCAGAAGAAGCGATAAGATTTTTAAGATGGATGCCTTGGTGGCCATATTGGATGTCAAATCAGCATCATTTTCATTTAGGACCAACTAGACCTAAAAAGTCTTATGATGACAACCCCATGTTGATATGACTTCCCATTTAGGAGGACTAGTGATAACAAAATTTTGAACATGGTGACTGTATTAGCCATATTGGATGTCAGATTGGCATCATTTTCATGTAGAATCAACTAGACATCATAAAAAGTCTTCTGGTGAAAACCTCAAGTCAATATGAGTTTACATTCAGGAGGACTAGTTATAACAAGAATTTCAAGTTGGCAGCTATGGCAGCTATACTGGATATTAGATAGGCACCATTTTAATTTAGGACCAACTAGACATTATAGTAAGTCTATTACTGACAACCCCTAGGAATAGTGGTAACAAGTTTTTCAAGCACTGTGATGGCCATATTGGATATCTGAGTAGCACCATTTTAATTTTTGGCCAACTATACCTTGGGATGAATGTGTCTATATGTTTCAAGGCAATCCTCCAAGTAGTTTAGAAGGTGTTGCAACAACAAACTTCTGGCAACAGACAGATGGACAACAGATTACAGGCCATCCATTAGTTCTTGTGGTCTATGATCAGTAGAGCTAATAAAATCATTCTCCTAACAAAAAGCAGCATAACAGAGGGATAATAGTTAGCAAAATGTCTATTGATAAGCCTTAAGTAATAAGTATGGAGAATGTATAGTGTTTCCTTAACATAGAAAAATTCAGGGCAATTGGCCATGATGAGGTTGTGCTGGTTTTGACAAGGCCTGGTGGATATCTGGCCAACTGCCACTGGACCTACCAGAGCTGGTAAGCCCAAACTTAGAGGAACTGAGACCTGTAAAAACCCATGAGAAATTCCATTTTGGGAACAATGTGAGTGACTTGGGCCAGTTTAGATGAAAGTTGGCCAACAAGTCAGAGAGAACCTTGTCATGGCCAATATGCATCCTCATTGGGGTCTAAAGGTGTTGGATTGGTTTTTTATTGGTTTAACACCATTTTCAGCACATGGTAGGCTATACATGGCGGCCAGTATATTTGGTCGAACCCATGCAGACAGAGGCGAGATGTGAGTGATCTGTAAAGGCAAGATCCTTAGAACACTTGGCCACCAGGGGTCCCCTGAAGGTGGAAATCATGGAGTGGTGGCCTTTAGTCAAAAATGGTGCCAATATCTTCTCCTCAAAGAACTTGAGAAAGAAACTGGCCAGTTGTGGAATCAATTCCCGCAAAGGAATGTAGTAGTTGTTCCTCCACCAGCGTATACAAACATGCCAATTCCTTTCATATGCTTTCAAAGTGGCGGGCCTTCTAGTGCATTAGATCCTCTCTATGACTGAAGCAGTGAACTCCTTTTCACACATGGGTTTCCTGATAAGAGCTATGCATGACTGAGAAGTCTGTTCTGACTGGGATGGAAGACCTGTATTCTCTACTGTTTGATGCTGGCAGCTGGCTTTTGGAGATGCTTTTGAGTTGGTCAGATGATCAGTAATCTCCTTGATCTTGTGAGATTGCAGGAGCAGATGAAAGGATGGATGATGGTCCTAATTATCTGCATCCACAGAGGCCATGAACCAGTATGCATAATTTGAAGATGTCAGTAGCTGGCAGTCAGCTGTAGCCATGGTCATATAGATCTCTTAGATCACAGCTTTAGAACCAAACTCAGTCCTCTCCATTGTAGGACATGGGTTCATAAGCTGATAAAGGTTGCCTCCACATTCACTTGGGGGTTGTTCTTGTCAGGCAAGCCTTCCACGTCCGTGCAGATCATACCAGGCTGAAGGGAAAAAATATCATTGTCTGATTGCGAGTTCCGGTACCTGCCCACAGGATAAGCCATAAAATGTGGACCAATCGGATGAACTGATGGTTGGGCAAACGGTCAAGCTCAGATTGTAGACAGAGCCAGTGGTGGGATGGTAATATGGATTGATCACTGTTACAGGCCATAAATGACAAAATGGTCAGCTGGTTTGTTGCCCAACTCATCGTAACAAATGACCTCTGATCAAAAGTAGCAACTGATGGCTGGTGAGCAGGCTGGTCAGACTGGTCAGGAGCCAGCATAGAGGCAAATGGCATTCAGACCTGGTGTGTAAGTCAGAAACTCCAGCAAAGCCAGCACTGTGGTCATGCTCCGGCATGAGAGGATACTGCCAAAAAAGAAGGAGCAAGTTCTCCTATCATGTCCATATTAGTAGTTGTAAGGCGGGAAGAAAGGCAAGAAAAAAATCGCCTGAAGCCAACATCTGCGACATGACCTCTTGGACCAGTCTTCTCATCTGAGATTCAAGCAGCAAATGAGAAGGTGGCAATACATTCGATTCCATAGTATCCCATTCTTCCTGCTACAGTTGTCCAGAAGTGACAATTGCTGATGCCAATGTCAGAGAAATCTTGGGTGGTGGTGGGGCCATCCCCCACAATACTGGCAAGTGTTGGGATGAAGGCTTAGGACTTTGACAGCTGATCCTGAGCATTTTTCCCTGCATTTCAATTATTTCCAAAGAACCGTAGATGAAGTCCCTTCTGACACACTTGAGCAGAAACTGCCAGATTTAAATGAAACACATTTAGTACACTAGTGTCTTGAGATCTTGAACATTTTACACTTGGTGCATCTAGTCACCATTGTGTACTTGTAACAACAATGAAAATATTTTGTAATGGCACATCATACACCCTCCCCATGTTTAATAGTCCTCTATGCTGATAACTTAATTTTTTCTTCTTTCAGTCTGTGACCTTGACCCTTGACCCAAAATTGATAGACTTCTTTCTTATTGCAAGTCAAGCTATTCACAAAGTTTGGTCCAGGTTTGTGATATAGAGCTAATGTTATTGTGCAGAAACCATTTCTCTTCTTTCAGTCATAGTAACCTTGATCTTTGACCTCAAAATCAATAGGGTTCTTCCTAGCCCCAATGCAAGCCATGAACAAAGTTTGGTTGAGGTATTTGATGTAGAAGTAATGTTATTATGTAGAATCCATTTTTATTCTTCAAGTTCACAGCTATCTTGACCTTTGACCTTGCAAATGATAGGGTTCCTTCTTACCCCAAGTGCAAGCCATGCACAAAGTTTGGTAATTGTAGATAGTGAAGAACTCAAATTATTGTGCAGAAATAATTTTTCTTCTTTCAGTCACAGTGACTTTAACATCTGAGCTTTCGAGTCTGAATCAATAGGGTTCTTCCTTATACAAAGTGCAAGCCATCTTCCAAGTTTGGTAAATGTAGATTATGGACAGCTCAAGTTATTGTGTGGAAACTATTTTTATTCTTTGAGTCAGTGACCTTGACCTTTTACCTCACAATTGATAGGGTTCTTTCTTACCCCAAGTGAAAGCCATCCACAATATTTGGTAACTGTAGATGGTGGAGAACAAGTTATTGTGCAAAAACCATTTTTCTTCTTTTAGTCAGTGACCTTAACATTTGAGTTTTTGAGTCTGAAATCAATAGGGTTCTTCCTTATACCAAGTACAAGCCATCTTCTAAGTTTGTTAACTGTTGATTGGAAGAACTTGAGTTATTGTGCAGAAACCATGTTTCTTCTTTCTGTTGGTGACCTTGACCTTTGACCATGTGACCATATAAATTGATAGGGTTCTTTCTAAGCGCAAGCCAGTCAGAAAGTTAGGTAAATGAAGATGGTGGAGAACTCAAGTAATTGTGCAGAAACAATTTTTCTTCTTTCAGTTACAGTGACCTTGACCTTTGAGCTTTTTACCCCAAAATCAATATGGTTATTCCTTACCCCATTTGCAAGCCAGTCACAAAGTTTGGTAACTGTAGATGGTAGACAGCTTGAATTATTGTGTGGATATGAAATTTGTAACAGACTGATGGCAGACTTTTGAAAACAATCAAGTCATGCAATGAGCAACATAAAAGGTGCAAACTGTACACAAATATGAACACTGAAGCTGGAACCTACATAAACATAACAAAATTCAACATTGCCTGTAATATATCAATGTTATTATGGCATGAAAAAAATAAAAACATAAAAATGGCATGGTCAATGACTAAGTCCACAACAGTGGTAAAATATGCAAAATCACTAATGAAAAACAAAAAATCAAGTTACCAATACTTGAAGCAAAGATAGCTCAACAAAACAATACTGACTTTGCAGATGGCTGGCTGATATTTCCAGAGACATCCAACAGATTTCAGGAGGCATACAAATATGATGTTACCTGTATCAAGTAAAAGCTTAAACTGAGGAAACATCCAGTATATATGTAGCCACCTGTAGGTAACAAGGGGAGGTAAAAAAAATAAAACAATGGTCTATATTTGAAATAGAAGGATAAACAAATTTTGTCATCTTACTGGGAGTGCTGAATTCAGGAGGTAGCAGAGGTTAATTCCTAAAGTTAATGTGATTGGGTAATATATTCTATAGAGAAATGGTTTTAAGAATAGAAATGCCATGCCACCCTTTTTGTATGAACCTGAAGCCAACTGTACAAGAGAAACTGACCTAAATGCAAAACTAAACCAGACAGACATACAGACAGTTGGACATAATAATAGATTTAAAAAACCATATGAACCTTCCAGATTTTGAATGAATTAATATTTGGTACCTCCAATGCATCTACTTTATCAAAATACAGGTGCAGCTGAACTTTATAGGTCACTGTTATTAAGTGATCAGTCGTCTTGAATGGTCACCTTATTCCTAGTCCCTATTACCAAATTTCAAAAGCTATGAACCTATACTGAATGCCACACATACCCTGCCCTCTTCCCCTGAAATAGCCCCTATTTTAATTCCAAAAGGGAGAATGCTTAACAAAGGACTGACTGTATTTGCGTGGTAGTGAAACAGTATAAAGTGGGTTGGATTGAGAACCAAACAATTGGAATAACTTACATTTCAGTTTATTTCCAAACCCACTCATGAGACCTTGCATAAGAAATGAATTCAACTGATCCACTAAAATTGCCATCTTCTTTAGTACTGTTTGTAATGTTATTAATACGCAATAATCTTTGGAATTTTACCACATAACAGGCATCCAAGAAGCATTTTAACAAATTAATCTCTTACATTCGTCTACACTCACTGGCTTGAGTGATCAATATTACATGCTGAAAATGTGTAGTGGCTACCCATTAAAAATGAGTGCATGTTACAAGTCAACTGCCAATAGTAATATGGCTGGATTATAAAGAACTGGTTTGGATATATAATATAGAACTGCTCATGATATATCTACATATCAAGTTCTCTGTAGGCAATTAGATTTGAGAAACTGAGCAAAATGTAAATGTTAACCAAAGTGTTGATGTCTAACAAATTAATGGATGAAGAGAAAGACTGTTACACATCATCAATTCATAAGCTAGTGTTGAAATAAACAAAACTATACCTTCTCTGATTCTTTTCTGTGGGCTCCTTTTGAACTTTGCAGCCACAGTGACCTCTTTACCATGAAGATTTGGCCGGTTCTCTATTTGTGTCTTTTTTAGTGCAACTTTTGATCTGACTCTGTAACTTGGATCCCAGATGCTCAACATGTACAGCATATCTGGTTTCTTTTTAAAGCATTTTGATGGCTGAAATTAAAATTATGGATAAATTAGAATTCTTTCTACTTTTGTCATTTTTAGAATTCAATAATGCAATTTAAAATGTTGGACTTTCTAATACTAAGTAAATACTGTATATTAAATGGTCCTCTGGATACAAAGTGAGGTTAAGAAATAAGCAATATTCTACAATCTGAAGAGTGTAGTATGATCATCCTGGGTGGAAAACACAACAAAATATAATAAAGAAGAAATGGAGCTGTTAGAAGATAACGAAGCTTACCAGTACATAAATTAAACATAAAAGGTGTACATTTTCAAAAACCAATACCAACTCTGCTGCAGACTACGACAATGGAGGTATAGCATAATCTTTCCTGCACTCAGCACTGGCGAGCTAAAATTAACACATCTCAAAGACAAAAAAGCATATTTTTCATCTTTTATGTCTTAGGTATTCAAATAAGATCAATGTGATAGTGGAAATCTTCATCTATAATGACTACGTCATCTCCGGTGTGTAAATACCGGCCTAAAACACTAAACATGGGTTCTGTGATTGGAAGACAATAGCTTTCCTGTTAACAATGCTGTGATGAACCCACTGTACATGACTTTAAAAAAAATATATTAAAATTTTTAACATTAACAAAAGAGCTACCAGAAAATTTATATGTCTAGCTATCTATCAAGACAGTAATTGTGCTTTCAGTGTTTCCAATTTCATGCTAACATGAAATAAGGATCCGTCAATCACATTTACAGTTTATTTCACTTTCTTTTTTCCATCACTAAACAACAGATCTAAGTCCTTGGCAGAGAAACCAAATTTGTTTGATTTACTGTTGATGTCTTTCATCTCTCTAACAGTAGTTATGGGGAGTTTGATTTCACATGGAAACTGTTCCCTTCTGAGGATCAGAATACAAAATGCCTATGATGCAAACCCCCCAAAATTATCCTAAAGATTTAACCCATGTGACATCTACAGCATAATAGCATCTTCAAGTTAGCACAGATTATATGGTGTTTAAAATTCCATTCAACAAGAGTGAACCAGTAATGACGAATTTTGTCTCAATGATCATGGCTGAAATGTGTAGTCTATATATGGTTTAATTTCTTAAATTTAATTATAGCAAGTATTTCCTTATTTAAACATGATCAAATATTTTCTTATTTAACATAATCAAACTGTGATCTTTTCAATGCCACAGAATCTGTACTGAGGCAGTTGCCTACACACCACATCCACACACACAGTCATCTAACTATAGGACTACCATATGTTACAATCATTATTTGTACAGGAGCTAAATGTGTCAATTCTAAATGCTGAGGTACTATATTTAATCTAAATGTCTGTCTTTCATGTGACCCATATCCTGAGTGAGTGTGCAACCTGCTTTTGTGAGGCAACAATTACAAGAGAGAGAGAGAGAGAACTTTGATCAATGAAGAAAATATCTTCTGGTAGCAAAGTTACTTTTTGCAGTGACAATTTCAACAAAATTTAATGTTATCAAAATGCAAATACAAAAAAAGGCATTTACTTACAAATCTTCATAAAAAGAAACGAGCTCAAGCACATAGAAATCCAAGTTATATTATTACGCTCATGGAATTCATATAGATGAAGAGGGTGTGGAAAAGAAATACAACAAGAATAACTTGTAAATAAACTTGGTAGGAATCTCCAAGTTGCATGCTGTAGGAACTGCGTGTATAGCAGAAAAGCAACATACATTTACTTGGGTATTAGTCTGAAGTCCATTGTAATAACAGGGCAGGAAGGACAAGATGTAGTTTGTCTATAATTATTTCATATTTCATCTTTCCCATAGCATTCTTGTATTTGTTCTACAGATTTGTTCATAACTGAACAATTAATAAATGAATAGTAAATAAACTTCAATACCAGGATAGTATGATTAACAAGAAATACAACAATCAATATAGCTGTAATTCTTGCATCAGGTATTGGTCCTGTCACACATGCAAATTAGATGATTATTCATGTTCCTCAGGTGTCATCAATGCTGCTGAAACAAAACTTGACCCAAATCATATATAAAAGCTTACAAGTCAACAATTGTACATGCAGATTGATAGTCAATGCAGCTTGTGTAATGCTGATCCATTTAAACTGAAGCACTATCACATTGGTTTCTTCATTTTAGTAGTTTACAGCATCACTTTTACGTCATTGTAAGTTTCTTTTTCATTTAAATTATAACCGTAGGTAGATGGGTACAGCTACCTCATACAGATGGGAATTTATGTAACAACTGAATTAATATACACGACAATGATGGACATTATCACTGAAACAAAATGGTAAAATCAGTAAATGTGGCTACCGAAAAATGTATTTTAGTGATCACATGGCAAAAGGAAGGCAAACCAATGAATTGTGGTAGATATCAGGTAATAAATGAAAAAAGTTTTTGAAGTCTCTCAATCTTTCTGAATCTAAATACAACACTTGTAAACACATGCCTAAATAAGACCTGTTCTGATTTTATGCAAACAACTTTTGAACCAGTATCAGCTGACTGGTGTCAAATTGGGCAGGGCTAACTAACGTGTCTTCAGTTATTGACTTAGCTTTGAGTAAAAATCAACTGGTTAATTTTGTTGGCATTTCAATACTGGGCATTTCGAAGTGCCTGTGTGGGGAACAAGAATTTCCAAAAATCCATTGAAAAACACAGTTGTGGTATTCGTCAGCCCAATGTTATAGTTTCAAAATGTCTCTGCAGACCAAGCAAGACATTGACCTTCTCTATGAGAGCACAAGCTGGACATTTAAAGTAGTTGACTATGATCAGCACACAGAGTGCCAGGTAGCCATTTTTCTTGGATCATACTGTCTAGACTTTGTACACTAGATCCTTAATGGATGATGCAATTTATGAAAAGCGGCTTAGTACCCGACGCTTTCAACTAAAAGTGATGCTGGACTGATCACAACATTCAGAAAATCTACCCACCCCCCTCCCATTTAAATTTTTGGTTAAGATAGGACAAATATTGCATAGGGTGGGCAGGTAAAATTTAGGGAAGGTTGGGAATCCTGAAATACATTTTCCCCTGGTTATTCCCATAAATGGAAAAGGAATGATTCAAAATTGTTCATTGTACTTCAAATTTGACTGAATTTTCTGTAAGCATTTTAGTGGATTATTCTTTTATATTTACCACATAAGTTTCAGGGTCAAAGTCAGCAAACTTCTTCTGTGTGTATATATTAATGTTTCCCAGTGCAATTTGATAGGCTTTCTCAGGTGGCATATATGATCCAGCATAGCCAAGATCCTTTGGGTCCACATCATCTGCGTAGGGATTGAGAGGGACAAGTTTCCTTTGGAGGGGGTCAAAGCACAGCTGGTACAGGAAGGTGTAGTCAGCCTTTATAAACCCCTCAATATATTCCTGAGTTACAGTCAAGTTCATCTTCAGGTAAGTAGGCACCTTCTTAAGCAGCTGAAAAATATGAATCTGACTGTATTTAACAACATGTACCGGCTTAGGATGGCCCTCTTTCTCTTGGCTGACAAATGCACATAAAAACTGGTAGACACACTAGACAGATATGTGGAAAAATTGATATCTTTCTAAGATGTCTACACTAATGAATAAATTTTATATTGGTGAAACATATTTATTACATTTACTTTTTTAACATCCGAGTCTGAATTCAAAATTTAAAACTTCTGCAATTGATGAAACTTCATTTGAACTTGGAAACTGCAAGCATTCACATCTAAGACAGAAAAATAGATAGACTGATTCTGATGATATTTCCTCTGGCTTTACAAAATTTGCTACAAATGAAAATGTGTATTCCTGTGGTAATAGTATGAGCTATGCAGTAGATACTTTTACATGATTATCTAGTGATGATTACAATGTATCATACCCTAATGAAACACAGTAGATACTTTTACATAATTATCTACTGATGATTACAATGTATCATACCCTAATGACACACAGTAGATACTTTTACATAATTATCTAGTGATGATTAAAATGTATCATACCCTAATGAAATTATAATCAATGCACAGAAAGACCCATGGATGAAAGCAACTCTAGATCACGCAGTTTTACTCCATGCGTTTGAGACTGGGCATGAAAATACACACTCAAAGACAATATAACATATAATGTAATCTAATAGTTTATACTACAAATTTCAAAGGAATTATATGTCAAAGATGTGTCATACTTAAGCTGAAAAGTATTAAATAAAGGGCCTGATGACACACACATACATGTAGTTTTGGTTCTGATCTGGTTCATTATACACATTTGTCATATGTTGTATGGTGATAATCTGATGGTCACGATAAGATAATATTGAAACCTACAGAAATTATATTCATGGCAGATTATATTAAATCTGTGTATTAGTGTTCCATCCAGGATGTAAAAAGGCAGGGGGCCAACTGCATGCATCAAAAGTGTACTTACTCTATGCTGATAGTGTTTGAAAGAGCAACTGTAATGTTAATCTGCACAACAACTGCATGTATCAGAAGTGTACTTACTGCATGCAAATACTGTCTGAAAGGGAAACTGTATTATGTCAACTCGGACACAAAAAAGTTGGGGATATTGTGATTGCCTCCATCTGCACATTCATCCATCTGTCATACTATTGCCTCCTACAGTTTGCCTCCATATGTACAATCATCCATCTGTCATACTATTGCCTCCAACAGTTTTAGATGAACATTCACAAAATTTGGTGTGACAATTCTCCCATGATATACAATGCCATGACGCTATTTTATTTCCTGCTCCAAACCCATATAGGGCCTTGGGGAGGGGTCAAAAGGCCCAAGGTATATCAAGTGGAATTATTGCTACAATATATATTTTAATGATATTGTATTATTGGGACTTACAACCATTGAAAGGATTTTTCAGATGTGAAAGACATATTCAGAGGTGCAACTAAAAATGGCTCCTGGATTTATCCTTACCCCTCCTGGACTCAGCCCTAGGGTCATAGGTTATAACCATAAATTGACTAATTGGGCATGAAAGGACGAAGTCAAATATGCTAGAGGCATTGGCCATCCTTATCCAATGAGGGACTTAGCCCCTGGGTCATAATTGATAAACTATTAAGATCTCATATTCTATAACCATATATTTACTTACTGGTCAAAAAAAGACAAATGCACATATGCAACTGACATTAGATCCTGGGTCCAGGCTTAACAGCCGGGTCATAATTTGGAAACAATAGAGAGCTCAACCCTATAACCATGTACACACTTATTGGGCATGAAAAGATGATTCAGATATGCCACAGCAATTGGCCCCTTGGTCATAATTTGTAAACTATTGACAACCTCATCCTATATACACCTACTAGGCATGAAAAGAGGAATTCAGATATGCAATGGATATTGGCCCCTGGGTCTATATTTATCCCCCCACCCCTTCAACTGACTTAGCCCCTGGGTCATTACTGGCAAACATAATGAATCATAATTCAACAAAATATTTGAAATCTGAATTTTTATAAAATTTATTTAAAAAGATCTAGTGGTGAAGAAAGATTTGTCATCAAAAAATATATTCAAACTAAATTTTGTCAGTACAGAGCTAGGTATATATTTTAGCAAAGCGGAGGTACATTTATATTATAAAACATCTGTTTTTATATTATAGCTATTGGAGTACATAGACAAAATTTAATTTTTCAAAAGCAGAAGACATTTTATTTCAAATCCTTGTTAATTTTAAATCTGAGTCATATATAACAAGAGTACTGTGAATGGCACCCACCCCATGTTTAATAGTCCTCTATGTCGATAACTGATATTTTTGCGCATAAACCGTTTTTCTTCTTTCAGTCAGTGACCTTGACCTTTTGACTCCAAAATCGATAGGGTTCTTCCTTACGCTGAGTGCAAGCCATCCACAAAGTTTGTTCCAGGTCTGTGATGTAGAACTAATGTTATTGTGCAGAAACAAAACAATTTTTTCTTCTTTCATACAGTGAAATTGACCTTCGACCCCAAAATCAATAGTTCTTTCTTACCCCAAGTGCAAGCCATCAACAAAGTTTGGTGACTGTAGATGGTGGAGAACTCAAGTTATTGTGCAGAAACAATTTTTCATTATTTTAGTCACATTTGCCTTGGCCTTTGACCTTTTGAGCCCAAAATTGATAGCGTTCTTTCTTACCCCCTGTGCAAGTCATCAACAAAGTTTGGTAACTGTAGATGTGGAGAACTCAAGTTATTGTGTGGAAACCATTTTCTTCTTTCGGCCCAAATGACCTTGACCTTTTTGACCCCAAAATTGATAGAGTTCTTCCTTACCCCAAATGCAAGCCATCCACAAAGTTTGGTAACTGTAGATGGTGGAGACCGAAGTTATGACACAGAAAAAAAATTCTTCTTTCAGTTTCAGTGACCTTGACCTTTGAGCTTTTGAGCCTGAAATCAATAGGCTTCTTCCTTACCCCAAGTGCAAGCCATCCACAGATGGTAACAGATGGCTGGCTGGACATCATACCAATATGCTCAACCTTTAGGTGGGTATACAAAATCTCTGATATGGTTCACTAGGTCCTTAATATCGTAAATTATGATGAAGATGCATCCAACAGTATCAACTGCACTTGAGATTTATGAAACTTCAAAAGTTTTTAGGTTTTTTTTATAGAGAAATTTAAATTTAAATAAACATACATTTTCTCTATTGAGATAATTATCAATTTCTTAACAGAAATGCATTCTCCTTTTCAAGGTCTACATAAATATGTATACTTTCCTGTCTATCTCTTATAAATAAAGAGAAACTTGAAAATAAATGTATGTGTTTGCAATTTCTTCAATTACAGCAATTCCAACCCCATCCGATGTGAAATTGAAATGCCAGCTTTAAAAAGTTGGAATCTGAACATAAAAATAGGAATACTGAAAATTTGTATCCAACAATATATTTTAAGTATTAAATCGTACTGGTTGAAACGTATGTTCCTATGGTCACCTTTCTCACCATGTGACACAATAAAGTCAGCTGAGAAAAATTGCAAAGGCATGATATTCATCCAATCTTGATGCCTTATGTATTCCATTTAGAATGTCTGTAGCAGAGATTTTTTCATGGCAGCCATCGAATGCTTTGGGTTCAACAGTTTTCTAGAATTTTCTCAGGTTAATCAGGGCACTAAGCTGATATGACATCGTAAAATAGTGGCAATATTGCAAAACAACTTTTGGCTTATGATAACACCACTAGTCTTTTACAAACACAGATTTTGTTTTTGTTTTAGTTTCTTATTTAAGCATGGTATATAGTATGTAAAAATTCAGATTTAGCTTGATCAAAGAAATGAGATTTCCATGCTTTAAGCTACGACATTTAGAAATAAAACTGTAGATATTTGTTTCGCTATTTCCTTCTTATTCATGGAACAAATTTTACCTAAGTTTTCTATCAATAAAACTTAGAAATCTCATTTAGAAAGTTTTAAAATTTTTCAAAGATAAATTGTATTTAGTAAAATGGAAATAACTTTCATTTAAAAAAAAAAAACCCAGCTAATGTTTACAATTAAGTTGTAACATGTTGACTGCAACTTGAGTTACCTCTCTTTACATCACCTCTGCAAGCAAGGAAACGTCATGTTAGGTTCATCAGTCAAATTCTGAAATATTGCATTGAATAGCAATAGTCCATTGTATTTAAAACAAATGGAAAAAAAATTGCTAGTTAGTCTGGTTGTTTCGCTATTGGTCTAAATAAAACACATTGCCATGTGCTGTTGTCAGCAAACCTGTGATGTTGCTTTGTGGAGTGACAGTGGGGCTGATACCTGTACAAACCATTCATTCATGATTGGTATAAGTAGTCTTCCCTTAACTATTAAAGACCTGGATTAGTTGTGTTCCAACTGATTACAAAGATTAGATGACAATAAAAACATGTTGACTAGTGGATCTATACCTTCAATTTTGAACAGTGACAGGATATCAACCATGTAGCAGAGTTTACACAATGTAAAGGGAGTGGTCAGAAAAGCGGTAGGGTGACCTAAAAACGGACAGGGCAATTTAACTTTCCAGAACAGAGGCAGGGTGGAGTTCCCCTGTGAAACGGCACTAGCTAGAACACTGCAAATAAAACACATATAGTTTGTAACTCGTGCATACCTTTCTCTGCTGAAACAGACCTATAATGGTTTGGTTTGGTGTTTTATGACACAGCAAGGCAAGTAGATTTTAGGTGTCATGGCAATTGGAGTAAAGTGCCTTGCCCTAGGACACACCATGGTAGCTGATCAACGCTGATTTTATGTTAGTGTTTAAACCCTGCACCCTTCTTGGTTTTGTTTGGTACCCTAACCAATGAGGCTCCTAGATACTGGAGTAATTAGTGGACAATATGTGAATTTATTGCACAAGTTAACCTACCTGTTTTAGATCTGACTGTCTTGCTACTTTGAAAACTTTACAAGCTTTAACAAGACCTATCCCAGGTAGTGAGGGGAGGTAATCACACCCAGATAGGATACACAAGTAGCGGAACTTGTCAAATGTGTAGAAGCCTTCCTGTATCTCCATTACTTCATTAAGCTCGCTCCTCTCAATTAGCAGACCATTGCCAAAGTGGTCCATCTTGAAAAGTACCTATAATGATAAAAATATCTTACTAAATACATCTGTTCAGCTTTCAGTCATAAATGTCAGTGTGTTCAGAAATGGACATGTGGGGTTATTTTGTATAAATCTACCTTGGTAGAGGGGAACACACTTTTATTTTTTTATGCAAGAGGTGAGGGTCTGAAGCAATTTTTTTTTTTTTTTTTTCTACTGGTGGGGCATGATGGTTTAGTTCTCTCCAAGTTGGATCCACGTGCTAAATTACAAGACCCTTCAAGTCAGAAACTGAAACTGAACAAATGACCTAAAATAATGCAAAACAAACCTAGGTTTGATGGAGAGATGAATAGACGGATGGGCAGGCTAATGAGGTCAACACTATATGACCCTTCCTCGTTCATTGTGGACCATATCATAATGGTTTGTGTCCTCTGAAACAAAATAAAAATGTTGGCCTCAAGGTAACTTGAAAAAGAGTTTTAACACTTAACCTGATAGAGCAAACAAAAACTTTAATCTCTTCTGTTTCACTATAAATTGCAATGAAAATTTGTACTAAGAGATTCCCTTTTATCAAACCCATCTTTTATTTAGCTAGAAATTTAAAAAAACTTTAACATGAGCTTAATTTAAAAAAAACTTTAACATTGACTTTAATCTAGGGTGGGATGAACGTACGAACGTACTGACATGCACAGAGACGTCAAAGTGATTGCTATGTCAAGCTTCTGCCTAGGTGGACTCGACAAAAAATTTGTATTAACCTGTGACCAAAACCTTAAACACAAAATTAAACATGCTGTCTACATATAATAAATAAGTAACCTCAAACATTTCACAACAAATTGCCAAAAACAAGGTAAAATTGTATAAAATTTAACAAAGATTATCAGGTAGCAGAAGTAAAATTTAAATGACAAGCTAGTTCCTTCTGTTCAATACAAATTGAAAAAAAATAACAATAGTTCTTCGAATGAATTGATGCTCTACTGGCTGAAAAGTATTTAACAAATTAATGAGAAGTCAGTTTACTCCCTCCTTGTATCTTTTTAAAGTTCCTGCATATTGAAATCATCTCAAATATTGTCCAGAAACACCAACATACCAAATTTAGTAATACAAATATAAGCACTGTACAAAAATCTTCATCATGACCTTTGACCTTGAACCTGAGATCACGGATGGAACACCATTGAACTCATTTCAAACACTGTGAACATATATCCACATGCTAAGTTTGATTGAAACAAATAATTGACAATTTAAAAAAAAACAAACAAACAAGGCATGACAAATCCATTTGCCTGAGCCTTGGACAAGTTCAAATTTGGCTCGGGCAAGCTCATTTGGAAGGTATGGGCAAGTTTTAAAAAAATTGAGAGATTTTAAGTATTTTCTATTTTAAGTAATGGCAGACATTTTATGGTAGATTGGCATCATTTGTAAAACTTGAAAGCCTTTAATGTCAAGATGCTTTCTATCAAATTTGGTCAAATGTTGTTGTGTTTATGAGAAGTCATTTAAAGGTTTTCCAATTTTTAGTAATGGCAGACTGGTATATTTTTGCACTTGAAAGACCTCTATGTAAGGATACTTTCTGTCAAATTTGGTCAAATTTTCTGGAGCGTTTTTGTAGAAAAAGTTGTTTAAAGATGTATATATTTTTAGTAATGGGGCCATATTTGAAGGCAGGTTGGCATCATTTGTATAAATCTGAAAGTCTGTCATGCCAGGATGCTCTCTGCCAAGTTTGGTTGAAACTAGTACAGTGATTATGAGAACAAGTTTGAAAATAGCAAATGTTGATTGATGCATGACAGATTTAGGGCAATACCATAAGCTAACTTGGCATTATGACCAGGAGCTAAAAACAACAAAATACAAATATCTGGTCAAAATTCATTTGTATATGTACAAGTCACTGTGTTCATAAGCTCAGTGAAGTACAAAAACACAAGCAGTGACCTTTGACTTGACCCCAAAATCAAGTAGGTCTGGTTTTCAAGCTTGTTTACAATGGTGGTCCAACCTGCATCATTTTCATTCAGGACCAAAAACGTATTTTAAAAATTCCTTTAATGAAAACATATTGCAGGAGATGTTTTAGTTAGAACCTTGTGTCAATTCTACTATTCTTTCAAGAAAAGTAGTACCGTAATTATTTCTAATTTAGGCACTGCTCTGAAGTTTACACCCTTCAAATTGAAAGTACAGTCAAACCTATCACTAGCGGTCACTCATGAAAAAAGGCAAAACTGGCCATTGCACACAGGTGACCTCTGTACACAGGTTCACCTTTTAAAATTGGTTTTTGAACATATATCCTTTACCGAATATCATTATTGTTGTTATTATTATGTTATCAAGATTGTTTTATGTGGACTGTACAACAAAATCATAAATTATGCATATATGTTGTTCTCTCCCAAATTGATGTTCCACACAAGATTACTGTATCCTACTCACTTTAATCCATCCTATAAATGAACTCATCACTGACTTAAAATATACACTGATCTTAGTTTGTTCACGCTTTAAAAACAATATCTGGTTTAGTCAGTTGCTCAATTCTCGCTGAGATCCAAAGACAGCTGGCTTATGCGAGAAGCCTGTGATGAATAGGAAATCAAAAGAAGCTGTATAAGGCTATTCTTTGTGACCCATGAACCGAAACTTCACCTGCCTTTACAGACAAGTTTTAAATATTGAATGACCCCTGACACTAAGAAAGGGGATGTAACTCGTATCTCTCCTCAAAGATCAACTTTTTCTTCAGAGATAGCTTTAATTCACAGGCAAATAGATGAAGATATCTAACAACACCTGTCACACTGGCACAAAAGGTGACTTCCATTTCTGCAACGATAACACAACTTTTTCCACCATCCAGCAAATGAATTGCACTGACCCTGTACCGAAATGATAAAAACTGCCTCGCTTTCAAATTTGACATAGTGACACCTTTGAGTTATTATATCAACGTGACTGGAGTATGGTGAGAAAAGCAAGATAGAAATGTTTGTACATCAATTCACATGATATTCCTTTATCTAAACAATGCCTTCCTCATGAAGCAGAAGATTGAGCGGTCACTGCTGTAGATACGTGCCATTGACTGCCTAAGGCATAGAGAAACCATTGTTTGGTTAGGAAAAACCTGAACGCTGCTCGCAGAAGGCAGGTGACCGTTACATACATAACATTTATATAGGAAATTTGCAGGAGGGGTATTAGAATGGCCATTGCGAACAGGTGACCGTTGAGTAAAGGTAACCATTAGGACAGGTTTGACTATAGTTTAAATGTATATAGGCACTCCCAAAATTGAAAATTCTGAGTATAAATTTTGAGCATTTTGAGTAAAAAATTGAACATTTTGAGTAAAACTGATATCAAAGAAAAATTTGACAAACTCTTATGCATATACGTAAAGACGTAATTAGTTTATTCTATGAAGTCCTTACAATACAAAAATAGGTAATATCTGATAGGTAAATCCCCTGATGACAATAAACCTCTAAACCAACAATGAGAATTGATGTCATTTACAGATGACTAGCTATGGATGTGGTAAGATTGTTGTTTGCTGTTCCCTCTGGTATTTAAGTAGCTATGCAAACGATAATCCGGGCACAAGTTAAACTTTTATTTATTGGATGTTATAGAACAACTGACCTATCACCATTTGTCAATCACAATAATCGATTAACCAATCAGCGAGCGTAAATTAGACACACCTCCAGACATTGCTTATGTCCGCCATTTTCCACCGACGAGCTGATTGTTGCCATAATGAATAGGTTATTGTAAATATTTACAAATTTTGCAACGGTCTGTCCTCGTTCCAACCTAAATGAAACTTGGATAAATAAAGGCTTGTGGTTGCCCGCACGATCAGCTGAATGTGGACATAATTGATGGTTGGTTGGTTGTTATGGGTTTAACGCCATTTTTCAGCACATGACAGGCTATACATGGCGGCCAGTATATTTGGTGGAGGAAGAACCCGAGAAAACCCCAGGAAGAACCACCAACTCACGGGAAGCTACTGGCAAGCTTTCTCACATACACACGTTGGCCGAGCCCGAGACTCGAACCCACGCAGACAGAGGTGAGATGTCAGTGATCTGTAAAGGCGAGCGCCTTAGACCACTCGGTCACCCGGGGCCCTGACATAATTGATGGCAATTACCACATTTTTAATTTGCACAAAAGTATGTAGAAAAGCATGTCCTGCCAATAATTTGAAGAAAACAAAAATATAATGAAAAAATAGAAATTGAAAAAATGTGTACAAATGAACATGTCTCGAATATGAGTGGAGAACCCACTAACCTCTAGCTTTGCTGTGTGAGTTTTGTCTTCTATAGGAAGAACTAGACCTGAGATTGTATCATTTTAATTTACATTTTAATGATGTTTTCCCCCCAAAATGATGCATCATTGTCTCGATCTTTTCAGACACTTGAGTGACTCTTTTCTTTCAGTCACTAGATTGAAGGCGGCGTGGGGGGTGAAAATTGTAATTAATCATAAAGAAATACAAAAACAATAGTTTCAGATATTTATCTTCCAATATATTAAGCATGTATTTACATGTTTACATCAACATACATCACTGATCAAAATTCCATCACATGAAGAGAGTAGAACTTTAAAATTGTTATGGACAACAGTATACTTTTAAACAGTAACTATTTATGATTTTACTACATATTTTTAATTCATTTACCTTTAAGGCAGCTTAAACAAAAGTCAGTTAAAATTCATAAAATACTGTTTACTGCAATATAATTTATATAACTTGGTCATTTTACATTTTTACGAAAAATAAGAATAATTTGTAATAAACATATCACTGAAATTGAAACATATTTCTTGTCTGAGGTTAACAGGTCATCGTGTCATCACATGATTCAGTAGGCGGAGCGATCTATTATCTCGCGTAAGGTCAATTAAAGGCTAATCCTACTAACTGCTATTCCTTTTCATCGCTGAATTAACAATGCAATCAAAGAAATTCAGCAGTCAGACACTTTTAAACCATGTAATATTGATATAAATTAAGGCAGATCTGTGGGAGTGATCATATGCTTCCAAAATGCCAAAAATAAAAAGTTATTTCCTACAAGTCACTTGTCCTGGTCCAGCTTCACCTCTACCACCTGTACAGTCTACTAATGCCCTGCCACCAGTTTCCCCAGTGTTATTTTTGCTGTTCAATTCAACACCAGGAGTTTAAAGTTCCAAACCTCCTCCAGACTACAGTTGAAGTCGAAAGCCCAAGTCCTGTCTGACAACGATGTCAACAAAGCTGGCAACAAAATGGATATGTGTGGTCGCTATACGATCACTCAAAAGCAGCGGATAGTTGATTATGCAAAAGTCCATGGTGAATATGCTGACCCCAAAAATTTTATCAGGAAAGAAATAAAGTCCATCGATGGATAAGAAAAGATTATTCATTACCCATAAAGAGAAAGTATGGAAATTACAGAAAAGGTGGACAGAAGCTGAGCTACCATCCAAAGGTTGATGACTGCATCATAGAATGGGTACTGAAGCAAAGAGACATGCAGTTACCAGTTTCTTCCAACATTTTCATCAACAAAGTCGATGCTCTCATCAAACCGTACAATAATGATTTCTTTGCTTTTAGAGGCTGGGTGCAGAAGTTTATATTGTGTAACAACTTGGTATTCAAAATGCGAACTTCTCTGGCCCAGATATTACCTGGTGACATTTAAATGAAATTAAGTGATTTTCACCGATTTGTCTACACTCAGTGCAAGAAATATGATTATCCCCAACACCTGACTGGCAATATGAGCGAGACTTAGGTCTTATTTGATCTGATTCCTGACTGAACAGTAGAGGCGAAAGTCTGTTCTCATGTAGGTGGAGTACAGCAGCAGCAGCAAGCCTGACGAGAAAGAGTAGATAAAGCCCCCTACCAGACAGATGCTAGTAGATTGGGTATCAAAAGCTCGGGCTTCTATTTCTGAGAGATAAGAGCTTGTTTTATGAATGCTGCAGAAGAGTCTGACAATGACCATATCCTGGTTGAGGTTGTGCAAGAAACATTTACACACGTATTTTCTGATGATTCTTTGGAGGAATTCAAGGGGTTTGAACTAGATGATATTCAAACGGATTGTGAATAATTGTGAGATGATTCCATAGTGACACTAAAATAAATGTCCTTTTGACTGATGCATGCAGTGACTTTACATTTAACAAACTGAAATGTTATATTCCCATGTAACTTGAATGAATGATATATTCTTGTTTCTGATCTCTATATGCAGTGAATACCATGATATAAAAATGGTAAAATGTGGTATTGCCCAAGTGACATCACACATTCAGGTCATGGTGATGTGAAAATCGCCCAGGGGCATGGACACATACATTAAGCTCCAATATATCTTTAACTGTTAATTGAATTGGGATGAAATGTTACAAATTTGCATAAATCATATCACACATTAAATTAAAATGATTAGACTCTGGGCACTCAGGTTTTCCTTAAACGTAAACTTTAAAATGTTGCCTACATAGAGCAAACCTTAAATACAAACTTTAACCTCAAACGTCTCCCCAATAATTTTAAAAAAACTGCTGTAAAATTGAATAAAAAGTTTTAAATAAGTCAAGCTAAGAAAACACACAGCAGTGAAATTTAAATGCATATTTCCTTTATGTGAGCTATAATCAAAACCTTAAATGCAAATTTAGACCTGCTAACTACATCTACTGATACCGATGCCAACTTCACTGGGATCACAGAGTAAACCCTCCTGTACTTTGAACATGCGAGCACTATTACTGTTATAATCCCACTATTTTGATATCACAAATAATCATTAGTCACAGGGAAAGATTTTTACAATATTTGATGGTGTACATCATAAATGAAAGTGGAATGACCTTTTCTGTGATTCTTTGCTGTCTTGTAACACCATCACTAGTGTATACAAACAGTAAATATTACAATGTCCATATAAAATTTGGAAATAATTTGCCATTATAACTTCCTTCTAGATTTAATTGTTCAAGGAAATTGATGAATCACCCACTCATCCAAATAGCATTTTCTAAAAAAGTTTAGTTTTTCTTCTGGCACTTCCTGTAAGGAAAGACAAATGTTAAGTCAATAGTGAGAATTTCACAAAAATTGGATGAAAGATAGGTTAGTTCAGGGGTGGCCGAACTTTAGTGACATGGGATCTATTTTTTACGGAGTCATACCAACACGGTCTACCAGCATGCCACCCGCCTTCACGAGACATTGAAACATGTTGCAAAATATTGAATTTCTTTTAATAATCAAATAATGTGGCTATGGATATATCAAACACTCTTACATATTTTTTACAAAGTCTATTAATAAATGTACATATGTCAGGGGTTGCCAGACTTCAGTGACATGGGATCTACTTTTTACTGAGTCACACCAACACAGTGCGGTATACCAGAAACTACTTTGTGATCAACCAGTTGACCGCAATCGATGTATTGGTAACCCCTGGTTTAGTTATAGTATACATATTGTAAACTAAAACCTATCCAACCATGAATCATGTACCAAAAAGTAAAATAAATTCAGGGCTATTCTACTGAAAAGAATGTACCAGAGTTAGAAGGCAAGCCAAAACAATGTCTACGGGCTGGTGTTTTTATGCAGACCTGTCAACCCTAACAAGACCTTCTCAGTAAGGCAGTTGATATTTTTCTGTAAGTTAGACCAATTCTCAGCAAGGTTTAACAAAATATATTGTACTGCTTGCTACTGTCAAATTGGAAAACATGCTTTTGAAAAGTTCAGAGTGTAATCTGATGCAGCAAAGGCAACATTATGTTCAACTAAAAAGTTTGTAAAGTACACTTAGACTTTAGTGACCTCCAGCTCAGTTTTAGAAACTGCAGTTCCAAACCTAATGGAGGTCAATAGTTTCTTGCTAGATCTCTCAAGCTGACATAATTCTTGTTTGTTTTTTGTTTTTTAACTTTCATGTGGTGTCGATAATCATCTCTCCTGCCATGAGCAATACTCAAATTGACACAACATGGTGTCCAATACACATACATGGAATAGTTGTTGCATTTTCTGCCTTTTTTTCCACAAATTTTAATATTCCTTTTTAAACTTCAGTGCTGATTGTTTTAATATTTTTAGAGGCTGATTGTCCCTTTTGCCATCAATACATTTTCTTTGGACATTTCTAGATTATGCTATAAGCATTTGGCATGAAAAACATGGGCAGATTCCCTTTTGCCATCAATACATTTTCTTTGGACATTTCTAGATTATGCTATAAGCATTTGGCATGAAAAACATCGGCAGATTAAAGCATCTGAGGTACTCTTGTTAAGTTGGTCTGGTTCCCAAACCAATTCCACTGAATCTAATATAAAAACCCAGATCTGGACCAAACCCAGACAAGCCAATGATTGTAATTTTTGCTATTATTCTGCAAGTCTGTAATTTAAGGGTAATTTCAGTAAGACATATGGTCAGATGGTAAAGGTTAGCAGATGTGCTTATAAATGAAAGTACACCCTTATGTTATGGACATCAGGGGAAAAAAAAGTTTGTTAGTTGTGGATTCAAATGAAACTTACCTTCCAAGTGTGGTATGTCCCTTTTAATGGAATAACCATCAGAACTTTGGTAGGGATTACACAATAACTCAAACATAACCTGGGATGAGACTGGTAACTGGTTCCTATAAATTTTCAATATGCAACCACTAACTGACAGCTGGTGACAGATATGTAGAATTTTGTAAATTTAAGTCCTTGGTAAACAACTTACCCTTTCGCAGCCAAACAGAATTAAATCTGAATCCTCTGTGATGACAATCTGGGCTATCCCACATTTGCTGAGGTAGGCAAGCTGTGCATCAGCCTCATAGGGGGCAACTATACAGTCAACACCTATAGCACGGCATGCCTGCAATATAACACCATCTTTAAACCTTGTTCTGTATACATAAAACAGACACTGCATTTATGCACTTTTTGGTGTATAATACACAAAAATGACAATCTACATTATAAAAATCTTACTCCTTTGCATTTTCTGGATGCAAAATAATAACACAAATAGTCCTTCTCTCCACCAATTGTCAGTTGTTATTGAAACAGAACAAAGTTTTCTCATGAAATACACTTATGTCATCAAAATTCAAAACCTTTTTCTGAATATCTGACCTCAACTGATGTGACCTGAATCAGTATTTTTGAAGATCAACAAATATATTTGGCAAAATGGTACATACCATTGCAGTTTGTTTTGTCTGTCAATGTTGGAAGTAGCTATTCAGTTATGGGGATTTATACATCTCTGACAATGGAAAAGAATCTTTTAACTGTAAACTATGGTCAGAATATTTTGCCAAATTACTTATAGTTGTAATTTTGTCTCAGAGGGAATTCAATCATAGTTAATATGATGCATTGTGACATTTAAAGGGTTTAAATATTTTTCAGTACTGGCAGCCATATTGGATGTCTGATTGGTCTCATTTGTGCAAAAGGTTTTCATGCTACCAGCATTCATTTAGGCTACACCATGACTCCATTGACACTTATTTTTCATTTCTGGTGCAAGAAAGTTGCCTCAATGGTGCCCATAGGGCTGAGAAAAAAATGACCCCAGGAAATAAAGATGCAAGATCATTATTGTTGATTTTATAATGACTGAATTGAATGCACCCAAAGCTGGCTTACTGAACAGAGTATGCTCCTTGCCAAAGAAGCATAAGAAAATCAATTTCATTAGCTGACTGAAATGTTGACTGACTTTGAATAGTTTGGGCATCAGTCAAGAGCACATGTTCAATGATCACAGACAGAAAATGTACAAAAATATGATGAAATCTTCAGCAAAATCACTGCTTCATTTATTTCCAGGGCAGCATACAGTGAGGAAAAATTTACTCTCACGTATCCAGAATAAAACTCTAGAGGGGGATGGTCATGCAAGCATTAGGAAATTCTCAGTACAGAAGGTCTGTTGCAGGGGAGACTGATGAAGAAATGTTTGAATTTTCTTCAATATACAAGAACCAGTTAAGGATATTTGCGACCACTGTTTTTCCTCGATTATCCCAATTTTTGACCTGGAATTTTGAACGGTTTTCGTGCCAAGATGTTTACAGTCAAATTGGGTCAAATTCTGTTCAGCAGTTTTCTTTGTTTAGTAATGGTGTCCATATTTGATGGCAGATTGGCATCATTTATATAAATTTTAAAGGTTTTCATGCCAAGATGTTTTCTGTTAAATTTGGTCAAAGTTTGATCAGCACTTTTTTTAGAAGTCATTTGAAGCTTTATCCTTTTGTTATATATAGAAATGGCAGCCATATTTGGTGGTGGATTGGTTTTTATGCCAGAATGTTTTCTGCCAAATTTGGTCAAATTCTGTTCAGCATCTTCTTCATATATATTTAGTAATGGTGGCCATATTTGATAGGGCCATAACAAGATTAGCAGATTGGCCACTAATACTTTATTACAATTTATCACTGGAAATGTTTCTGAAAGCAGAGTTCCAGCTATGGAGGTACAGAAAGGCACTGCACCCTGCTCTCAACTCTGCTTGCCCCACGCCTATTTCTGGCATTCGATTTGCACCCCCCCCCACCCTTTTCATTTGTAAGATTGGCACCCAACTTTTTTTGTCTAGTCCAATGTCTGTTCCTAATCAGCATTTTGTATCTGCACCATGTTACTCAAACATGTAAGCTGGAATTGCCAATATGCTACACTAAGTTTGTGACTTCCAAACATCGATGAAAACAACAGTTTCGGATGAAAAATGGTTCTATTTATTGAGACTGGAATAAAAAAAGAATGTACTATTTAAGGTTAGATGAATCATCCAATAATAGGTGACGTGTTTTGGGGTCAGAGCACTTTCAAAGTTTTAGGTATCGTTCTAAGACTGGATGGGATGTAAGCTGTTACTTACTCATGATGTCATGTATGAACTGAAATAGTCAAACAAATGGATGGACAAATCCAAGTTAAAAAACTTTGCTGAGCATGTAAATATTTTCTGCCACTTGCCTGGAAATTTTTGTATACAATATTAAGGGAAAATCCAGACTTTTACATAATTTGATCAAAATGTAAATTCTGAGCAAGTAGACCATTTTATGATTTTTAAAGACCCACATACCCTCCTGTATCCAGAGGCAGCAAATGTAAATAGTCAAACCTGTCTTAAGCAGCCACTAATGCAAAAAAAGGCCCAAATGGCCTCTTAACACACATGACCTCTAAATGGAGGTTAAACGATCAAACTTTGTTTATATAGTGCACCAAATATCATCATTATTATTATTGTCGTTATTGTTATTACTATTACTTTAATCAATTTATTATTCTAAAATAAATCTTTGATCTATATTACTAAAATATTCTAAGCTTGTTCAAATTTCTTTTTGGGGAGAGATTTTTCAAGCTATTAAATTACCTATTCAAAGAATTCACAATATAAATTTATCATTCATAATTTTTTTTAAGCTTTCACTATGTCTATTTTTCGTGTAGTACATTTTTGCTTATAAAAACGGTAAAGGAGGCAGCCAGTTCAGCTGCTTGTATATTGTTACTGGAGTGTGCTGACTCAGAAGTAACAGACCTAAGCCAAATATAGAAATGTCAACCCAATGATTGATAGGACACTCTTGTTCAAAGACTTGTGATGCCTTTTAAGATGAACACTGGTCCCATCATGTATTTTACTATTAGATCTTCACAATTGTTCATCTTCACTTCTATGTTCTTGCAAACTTTTGCATAACATTCCTTGAAAATCTTCAACCGACAGAATATCTTAAATGACATAGTGACTGTAATGCTAGTCCATTATCCATTCTTGTATTAAAAAGAGTAAACAAATGATTAAATGACTTTCAACATTTTCATCTCAAACAAGGATGGATATGTAATGAAGATCTGGTGTATATATTATGATTATCTGTTCAATTTTCTCTGACCACAGTGCATTTGTACATTTGGATTTATGCAGACTTTTGCATACTATTATAACACTTCAGCATTTTTTTTTAACTTACAATTATTACAATGCACCTTTCTGATGAGAATGAGCAGTGTCTGAAAGCTGAATTTGATCTTAGAAATTATAAACAATAAGTAGGAAGAGCTTACTATGCAATAAACACTAATAAAAACTGTTGAATAGGTCAAAAATAAAATGTGTAATGGCCATCAGCGCATACCACTCAAAAGCTTTAAATTAACAGTTCATATAGTGACATGCACAACTTATGATTTATATTACAAATCAATGTATGTGAGTACAATAAATATTGGTCTTGAAGGAGATGAAGTCATTTTGACAAAAAAAACTGTTTCTGCGGAGACTCTATTTACTTTTGACACAGCCAGTGTACAACATCACAGCATGAAACAATTTTTCCAAGCAATCGTAACTGTTAACTTTGATGAGTGAGTTGCAACAGATACTCATCCCTGTCATCAATTTACTCAAATCAGTTCACTTATCCACTACACTACTTACACACTTACTAAAAACCACAGGCACTCTATGCAAGTTTGATACTAAAATGGGTCCAAGCATCTCTGCAAATTTTAACTAACTTTGGTACTAAGTAACCCATTTAAGTGAAACCTCCATTGCTAGAGAACTACTCAGGGGCGCCCATCAAAGGGAAGATTCCTGATTGGCCAAAAGAACTGGAAGGTTATCATGTCATGACCCCAAATAAATTATGACCAATCAGCTGTTGTCTCAATATTATGTGCTTTATAAATATATTACAATGGCATGCATTGTTTGAAAATTGGTGGGAATCAGTGGAGGCACATAAAAAATACACCTTTTCAAATGTAAGTTAGCAACTCTTTGCCTGTTAAAAGTAATTACATACTTATAGAAATATCTGGTGTCTTTGCTTTGGCATGACATTCTATCAATACAACTACAGTCTTGAAAACACTGGTGACCTGGGACCAGTATAACACTGTCACAAAATGAAAAATCACAACATTTTGACATACTCAGGTTTTTAACTTATCACAGGTCCAACTCATAAAGCTGTGTGATAGCTCACTCAAAAGGAAACTTTCTCCACATTAAAATGATGCTCAGATTACCAACAAGTTATGAAATCGCAGGATAGATGTGAAACTGTAATTCCTCAATTTAATATACAAACCTTGTCTCTTATTGTATATTTATATAAGAGACCACATATTTGAAGGGTTTTAACTGTCTTCACTCTGAACATAATATTTTCAAGATCTGGACCCACTTTAGTACCACATTTGTATTGGGTACCTGTGTAAAAAACACAAAATTTACTTCCTTTGTGACATGTTCTGGACTGACAACAAGTAGACAAAATAGGCAAAAGTAATTAATAATTGATGCATGCTAGATGTTAAGCAATGTTGAACTTTGGCGCTTGTGAAGGGTAGAAAATGCACAGTTTTACTCTCAAGGTGTGAATCTGCATCTCGGCCCAGGGAGAAGTAAGTAGTAAAGTTGTCATCGGCACAGCAAAGTTTTACTTGACCAGGAAGAATAGGACGAATGGTTTTCTCCAAGCCCTGCACATGTACCACATGACCAGTTCATGACTTGGGTAGCTTGTCCTCAGTGCTGGTCAGTTCCAGTTGAATGCTAGTAAACAATAGTATCAGAGATGCTGCCAGAAATTTTCTAAAGAGGGGGAGGTCCCCCACACCTACTTCCAGAGGGGGGGAGGGAATCATCCCAGGAGGGGGGCGAGGGTAAACTATGCCAAATGGCAGCTGAAGGGTGACATCATTATTATCAGGTGTAGAAACACCTAATTTAAAACAAGTATTTAATGATTTTGTATCACTTCTTTGACAATAAATGTATAAGGTATCTGCATACCTAATTGTTGCTCTGCTGGTAAATATTTTTCTTTGTTTCTTATCACTCTCCTTCAAATAAGCCTTTGCATACTGAAAATAATTTACTGGACCACACACAAACACACATCTCTATAGTCATCAGTTTATTTACTGTGTCTGATGTTAGCCCACAGGCCTTTGAAATTCAATCAGTGTAGTAAGAATATGTCAGAATATCTTAGACAAAAATGGAAGAAAAAATACTTCGCACACACACATATATATATATATATATATATATATATATATATATATATATATATATATATAAAATCCGAATTATATATCTGATTAGGATTTTGTTTTAAGATATTCTGACATTTTCTTGCTACAGTGATAGAGTTTCAAAGGTCTGCGGTTACCCTATTTCTCGGAGTAGTGTGAATTTTGCTTTGAGAACTGAATCACCATTCACAATCAGTTTTTCATAAAGGCAAAACTGCTGCAATCATGGCCAGTATGCATAAATTTGGGATCTGGTTTTCAGGTATCCAAAACACGGTTTACACATGTTGTTCCTTGGATATTTCTGTCGATGTACAAGATTTTCTGGAAGGCCGAAACCGTAGTAAACGACATCATGCCGGTGTATCACAGCTTTCTGCACTATGTTTGGCTGGCAGCAAACCATCAGATATTTCCTCCTCCCTAGTTTCATCCTTAACAGATGATCTTTCTGTCTCGCTGACTTTCCTAAAGAAATCAGTTATCCTTTGCTTCAACATGACGCACTGCTGTTGTGCTTTAGATATTACCCTAATGGCCGATTGATGGATCAATTTACTACACTGCTCCGGCAAACAATTCAATCTGAATACCTCCATAGTTTCTGAAATACTCGAACAGATCTCCATCATAAAGGTACTTTTATTAAAACAATATTCTCCATAGATATAGGATTAATTAAGATCATGGAGAAAAGGCAAAAGAGACAATGATTTGACCAACCTAAATAAAAAACAAAAAATAAAAAAATCGCACATTGGGTACGAGAAATCGTGGGAACCACAGATAACTTGCTCCATCTTTCCCCCATTGGGTTTTAAAAGTCGCGTGACTCTCGATCATTTTTGCAAGAAACCAGCCATACCGTGGCCTGGCAGCATCTATGTAGTATGTGCATATGCCTGTATGAGGTCAAATTTGGCTGTTAGGAAGTACACTCATCCCATGTGTGCTGGGTGCACTTTTTTTGCCAATTTTAATATAAATGACAAAGAATGAACAAATTTAGTTAGTGCATGAAAAATATGATTTCTCATGCAACTACATACATGCATTAGACCAACTTTTGTGGAATTCAAACTTTTCTAAACTTTAATAGTGGATTCCGAGTAAAAGTGAAAAAACTGGGTTATAATAGGAATCAAATGGACTAAGGTTTTTCTACATTTAGAAATGGTGGCCATATCTGATAGCAGATCAGCATCAAATCTGAAAGCCCTTCATGCCAGAATGCTTTTGGTCAAATTCTGTTGCGATTTTTGAGAAGTCCTTTGAAGATTATTCTATTTTTCGCAATGGCAGCCTTAATTGATGGAGGATCAGCATCATTTGTATAAAACTGAAAGCCCTTTATGCCAGGGATTCTTCTGTCAAATATGGTCAAATTCTTTTTAGTGGTTATTGAAGAGAACTCATTTAAAGGCTTTTCTATTTTTAGTAATGGTGGCTATATTGGATGGTGGATCACCATTATTTGTAAGAACTTGAAAGGCTTTGATACCAGAATGCTCCCTGTAATATCATGTGTAAACTGGTCTAGGGGTTTTTGAGAAGTTGTAAATAGTATCTGTGAATGGACAATGCACAACAGATAAAACGATAGTGCATAAATACAATGAAATGGAGATGAAAATTGACAGATTAAGTGAATATTGCAAATGTAGAATGATGCATACAAATTTAATATTCCTTGCTAATATTCAAATTGAAGTATCTCAATTAGATTTGTTTGGTTCTGTTTCAAAACCTAATCATTAACTGAAACATTCCCAAATAAGCTTAAATTAATTTTTTTTATACAGAATTAAAATGATTTTAACTTAAAAAATGAAGCAGAATTTTCTCATTACAAAAAAAAATGTACAAGTTTTGTTTCAGTGAGATTAGCTATAGTGACTTTCATTCCCAAAAAATTGAACATAAGGATTTGTCTTTGCATAAAACAAGAAGTGTTACATTAGGAAATTGATACATGTTTATTTTAAATTTTTTTACAATTAAGGGTACTGCAGAATACTATGTCTCAATTTCAAACTGCAATATGAATTATAACTTTTGTATTTAAAAAACGACTTTGACCCCAAAACAATTTTTTTAAAAAAAGACAATATCTTAACATTGCTGACCCCACATCACTGCTGACACTTGCGTCTTTGTGGTGGCACTGGTGTGGTATGAGCAAAGTTAATATACTGCATTAATGTTGTTTTGGGTCCAAGTTGTTTTTTTTATAAAAATATCTATAAAATATATACCTTGGTCTCACTAATTGATACGAGTGATCAAGAAAAAAAAAAAAGACTTAGTGGAGAAATTTTACATTCATGAGCTCCAGGGCCATTTCTGGACTGATGTCTATACTTCTCTGCAAGCATTCCCTGGCTTCAGCTCTCTTCCCCTCCCTGAGAAACTGAGCAGCTCTTTTCCTGTTCAAGTCTCGCTTTCTAAAATTGTGAAAAATATGCAATAAAATGTAACATAAACCTTTAACATTTATATATCTGCTGAAAAAAGTTTTATAATTAGTTTGAAACTGCTGTGATTCATGACCTTAATTTTACTTAAGATGTTTAGTTAAAACTAGAGGAATGGTGAGCAATTTGCTCATGTAAATATACCCAGCCTCTACAGAATACCACCCATATCTTTATGACGGAGTATACAGTCACAAAAGTGCATAACTCGTCTGAAAATAGTATCAGTACCATGATTTGTCAGCTGGTATATCTACTGATGATGACCATAAAATGTACCAAGTTTCACATCAATCCACTGAAAAATGTGAATAGCTGCATCACAAAATGTCATATACTGCATCCAGCTGTAAGTCAGAAAGGGCAAAGATTGGTCAATATGCACATCTTTAGATGATGACCATAACGTGTACTAAGTTTCACAGCAATCAATGAAAATTCTGCAAGACAAGCTTGCATTCACAAGATTCTGTCTTACATTGCATTCATCTGCAGGACAACAAGAGCAGTAACTCTTAAAATTGCTCACAATATTCTGCTATACACTATATCCAGCACCAAGTCCAAAAGGGCAATAACACTAACAGAAATTGCAGGAGCACTGTTTGTCAACATGCACATCTTCAGATAATGACCACATGTACCAAGTTTCAAAGCAATCCATCAGGACTAGTTGTATTTACAAGGTTGTGTTATACACTGCATTCAGCTGCAAGACCAAAAGGGCAATAACACTAACAAAAACTGCAGAAGGACAGTATTTTGTCGAAATGCGCATCTTGAAATGATCTCTATAACATACAAAGTTTCATGGCAATCCACTATAGACTGCGACTAGTTGCATTCACAAGGTTTTGTTGTTCACTACATCTAGCTCCAAGTCAAAAAGGGCAATAACAGTAAGAAAAATCGCAGGAGCACATTGATTCGTTGAATGCGCATCTTCAGATGATAATCAATGTATGCACCAAGTTTCAGTGATCCATCAAAAACTCTGATAGTGATTTTCTTCTCAAGATTCTGTCATACAGCAGTGATGCTGCAAGGAATCAGCTGGAGAGGGAAAGCTCCGCCATTGGGTATCTAAAAAGACGGGGAGTCGTGAAAATTACACGGTGACATAAATCTTACCTTTAATACCTTAACACACATCTTTTTCTGTTGAAATTGAAATCTTCATATCACATCTGCCATAACATGACGTGTGACAGAAAATATGATTTTTGACTCTCAAACAACCTGACACAGTTATGTTTAAAAAAACACGATTTTCAGTAATCTTAGCAAACCCCCCAACCCCCCAAACGAAAACCAAGATAGAGAGACAGAGAGACATTTCTTTAACACCATGATATATGCCTGTAACCTGTATAAACAGTAAACAGTCCTGCTTAAAGCTCATGTAAAACTATCCTCAGGGCAGTTCATACAGCTGATTGTCACAGAGGCAATTAAAACATAGGGCACATATAAACAACCACCAATTCACAGATTACTCAATTGGCTGACGATAGCTAATTGTTAAGGCCTTTAAGCACTGCTGTAGGGGAGCCCATTAGGCTAATTTGCATAGGTAAAGTACACTAAGTTGGAACAACCCAATTCATTTGAAGTTAGGTATATCAAAGAGATGCATGTTGATGAATAAAAGTAATTACACATTATTGTCTTGAATGAAAATGTTTAAGCAGTCTTTATTAAAGATTATTGGCAAATTTGTGATTAGTGGCAACATTTCTTTGAAATTGGATTTTAAAAGGCAGTAACTCTTATAAACATTGCAGGAGCAAAGTGATTTTTTTATATACAGATCTTAAGGTGATGACCATAATATATACATCTACCAAGTTTCATGTCAATCCATCAAAAACTGAAAGGACTAGTTTTGTTCATAAAACTCATGGATGAAAGGATGGATGAACAGGCACAAGGATTCTATAAACCCCCGATGGAAGAACAAAAATTATCTAGAATAAAATGTTTTCTATAAGTAAAAGTATAGTTCAGCAATGCAAGTGGCTTAGAAGATATACAAAGGTCCCTTTCTTCATTTTTTATAATTATGAGAACTTTTAAAGTTCATGTGTCATTAAATGTCAGCCTATACCCATTAAATGGCAAAAAGAACTTACTCTCTTCTGGACTTCTCTACATCCCTCTTGGAAGGCAAATGGCAGCCATCAAATACTAAAATGGGTTTTAGGTTTTTGTTGATGAGGTAATTCACAAACTTTAGACAATACTTGACATATCTGAAACAAAAAAGAATCATTGTGTAAAATTATTGTGCCATCAAATAAAATAATTCTTTCATTTTTGTTGTTGTTGTTGTTGTTGAAAAGAAAGGATATTAAAGCATACAATATCTACTTGCTGATAAGTCGAGTCCAACTGCAAACTGCACAGAGCCAAATCTGCTGTTGCATAATGTGCCAGCAGATCTTGGACTATGCAGTTTGTTACGAGCAATCATTAGAACAAACATGGGCCCTGATCTGCCAGTGCATTATGCTATGGCAGATCAAATCTATGTTGCTTGCAGTTGAACTCGACTTTAAGGCAAGTATATACGGTAATTTTATTTTTGTTTTACCTTCTATCACTATCGTATTCTATCACTTCACATTTAATATTTTTGCACTTGGTAGTGTTGGGAATGGTGAAATTTGAAGATTGATGATGTATTCATCATAAGTGATGTACCATCAATTTTAATTGATTGGAAATAGTGTCTATATTTATTCATGGGCAATGTCATTTTCACATACTAAATAATGGTAAAGTTGCTTGCATCCCAGAAAGTTGAACAGTTTACTAGCTCAGTTGTCATCTCCCATGTTGTTGGTGCTTGGGCTGTATTAAACAACAAAAAGACTATATTAATTAGAAACTGTTATTCACATATTTGACATTTCCTATACAAATTTAGTCCTCAAAAGTTTAAAAGTTCAAACAAGAAAGCTACAATCATTTATATTTGATTATGGAAAATCATAATTGAACAATTGGCTGTTTTTACTTTTGTGATCAATTTTTTATTATTTTAATTAATCGTCACACCACTACTTGGAATTAAGGTAGCTTCCTAAAAATCACTGAATTGATTCAAATGTATTAGAGCTTTTAAATATTTTAAAATTTCAGAAATCTGTAGAAATGGAGCATTTGTAAATTAGCTAAAATCAGATCCCTGCTTTGTAAATTTTCAGGAAAGGTTGTGTAACATAATACATGTTCATTTTACTGTCTATACTTTCGTATACCACGGGTCCAAATGCAAACAACATAAACCCTGATCTGCCATCACATAATGCGCCAGCAGATCAGGGTCTATGTTGATTGTTCTACTGATTAATCCTTACAAACTGCATAGACCCAGATCTGCCAGCGCATTACGCGACGGCAGTTCTGGGTCTATGCAGTTTGCAGTTGGTATCGGATTATACGCAAGTATATACGGTAATCATGCAAATTAGAAAGTCCTTGTAAGTTAAAGTAATCAATTCAAGAAATTGTATTTCAAGTATATATCACCTTCCATTCACTTTGTCTAGTTTCCATTCAGTGCATTCAGATTGTTTCATCATTCTGGCAAGTGTTATAATAAATGCCAACTTTGTTACTGTCTTAAATAATTCACTTAAAAGCTGTCTAGACAATCGACATGTGCGGATTTAGACAAACCTCTGGATACCATTTCTGTCAAATATACTTACATTATAAAATATCTTTTAACTTCATGTTACAAAACAAAGATGGAACTAGATTTCTACAAAATTGCTTTAGCTGTAACAAATATTAAGTAAGGCACACACAATCCAGAGCAACGTAAAAGATCGTCGGCCATTCATTCTTTATAATGGAAAGTTTGTTTCATCCCGTTCTTTTCATGTTTCAATTCATCTCCAGTTTCTGGTTTGGGTACAAATGATAGATGAGGTGGTTTCCAAATATTTGCAAGCATGATGGCATAATTTGTTGTAAGCTCGATTGTTACTGAATATCAACAAATTCATTTCCTGTGAAAAACGCATGTGACTGAAAATATATCCAACACTCAAATCCTACTTTATATAACTGCTAATTGCCCGTCCTAGAGAAAATAAGTGGGAATGTTTTGTGCACTGTTTAAAATCCATTATGATGTGGTTTAGGTAAACAATTAACAAGTCTCAGCAGTCTTGTCCCAGTGAAAACATTTATATGCTGGTATGTTCATATATTTTTCTTTTATTCCCCATTAATCTCAAAAGATAATTGGACATTATAACCTTTAAAATGTGTGAATATTAGATGATCAGTATGATTGGCTTTTTGCAAAACAACCTTACTTTGTCATCATCCATTTCTTCATTTTTGTTACAAACTTTTTAAAAATATAAGATCCATAGATCTTTTGGGGTTATATGTGGGTTTGCAAGTTATTTGGGCATGGATTAATGAAGGGTAGGAGGGTGTGAGGGTGTAAATAAGCAAAGTTGCCAATTTCTCTTGGGGAATATTCTTACAGATCAGTCTTTTCTCCAAGAGCAAGTTTATCAGCGCAGGAGAATGCACCCTTGTGAAGCCAGCAGTATGCATCTATTGCCACTGTGCAGCCTTCAAACTGGGCAATGTTCACAGGACGGTGGATCTTCTTCAAGAAGGGAAGTAAGCCTTGTATCCCCATTGTGGTAGAGCTTTAAGCTAAAATAGAACATCAATATATAGGATCTAAAGGATCAGTAAGAAAACATATAATACTCATAAAAGTGATTTTTCTAGGATTTTCATAGTGGGGAAATTCCCCTTATGACATTTTTGAAAGGAGGAATTTTCAATTTTGAAAAGGGTAAAGTTGGGGGTGGGGTTGGGGAGAGCATAATTTTTTAAAATGTGAAACCAGTGTATCTGTATAGACCTATTACAGTATGGTTCAACAAATGTGTGTAATAAATAATATTTAATAAATAATGATAAAATTTATAGCTGTTTATCGTCATTACCAGCACAGTGGTATCGATCATGTGTTATGACAATGGTACTACATAATATGCATTAGACCTGCATGTAACAGCAGAGACCACCAAATACTGAAAACTGCATGTCTGCCAGTGTTCAACCTCACCAAGTGCAGTTGCTTTTAATATCTAGATAATCAATCAAAGCATCTAACTGTTAATTGCAAACAGTCACTTAGTAAGTGCCCGATTATAGCAGTTGATCTAGAAATCAAGCTCTTACATGATCAGATGATGCTTTGTTAATATTCATTAATGTTACAGGTTTCATTACGCTCATGGTAAACTAACCCCACGTTTTTTATACGCACACTCAATTTTAAAGTGGGGGGAGGGATTCATTAAATTCAGTGGGGATTCACAATTGCATGCCATGGAGAAAACACTGCATATATTATCTACCTCAGGCATGCATGTGCACCATGTGACAGCTAAGAAATGTTATTTTTACTACCTTATTTTTAAATTCTTTTAGTGATTTATCAGTTTATCGGCTAATAGTGCAGTCCTCAGTTTTTCTTCACTAAGAAAGTTTTTAGGTAATTACATTAATCAAAACTTCAAAGATGATGGAGATATGGATGGAAAAATAAAAATTATCTGCAGTGCAGGAAAAGTTTAAAATATTACTGGTGAAGAATTTTTTTATATCACTTGCCAAGAATTTAATAAATAATATGAAGGAAAAATACAAATCGAGGTTCAATATTAATAAAATCTTATTCTGGCTAAGATAGCTATTTTAGGACTTTTCCAAGATGAATTACTAAGTAAAAAAATTAATGCTAATCCACTGAACCTGATCAGAGAATTTGGTGGAGATTATTAAATTTCATCTGGTTACTAATCCTCTAGATCAATAAGAATTTCTTTTACCATATTGTTTTTAAAATTACTCGTTTCCTGAAAATATACTGACACATTATCACTTTTGTGTTCAGTTTCTTTTTTCATTGCTCTAATTAAAAGCTGCTGGGCAGAATGGCAAGCCACCCGAGGCAAAAATGGTAATGTTTTTCAATCACTAAATATGAGTGAATTGTTAATCAGTATAAAGTCTTTGGAGGGATGGAGGGGTAAAACTAATTTTAATTCAGTAATACTTATCTGCTACTATTGCATTGCACTCCTTTTCTGGGACTTGAGTTCACAGTCTAAGATAATTATTCCATACTCGAATTAGTATTAGATGGCCAGAATTTAAAAGAACATGATCCCTGTCTGACTCCTTGGTCACAGCCAACATACGGAATACCATTCTCTTTTGACTTGGACCCATAGTACAGGACATCAGAGCTGGATGGGAGGAGGGAATCTTTGCACCAAAGATCGAAGGCAAAAGGAGAAGGTAGTGTGAGACCACTGGAAGATTCTTATAACATCATCCAAAGAAGTGGTTCAAATACGCCCATGATGTTACATTAGCCCTAACTTCATAGGTTTTAATTCTCATGAAAGAAAGGTTCCTCTCATTGAGGGACTGATAAGCTCTCTTGATAGTGAGGACAATCCACCTGGAAAAAGTGGCAGCCAAAATATCAGCGGAACCCTTAATAGGTAGGAAGAGATACTTCTGACCCTTCCTACTATATTTAGAAGAAGCCAAATCAAACTTTAAGCCCCTAACTAGGTAAAGGAGCCCATCTTGATCATCCCCAGCACAGAAATGATTGAGACACGGGATCTCAATAGAAAGTGGAGCTACTGAAGGTGGCTGATTCTAATCAAGAAACTCAGGTTGGTAAAGAAGAGAAACTGAATCAAAATTACCATTGAACTGTAAACAAGCCTTTTCCACTGACAAGGCATGAAGCTTGCTCCTTCTCACTGATGGTAAGGAGAGCAGGAAAACAGTCTCAAGGGTAAGGTTCTTTGAGGAAACTTCACTCAAAGGTTCATAAGAGAGTTTTGACAATGATTTCATCTAGGCATTAGTGAGCGAGATACCAGTCTCTGAAGTTTAAATTGATATCAGAATGATGAGGGTCTGACCCATGGCAGAACTCCTAGAAAACTTGAGAGTATTAGAAAGGGCTGCCTTATAGTCCCTAATAGTGGACAATGAACATTCTCTTTCCTTGAAAAGAAAGTGAAGAAAATCTGCAACTACACTCAAACTCCTTTTGGATCAGCTAGGATCAATACATATTCAACTGCACCAATCACAGAAGATTCTCCTAGCATGGATGATACAGTTGGCAACCTTGATTGAAAACTGGTCTTGTACTGGAGACATAAAAGGGGAGCTTGTTGTTCAGTTTCATTGCGAACTAGTCCACTAAGGGTTTCCCCCACAGTTGGAGAAGTGCTTCCAACTGATGCAGAGATCGTTCTGTGAGGACTGCACAACCCCCTCTGGACAGACTGTCTGCCAGGATATGCCTGTTTACCCAGCATACGGTGGACTTGGAGAGTGATCTCTTCTGAGGCTGCACATTGAAGGAGGTTCCAGACTTCCATGCAATGAGAAGGAGCACGTGTACCTCCCTGACACCTGAGGTATGCTACTACTGATGTGTTGTCCAAGGTGAGCATAACACAATGACACCTGATGAGGATGACACCCCCCCTGTAAGGCTAGAAATACTGCCTGCATTTCCAAATTGTTTATGTGAAGGGTCACTTCTTCCAGGGTCAAAATCACTTAAGAACTACTCCCTCTGGCTCAAGGTGAGCACCCATCCTGAATCTGATGCATCGGTGTACAGAAAGGAGTGGGGTTCACGGGAGTAAATTGGGACTCTGGTCAGAAACCTGTCCCAATTTAGCCACCAATGCAGGTGGTGGTGAAAATTGGATCCATGGGGGATCTGAGCTGATAGAGGGTCCTTGTGTGATCTCCAGCCTGCTAGAAGCAGTAACTGGAGAGGGTACAATTAAAATATCCCTAGGGGATCCAAGTCTGCAGCCAATTTCAGAGTCCACAGGAGAGAGAGGTATAGGTAAGTCAATGAGGTTTTAGCTAGAAGAGCCATTATGATGGACAGGATTTGGTTGATCCTTCCTGAAGAAACATAAATTCTCCATAGGTTGGTGAATAAATTCATCCCCACATATATAAGAAATGAGAGGAGATGAGATCCAACTTCTTTAGGTTTGGGATAAGAGCGAGACGGGTCACCATCGACCAACAGAGGGACAGGTCCATCAAAAGAGAATCTCTGAAGACATTGTGCCTCCAGCAGTCATTGAAATACTGGAGGAAGGGGGTCCCTAATGACCTCAAGTGGGTTGCAACTATCCCAATCACCCTGGTAAAAGCTCTGGTGGCGAGGGCAAGGCCGAGGCTAAATGGAAGAGTTTGAAATTAAAATACCTCCTGGTCAAGACAAAACCAGAGGTATTTTCTGTGTGGAGGGAAGATGATGGGGATGTGAAGGTACGCATCATGAAGATGGATGGAGACTACCCAGCTGCAGAGCCTTATGAAGTTCCTTGCAAAGGAAGTAGTCTCCATCTTAAAGCCTGCTACCCAAAGAAATCTGTTTAAGGCGGAAAGGTCGATTATGAACTGAAACTTTCCACCTTTTTTATGACACCAGAAAGATCCAGGAATAGATCGCCAGAGTCAGGCCATTTTTCCACCCTCTTGACCGTACCCTTCCACAGAAGGGTGTGTACTCCTTCCCTTAATTGAGCCAGTTTGGACTTGGTGAAAAAAGACGGGGGTCCATGATAGGGGAGGATGTTCTCAGAAATGAAACCAGTAGCCATCATTTAAGTTGGAATTGATCCACACATTGTCTGTGATGCCGAACCAAACCCCTGAAAAAAGGGCGAAAATAACTCCTACCAGGATGCTGGGAAGAGGAGGACACTGCAGGAGAGGATGCAACTATCTAGGACCCACCCCCTCCCTCCTTGGGAAAGGTGGCAGAGTCCGAAAACTTTCTCCCCTGGCCTTTCCGACTGCCTCATCTAGCAAACTACAGGCGAGAGGAATCTTTGTATCAAGGCTGCTTGTGAGATGGCTGAGAATGTGCCTGCTTGAAGGAATTGGGAGAAGGTCACATAGGATGGTCAGGGTGATCGTGCTTCTTGGCCTGTTTTAAAGGACCTGGAGCATGATTTTGCAAGGGTGCTGTTTGTCCCTAAGTGGGATATTTGACTCACACTCAGGTGTTTTTTCCTCCCTTGGGAGGGGCCAAGGATCAATTCCTCATCAGCAAAACGGCATCATAACAAGTGTCAGGGATCCGTGGCATTTAGGTGTTCTCTGAACCATGGAGGTCGAAGAACATTCTTGCGCCACAGTGGCAGTAGTCATCCCAAACAAGGGAAGAGATCCAGACCACTCCTTGAAGATGAAGAGGAAGAGAGGCACTTCTTCCTCCCCCTGTATGTGCGGTAACTTTCAGTGAAATCCCACACCTGGTCAGGCCAAAGACAAAAAAATTGGACAACCATCTGTGTGTGCACACCCTGTGCATGCTAAGCAGGTGGAATGAGTGTCCCACAGGGACTTCCTGTGCCCACACTTTGCAACATTATAACTCTGAAAGATAACAATTCACCCAAAACAAAATATGTAGAACCAAAAAATGGGTTGACAATACTTACCTCAGCTCCAGAACAATGAAGAGGGATACAGTTTAATAAAGCACTGCTTGCTAAGCAGGTGCAAAAAACCCTATAAAATTTACAAAAAGAACACAGACAACACTCAAATAAAGCAAGGACAGACTGGGAGCTAAACACTCCATCAATACAAAAAGGTAAGTGAAATGCCATAAATACATTTAAAGCCAAAAGCGAAGGCAAATTTCAATAAGCGATATAGCACTCATGTAATGCATCCTTTGTCCAAGGAAAAATGAGCATAGTATTCCGTATGTTGGTTGTGACTAAGCAGTCAGACAGGGATCATGTTCCTTTCAATTCTGGCCCTCCAATAATTGGAGGGAATAATTAGCTTGGAATAGGGACTAGACTCCTGAAAAAGGAAAGCAGGTTGTGTATTACTGTTATTAAACTGAACAACTTTTATTTCACTATAATCAGACATTATTTGTAAAGAATGTACTGGAAATTCATTCTGAAAAAAAATCTAATTTAGGAACAAATACAGTTTAGCAAATTTAGCTGTATGATCATCCATAATGTAGAGATCCTTTGAAGGTCTTCAAACACCCAAAAAGCATAAAAAAATAATACAAAATAATAAATAACATACTGACCAGTCTGTTGATATCACAAACATGATAAATACATACATCTTTTAAAATACAAGAAATATCAGAAAACCCAACAGAAATGGCTAAGTTATGATAAACAAAACAACATTTTTGAAAGTTTTCAATGTAAGTAAAGATTAATATGAAAGCCAGAGTATGCTGACAGCAGTTGCAAATTGTTGTCCAATCAGTAAAATTGTGCTTGGATTACTCAAATTTATATTTTACTTATCCACAAGATAACTATACAAAATACTGGCTGACTTCTGTTCATATTGAAAATAATTTCTGAAGTGACTGTTAGCTGAGACAAACATACTAGGGGGATTGGAAACTCCACTGAGCTCACAGATATCAACCGTTCCATTCTGATTTGCAAATGATGCTAGTAGCCTGTTTAACCCTGAGATTGAAGGAGTAGCAAGGATTACTGTGCTCTCAGGCTGTAAATTATTGGTGAACTTACCTACGTTTGAGGTTGTCGTTAGCTGTGACATTGTTTTAAATATGGAAAACTATACCTTCTCCAACTGCCATTCTAAATTACAATCTCAAATTCAAATTAAACTTATATTAAATGTAAAAGCAATTTTTTTTCTCCTCCATTCTGATACATTTTTATTTAATTATGACTGACAGGAACTGAGATATTCAGTGAAAGGATGTCTTATTTCTACCTCTCTACCCACATATCAAATGTGATTTCAGATTTTAAAATCTAAATATGGAAAAATATAATCTTTCAAGAAGTGGTAGCACAAATGCATTTATGTCTTAAGTCTGAGAATGTTAAATTATTGTATCACAGATACAAAAATGGTAAAGTGGTTTACAAAAAGTAATAGCATTAATCAAAAGCAAATTCTGTAAAATGTTTAAATTCAACTTTCGACTATCATTTTCAAAATATGTTGCTCAAAAAAAAGATTCAAGTAAATAAGTTATGCATTGTTGTATCTACTGCAAACAAAATAGTTATCTTCTGTCAATGCTGAAATAGTGAAGCAGTGTGGTTCTATTTGCATTGCCATGTAAAAACATGCATGTCAACATTCTAAATGCCTTTGACGCAATATCATCTAATATTCAGTATTACTGTACATGTACTATCTTTAAGTAAATACAAAGATATTTCAGGACATGTATACATATATTTGCCTTTGCCAAGTCAACCATCTTGACAAATGGCATGCAATCAGAATATTGTGCAAGAATATTCAGAATATTTTGGACTCATCGTAATTCATTCATCAGTCCCTGTGCGAATAGTCTTTGATACTGTAAGTACATGGCTACCATGCGAATAACTTCTTTGTAAAAATTAGTACACAGCCGACATATGAATAGCCCGTCTTGCATTTAATATGTAGCATAAACAAACCTCTCTTGAACCTGAAAGCACTGAAATTCCTGCGGTTTCTTTGATATAAGGCGCTAAGTTCCATCATTTGCATATCAAAAGGGAACGGATGATATATGGTGGGGTAGATATGAGTTTTCTATCCCAGTGTAATATCAGTCCCATGTGTTTGTCCAGAACTACATGTAAAAATTGAAAACACTTGTTTTGCGGCAATTTTTTTAAGTGCTGTGCCTTCTGTGTAGTTAAATTAGAAAAATGTTATTAATAATATTGATTATCAATATCGTGCAGGACATCTTCAAAGTACGAGGAGATAAAACGGTAAATACATGAACGAGTACCTTTCTGTCATTTCATTTTCCCGCTACCAAGGAAAACACCATGTATTAGTTTCGTATAAAATAATTTGTAATAGCACAATATTAATCTCAATAAGTTAACTTAATCAGAAGCATTTAAGTTTAATTTATTTTATTTCAAAATGACTTATGTTGAAAGATCAGTATTTCTGTGTTTATCTTTGTATTAATGAGTACGAGTACTCTGATAGATTAACATGATTTTTAATAACACTTAATTAAAGATGGCTGACAACAGATACGCAAGTTCCACATCACCAGGTTCCTTCACCCTTGATTTGGGAGATGATGATCAAACATATGGAAGCCGATACAAAGAGATCACACCTGGAAGTCCAAATTATATGCCAACGCAGGAAGATTTTCAATTCATAAAAGGATCATCTGGCGATGGTAACCAACACAAGCTTTTTGCATTTTTTTCACCTGTTTTCGAGTCCACTCCAATTTAGAATATTCAACATGCCTTGCGTGCATATTCTTGGGCATATGCATGTAGAATACATCAGAAAGTCCATTAAAGAGATTCATATGCTATGGGAACCTGCATAGCAAGAATAAGTAAGGACAATTACATATGCATTGTGTAAATCCTACTTTTTGTATTAAACATTTTTTTTTAGCTGTCTCCTGACTTGAGCCTCCCAGCAATAATAAAATATGATTGTTAGTGAGCAAACAGCAGAACCAGACACAGAATCGTTTAATTGAATATTGGTTATAATTTTTTGTAGTTGGCTATACCATCTTCTTTTTTTCTTCTGTAGTCCAATTCATTACTTGTATCTTCTTTCACTTGTTCATCTTTTATATGTTTAGATAGTGAAAAGATGGAAGGCTCAATACCTGTTCCACCTCCAAATGAGAATGTAAAGGAACCAGCATATGGAGTAAGACAGAGAGGGGCAACATCCCAGTTTTTGGAGAATCGAGGTTTTGGATGGCTGCTGGAAGAAGATGACCTGGATGAAGAAGACATGAAACCAATATTGTATGATTTTTACAACTTTTTTTAAATCTTTTTTCAAATTTTCTATATTTTTAATATATATTCCTTACATGCACTACATAATATGGTCATGTGACTGGTCATTTGAATCACAACCTAGATTACAGGATAGCATGGATTTAGTGTTGAACAGGGAGTTATATGCATATTTTTATTGAAGTCAATTAAATCTTTAAATTCTCTCGCGAACACAAATGCTGGGCTGAACTTTTTCTGATGCGTGGGTCCCAGGCTTTTATGGAGACATTTTGGTTGGGTCTGGCCTCAAAGTGGCTGGAGCAGGATAAGTTTAAAACTGAAATTACACAAACTAACATGTAATTGTTTTTTGTTTATGCGTGTTCTGAAATTTATGTGTATTTTAAGTTAAGTGTGTAAGAAAAAATAATGTACTTGAATAAAACCAACAGATTAAATCAGTTTTACTTTTTATTTATATTCTTTACCAATGCAGACACCTCTCAAACCTTGGATTTTGATTTAATTTTTAAATTTAAGAAAACAATATCATGTCGTCAGGTACATACAATTCTGGACAAGCATCTTTAGAGTCTGTTACAAAAATTCAGTCACATGAACACTTTGTTAACATCTGAAATTTGCAAATTTGCAAAGATTAATTTGTTTTAGAACCACCAAGTGTATGTCTCTTAAAATGATTTTGTACTCTGATCAGCTTTGATGCAGTTTGATTGGTCAGATTGAAGTTTGAAATACCCCTCATTAAAGCATCAGTTTTATCAGATAAGGAAGGAAACTTTCTATGATATGCAGAAGATCTCTCTTTTTTTTCTTCTCCTAATCATATTAGGTCCAGGGTGATTTTTATTTCCAGTGGAGAAGAGGTTTTCCTGTGTATATATCTTTTTCATATTTTTGTCTTTGCTCAACTGTTGATCAGACTTGTCACTATTATTAGGCCTTTTTGCTTTTGTACTTTATCTTTATATGCATGCCATTTCAAAAGCCTTAAAATGCATATGGTGAGCCATCTGGGAATTCCCGATCACATGCCAACATAAATTGCCTGTCATGGAGCTCTTGTTCCCCCTGTTTCATAAGCTGAATCACAAAAGTGAGCCCTTTTCAGACTGAAGCCTTCCCATACCTCATACCTAATGTCACCTTACTCAATAGTCTTAGGGTTTTTTCTTCCTGTTGTGTTTACTCGTTGCTGATGTGTACCTACAATGTATCGGGAAGGGTAACCAGAGCACCATCTCCAACATGTTATGAGCATGCCTCCATCCATTCTGTGTGGAGGGTATATAGCATGTGTCCATCTGGAACTTGTTAGTTTTTGATGGATTGCCTTTAGTGTTCCAAAGCACTTAGAAAAATCCAACTCTATACTTGCTACATTCTCGACTCTACATGTTGCATTTAATATATATAACAGGATGAGTTTGAAACAGGTTGAAATAAAAAGTTCAAAGATAAATTATTTTCTCTGTTCTTTTAGCTTTGTTTTTTTGTCATTGTCAGTTTTTAAAATCATTTATTTATTCATCATTACAAAGATTTATTTAAATTTGCGATTGTCAAGATGGCCTGAGAGGCTAGTATACTATGATAGTTTATAATTTCCAGTGTACTAAGAGCCCAAATGCAAACAGTTTGACCCAAGACTGTATAACTGAAACGTAGATCAAGGTCTACAAAGTTCGTTCAGCAAATATTTTAAAACAAAAATCATTAACCTTGATGTACCAAGATATTAACAACAGCAGATATATCTGTACACTGTCGCAGTTGAACTGGGCTTCTATACGGCAAATACGGTTGTAGCAAAGCCTCGGCAGTCTGTACTAATAAGTGATTACCTGTTTAAGAACACACAAAAAAATGTACTTGATGACTTTTAAACTCTCCTGGGGTCTCTGGAGACCAATAAATGTAGACTATTTTCACATTTGGCTTTGCAGTTTTAAAGAGATAGTCAGCAAGTTCTCTATTCAGCAGCAACTAAATTTATCCTGTGGGAACCAAAATGAGGCGACTGACTGTCTCCATACAGGGATTTGAAAATTGTATAAAAGTCAGCTTGCCCAGGGCAAGCTGACTGGAAAATTGAACTTGCTCTTGTGAAATCTGAGCTTGCCCCAAACATAATATCCCAACATGAGTAAAAAGATAAGATAAAATAAAATATGGGATATTTTAAAGAAATTTCGTTTTTTGCCTAGATAAGATAGCAGAGTCATATCATCAACTATATCAACAATAATGAAAACTAGACTGTTTGTAATGATTTAGTTATACACACAACTGAAGAATTTGTGAACACTTACTTTATCCATTTACTAAGCAATTATCATCTAGTCACCTTGAAATCGGAGACATGCATCAAAATATTTGACAAGCTGACTTTTGAGATTGAGAACACTTATTTCTTCTTCAAATACATTACCTGATCATAATACCTTAGGAGAACTACTACCTCAAATCCAGCCCTCCCAGGCTAAAACTTTTTAGCTAAAAAGCTAAAAGTTATCTGCCCTCCTAGGTGGCAGTTAGATAGAGTGATCTCCCATCGATACAGGGATTGGTGCCAAATCCAGTCAATACTTCAGTTACTACTTCTGCTTGTGCAGAGTAGCATGCTCTCTACAGATAGAGAGGCCTCGCAATCCACATACAAGTATTCTGGAAGTTTGCTACCTTAAGCAAGTTGGAGGAGTTTTCTCTTTGAAGGGATGTATACTCCATCAATAAATTTCCAACTTCTTTATCTTTCTTCAACGACAAAGTTCTGTCTTTTTAGTATCATCACTTTGTCATCCTCAGACACTTATGTACTCTGGGTACATACCTCCACGGGTTGATAGTGCGTCCCCTCACATTGCTATAGATGTATTTAAATATCTGCAGGTCTGGTGTGTAATATAGAAAACTTGTATAATATTGCTGTAAAATTTCTGCTACAGTCGGATACATACAGGTAAGTTTTCTATACTAATCTAGTCTTAGCATCCACTTCGTAGTTATATACACGATGCTTTACTGATTTTACCTGTATAGGCAGTCATTTGGCCTTTCCTACTCGTAACGTTGTCTTACAATTGATATTATAGCATCCATTTTGTAAGTATCAATAGTTGATGCTTCAGTGCATTTTTATGTGCAGGTATTGTGTGTGCTGTAGAAAACTCAGTTATGTTGCTGTATATTTTCTGCCATGGTCGGATACTTACATGTAAGTTTTCTGTACATAGTTTAGTCATAACGTCCACTTCATAGTTACTATAAGTTACGCTTTGGTGATTTTACCTGTACAGGCAGTCAATTGGCCTTTCCAGCAGGTAACTTTTATTAGAATTGATATATTAGCATCCACTTCGTAAGTATTAATAGTGAAGCTCCAATACTCTACCTATATTGGCTGCCACGTGTGCCCTTTTACAGGTAAATTGTCATAGTGTGTAGCTCTGCACATACACTCTCTGAGTTTATTAAGTAGGACGTGTGCTGGGCTACACCTGTATATATTGTCTACTCTATTTTGTCTTACATACTTAGACCATGGGCAATACCAAGTGTAATCTTTCCAAACATTGGAACAACCACTCTATATGTGTAGCTTGCTCCAATTGCCAATCTACGATTACATGTCATACTTGCACATCGTGGACCGAAAGTCAATGGGCTGCAGTACTTGGGGTACTAAAGAGGAAGGCACAGAAGCGCACCTTGAGGGATGAAGATGTCATCAATATACACGCTGACATCACGCCGGTGAATGACTTGCTTCTCTATGGGTATCACACTCCACACGGTTCACGAAGCAATCCAAGCTATCACGGTCAGCCTCAGCTCCGACTCCTGCCTCACCCTTGCATCATCATAAAGCTTTCTTGGCAGAACCAGTAGACCATTTACCACATGGGCTCGACACCCAATTGCCTTTATCACCTGCCATTGAGCAAGATCAAGATCAAAACAAAGCACCAAAGTTACTGTCTTGCATGATCAAATATCCCATACCCTGTCCCAACTTAAAGAACTGGTGTATGTCATGCCAACTATGATGGTCCTATTCCGCCATGACTGGACCGTATGGCTCTGCTCGCAACAGGTCACCACCACATTTGATCGCACATTGTAAGCCAAAAGACGGAAGGCCTTTATCAACTACATTGGAGCAAGATCGAGATCAAGCAAGCCTTTATAGATATTATCTTGCACATCACCTGTAGGCACCAGTTTTGTGGATCAAATATCCCATAACCCTTACCAACATAAATAACAGAACAATGTCATGCAACATATAATGGCACTGTTCCATGTTCCATCACAGCTGGATTCTGCCATATGTCTCAGATTACAACAGGTCATCATCACAGTCAATCTTACCATTTAAGCTCAAAGACAGAAGGTCTTTGTCCAGTTTGCCTACTCCACAGCACAAGGCACTCTCATAGATCAGCCACAGGTTACTCAATGCACCCGGTGCCCAGTTTTAGTGCCCTGGTACAGACAGGATATGGATTCACTGCATTCTCATGCCTTTGCCACTCAAACAGAGCACTCGCTTAGTGATTGTATGGAAGTAACTGTATCCCAATCAGGATGTTCTGCGAGCACGGTGGGGTGCCCTTTTAGACAATCTTCTCCAGCTTCATATCAGATTGCACAGGAGGCATCAGTGTTGCCCCAATCACCTAGAGACTATGCAGTATGCTCACAAGCTACATCGTCTTTGCTAGATCTCACTATGACAAGAGAAGACTCTGCCTTCCGAGCATCAATCGAGGAAGTCTTTTACTTGTTGCCACCAGAGTTTTGTTTTCCTCCTTCTCTGTCAACAGTTTGGTCCAGAGTTCCAGCATCTGTTGACATGGTAATCAACAAAGAGTAGCATGCGTTCAACTGTTATTACTGTCGGGTCAAGTGGCTGACTTGGAGAGCATTACAGAGACATAGCAGGCCTGGGAATGGTGAAGGCCTCATCAGTAAACATCTCAGATGCCGTCTTGCATTGTGCAAGCAGGAACCGGTTTTGTAGATTACATATCCCATAACCCACTCCAGCATCAGGAATTTGACATGGTTATGGAGGATACAATATCCCTGTTCTGTCACTATCAGACTCTGCCATCTGAATCAGACCACACGAGATCAATAATGAAGCCGATCCTGCCTATTATGTTGAATTATGGGCCCACTTACATTGATGAATACCCCATATGCCATCCCAACACTGCACTGGCACTCTTAAGGATCAGTCTACCCACGAGAGTGCCACAATTCATAACGTTATGGAGGATAAAATGTCCCTGTTCCTTCACGATTGGACTCTACCATCTGTATCAGATCGCACCAGATCAATACCGAAGATTTTGCCTATAAGCTGGAATGATGGGCCCAACTACTGTACACTGTTCAGTATCTCATTTAGTGTCACAATGCACCCAGTTTGCTCCATAGCCAGTTGTGCTACAGTACCTAGTTGATATGGGCTCTTCTCGGGGGGAAACAGTCCTGCAGATCCAATACAAGTTCAAAGTTCTTGAGAAACAATATGGATAAAAGCACAGAGAAGGGGATCGTTCCAGCCCAGTTGGTTTTTATCCATTTAATTGTTTGTCAAGCAGTACCGGTATGTATCGGTCTCCTGTAATTATCATGTAAACAACAGATCTTAAGCACCGCTTGTGGGTGCTACATTTTTGGAACATCGATCATGCTTTGAACAAAATCCTTCTGGTGGTTAGTCATTAGAAACAAGTGCCTTTTATTTCCAAACACCTGTTGAAGGAATCTCACAAGTTATATTATTAACAGTTAATACATACTCACCCAATAATCGGCGACATGCATCAAAACAATCTGTGATGAGCCAATTGTTAAGAGTCAGCAAGCTCACAAACTGCCTCAGGCCAGGTTAGGAGCTGGAAGTTGGTGAATCCCGGATATGTACAAATATTATGATTCAAATGTAACTGATAGTTAAAACATAATTATTTATTCCTTATTTGTCAAAACTTGCTTTAAATCGTAAATATTCACATTATCACGTCTATGCGAGAAAATGCGAGACTGACCATGACATTGACTACAAGATATAAATGACATACAATAGATGACAGAAACTGTGGCCAGTTATGCAATAGAAAGATGTGGTATATATAAATACTAAATAAAGGTGTTGATATATGTACTGTGGCAAGATCGCAGGGTGTAAAACTTGCAGAACATGAAGCATTATGAATGGAACACATCCCTTTTCTCATTCACTCTATCAATTTTTTGGACTTGTCTGTGGGTAAGTACCTTGGAAACTTGAGCTTGCCCAAGCCAAATTTGAGCTTGTCCTGGGAATTGGGCAAGTGGATTTGTAAATCCCTGCCATAGCAGGTGTTTTACAATTTACCAAAAATAGTATTTTTAAACTGTTATACACAAAATACAGCAAACGGAAGCAACTTAAGTAAGATGCAAAGAGGGAATTAACTTCACCTATTAACTATTCAAAATAATTTGCCTTCAACCCAGTTTTTGTTAAGAAAAAGCAATTTATCCACGTTGTTAGGATGAAGCTGACTTTGATGGGTCACAAGTTCCTTAGCTGTACTAGAGATTATTTCACTTGCAACAGACATGCACTGAATACAAAGAAAATTTCTTGCCAAAGAAGCCAACATTGGGTAAAGGAAGGAGTTCATTTTCCACCAGTTCAGGACATAAAATTTATATAGTTCCACATGTGCACAGAGATGGATTCCTCTTGACCAGTGTATCTGTCTAGCTCAAGCTTTGCACACTCTTCTGCAGATTGTTTGCCCTTGACCTTTAAGATTACCACATTAGATAGCCAATCACACTCTAGATCCAGAGAATCATCACTTTTTGTATGTTTGGGGCTGGGAATCTCCTCACTTTTATCCTGATTGGAACTTCCAGCATGATACTTTCGGATCTATGGCAACACTGGTAACTGAGGCAGATCAGGTTGTGGTGCCTGGGGAACATCACCTAGCAAGAGAGATGTGCCAGGTAATCCAGCTTCAGCAAGCTCAACTTGGTCCTTTCCTGCATGATTTTAACAAGATACTGCAATTCGCTGATCATAAGTGCTTCTGCAAGCTCAGAGATTTCCGTATTTTTTCTTGTGGTACAAACAACATGCTCTTGAATCTACAGTCAAGCAGGTTGCCAGTCAGCCGCAATTTGGAAACATCTTTCGCCTTGTACCTTGTTTCCAAGTAGGCATTTATTTTCTATTTGATTTTTTTTCTTCATAGGTTTGTCACTCTTAAGGACAGTGAGCTTGACCTTCATTTTTGCGAGAAGAGGCAAGACCAGTCCAATCGAGAGACATATTTGTTGACATGCAGCAACTGATGCTGTTTTTAAGTCTTTTAGAATGCCAAGAATCTGCTGTACAACCTTGCCATCCTTCTCATCAAGCAGCCAGGATCTAGCCTCCCTCTTCAAATGAGGGTCAAGTATAGCTGCTTCGATTGCATGTTCTTGTTGAATATATAGCATGAAGACCATTCAGATCTGTAGAAATGATGCCAGTCCACCATCAAGTATGACTGCCATTACAAAAATTAGAAAAACCACTTATTAGAATTTAACCAATCTTGATAGAAAAAAGCTTTTACCTGCTTTGATACAATGCATGCTGTCATAGAGCCTTTCAGTATTGGAAAAATTATGCTGATGTGCCATCAAATATGGATGAAGAAAACTTGAGAAACTTTGAAACAGTTGTATTTATAACATATGCAATCGACAGCTGCTACATTGGAAGAAATTTCAACAGAAAGCATCCTACTTACCCAGATTTCTTGGCCAACTGCTCTTGCTCAGTCAAGTGAGCAATTTCAGGCCCATGTGGGCCTCTTGTTAAAAAATAATGGTCACAGGACACATTCCTAAAAAATGAAGAAATATCTCCAATTCCTATTGGTAATGGACATTAATATAAAACAAAAAAGAAAATATAGTGTAAATCAACCACTTTAAACAACTTTATTAACAATGCAAAATAGTGTACACTATGTGATATGTTTAACCTGAATTTTTCTGTATAAAATTATGTTTACTCATATGGGTTCACCAAAATATGTTTCTGCTTTCAGGGAGGAGCTTGATATTGACCTGAAAGATATTTACTACAAGTTGAGATGTGTATTGTTTCCTCTACCCCAGCTTGGATTCAACAGAAATGTAGTCCGAGAAAGTCCTGATTTCTGGGGGCCTCTTGTGGTCATTCTTCTTTATTCTTTAATTTCACTGTATGGGCAATTTCGGGTAAGTGTATAAGTGAAAATTAGTTTTCGTCTGTTTATGACACATGAAAACTTAAAACCATTCCTTGAACGATCAACTGTTATTGTTCAGGTCATAAGAGATTGTGATAGGATGTACAATGTCATACAGGTGTACCGAATATGCCTAATCATCCTAGTATTTAGTACATTTTCACATCAAACATGCTCTACTTATTTTACGGTAGTCCGTTTTTGTACAATCTGTGCCAACTGTGCAGGTTGAAATGATGTGATCATTACATTATGACATCATTAATTTGATGTCACTTTTTACCTTGGGTGCACTATGAACTCAGGGAGATACTGGAAGTAAAACAGTATGGCTGCAACTTCTGTTTCTTATTAAACAATGAAAAAAAATGTTTCTTATACAATTTTAATTTTATTAGGTCAGCTAAAAGTATACAAGACCTTCGGAAGTCTTTAGAGATTTTAGACCTGCGGTAAATCAGCCATGCAAGCTTTCTGTCATGGAATGTGATGTGATCTCAATAATTATGTCATACTGATAAAATTCACTCACCAACATACCCTTTTCATTGTGTATTTGATAACAGGAGTCTTCAACCTATGAAAATTTAATGAATTTTTAAATACCGTATATACTTGCTTTTAAGTTGAATCCAACTGCAAACAACATAGACATTGATCTGCCAGCACATTATATGATGGCAGAGCTTTGTTTGTGCAGTTTGCAGTTGGACTCAATTTATAAATGAGTATATATTGTACTCATACAGCTATTAATTTATGGGCAGTTAGTGATTAGGTACTTTTTTATCTATCCAAACTCGCAATTAAAATTTTCGCAACATTAAAATTTGTGATGTTTCACAAACAAGACCATTTGGTTTTATTTTAGGTTGTTTCCTGGATTGTCACCATCTGGATATTTGGTTCCTTGATCATTTTCCTATTAGCACGAGTCCTCGGAGGAGAGGTAAGCACTAGGGCTGTGCATCACCTGCTTGGTTGCAATGCAATACATATCATGATATTTGGGTGGTGATACAATACATACCACAATATGTATCATACATTTAGCAGGAGATAAATACATATTGCAAAACAGGAGTGATGATACAGTGTGTATCATGATATTGATTCAAACCTTGTCCGTTTGTCTTTGTGTGTAAGGTCTGTCTAGCTGTATTGGCATTGTAAGTGTGTGGCAAGTTTACGAGTATTACCTGAATATATTATCATTTTGCAGAATCAAATCTGCATATGGTTGGTTACTAACTGTACAGTGCCTTTATAATTATTGATCCCTGCAACCTGAAATATTTTTAGATGGGAGCCATCAATACATCTGAGGTGTATACATTGAAGATTGTGTCTGCAATTTTGGACTTAGCAAAACTTTGTGGGATCAGAAGTTACTTTATCATATTAACATTAAATCTAGAAATTATAATTTATACCTGAATTTGTAATAAAAAATGGCAATGTTCGGCATATAATTCAGTTGTCATTTTACATAACCATATCAAACTTAAAAAATTATTCTGATGTTTTGTCACTGACACTCCTTTTTCTATTGATGAGTTGGGAACCAGTCTGATAACTGATGTCTAGCAGATGGATAATGATACACAAAAAAGAACAGCGCCATAATCTTAAATACTTTTATTGAAGAGAAATAAAGTTCTTCAGTTTTCTTTCTTTTCTCAACTTTAATTCAGCTATATTGTGATACATCACCTTCAGGCAGGAACATCAGTGTATTGCCACACTTATGATGCAGTAGGTTATTCCAGCAATAGTACAGATGTAGATGCAGTATATCAATGCAGAAAATATCATGATGCCGATACATATTGATGAATCGTTACACTTCTAGTGTGCACAAAGAAAAGTTTAGTGTTACTGTATTCATCCATGGATAGCACACACCCAAATGCAAACAGCATATACCCAGTAAAAATTCTGCTTTGTTTTAATATTGTGTGATAACAGATCTGGGTCTATTCTGTTTGCATTTGGTTGTAATAGAAGATCTGGATCTATTCTGTTTGCTCTTTGGTGTGGAGCAGATCTGGATCAATTCTGTTTGTTGTTGTTTGCAGTAGTATAACTGGATCTATGCTGGGTGTGACAGTAGATCTGGACCTATTCTATTTGCAGATATGTGTTATAGTAGATATAGATCTATGCTGTGTGTGATAGCAGATCTGGACCTATTCTGTTTACAGTTGGGTGTAATAGTAGATTTGGATCTATGCTGTTTGTAGTAAGGTGTTATAGTAGATCTGGATCTATGCTGTTTCCAGTTGGGTGGGATTGCAGATCTGGATTTAGCTGTTTGCAGTTGGGTGTGATAGCAGATCTGTACCTATTCCATTTGCAGATGGGTGTGATAGTAGATCTGGATCTATGCTGTTTCTAGTTGGGGATGATTCCAGATCTGGACCTATTCTATTTCCAGATGGCCGTGATAGTAGATATAGATCTATGTTGGGTGTGGTAGCAGATCTGGACCTATTCTATTTGCAGTTGGATAAGATAGTAGATCTGGATCTATGCTGTTTCCAGTAGAGTATGATAGATCTGAATATATGCCATTTCCAGTTGGGTACGATTGCAGATCTGGATTAAGCTGTTGTTGCAGTTGGGTATGATAACCGATCAGGATCTATACATTTGCAGTTGGATACAGTAGCAAATCTGTATCTATGCTGTTTGCATTTGGGTGCAATAGCGGATGTGGATTTATTCTGTATGTAGATGGTTGTGATAGCAGATAAGGATCTTTATGTTTGCATATGGGTGTGATAACAGATCAGGATCTATTGTGTTTGCATATGGTTGTGATAGCAGATCAGGATCTATTGTGTTTGCATTTGGGTGTGATAGCAGATAAGGATCTTTATGTTTGCATATGGTTGTGATAGCAGATAAGGATCTTTATGTTTGCATATGGGTGTGATAACAGATCAGGATCTATTGTGTTTGCATATGGGTGTGATAACAGATCAGGATCTATTGTGTTTGCATATGGGTGTGATAGCAGATAAGGATCTTTATGTTTGCATATGGGTGTGATAGCAGATAAGGATCTTTATGTTTGCATATGGGTGTGATAGCAGATCAGGATCTTTATGTTTGCATATGGGTGTGATAGCAGATAAGGATCTTTATGTTTGCATATGGGTGTGATAGCAGATCAGGATCTTTATGTTTGCATATGGGTGTGATAGCAGATCAGGATCTTTATGTTTGCATATGGGTGTGATAGCAGATCAGGATCTTTGTTTGCATATGGGTGTGATAGCAGATAAGGATCTTTATGTTTGCATATGGGTGTGATAGCAGATCAGGATCTTTATGTTTGCATATGGGTGTGATAGCAGATCAGGATCTATTGTGTTTGCATTTGGGTGCAATAACAGATCTGGATCAATTCTGTGTGCAGTTAGGTATGATAGTAGATCTGGATCAATTATGTTTCTAGTTGGGTGTCATAGCAGGTCTGAATCTCTTCTGTTTGCAGTTGTGTGAATATAGCAGATCAGGGTGTATATGTTTGCATTTGAGCATGATAACAAATCAGGTTCTATTTACAGTTGTGTGTGATAGCAGATCAGACTCTATTCTCTTTTCCGTGTGGTATGGTAGATGATCTGGATCTATATGTTTGCAGTTAGGTGTGATAGCAGATTTGGATTTATATATTTGCAGTTAGGTGTCATAGCAGATCTGGATCTATATCTATTCTGTTTGCAGTTGGGTGCAATAGCAGATCTGGATCTGTGCTGTTTGCAGTTGGGTGTGATAAATTAGGATCTATGCTGTTTGCCATTGGGTGTGATAGCAAATCTGGATCTGTGCTGTTTACAGCTGGGTGCAATGGCAGAATTAGATCTTTACATTTGCAGTTGGGTAAAATAGTAAATCTGGATCTGTGCTGTTTGCAGTTGTAGAGTAGAAAATCTGGATTGACACTGTTTGCAATTGGGCATCAGAAAATCTGGATCTATACTGTTTGTTGTACATGGTTAATATTTTACCTTTTTAGAATGAAAGGAAGAAGTATTCACTCTTTTTTAAAAAAAAGTCCTCGAGGATTCCAGTAAGCTTATCTTTAGTGAAAATATAAGCCTTTATGAGAAATAAGTCTTCATGCCAAAAGGGGAAAATGGGCACAAATTGCGACCAAAGCATTTTAGTAAACATTGACTTGTACATTTTATGCATTCATGAATTTACTAAATTTAGGTATTAATATGTTGGGTATTTATGCATAGCTTTTATAGAACACATGCACTAACAGACTTTCTGACCTTACCAATGAGTTTTTCAGTTTGTTTACACATTTTTGAACTTTTTGGACTGGCTTTTCTTTCTTACAAAAATCTTGTTAGCTTGATTAAGGAAAAACTACTTGAGGTAGACAAATGAAGTTTGGCTAGCATATTTGTATTCATATTTAGATAACTTGATTAGATTTGTATTTCATTATAGCATTAAATGTAAATGTATTTTAGCAAAATCATAATTTCCTTGTGTTGCTTGATTGGAAATTCCCTGATTTGTATTACCCATGTCATATACACAGTAGGCTACCTTGTGTTCTCCTATGATAAATCCAGGGGGCCAGCCTAATAAATTTCTCACTAAGCCGGGTGTTGTCATATAAGAAATCAAAGATATATCTTCAGTAAATATTTGAAATATTTCTGTAAAATCTTGGGGTGGCTTATCATCAGATAAATATGCTATGTTAGTCCATTGGTTATCCTTTCTATCATTGATTTTGTTTTATACCAGTCAAAGAATGGGTTAGTATGTGTCTTTTTATAACCATATCCCTAACAAACATAATGAAAGATTTGCTTCTGCATTTACTATAAATATATGCATGATTATGAAGTTGAACACTATCTTTTACAGGTTACTTATTCCCAGTGTTTGGGAGTGATAGGTTACTCTGTGTTACCCCTGGTCGTCACAGCGCTCATACTGCCTCTCTTCCGTACCTTTCATTATGTCAACATACTTATAAAGGTAAGAATGAAGCCCATCCTTTTGATTCATATTTACACCAATATGAATAAACCTTCTTCCACAATAGCAGAATACTCTACCACTGCAAGAGAAAAACCTTGCAAGTAATAAATTCATTCCCCTTCATGTACTGACAGTTAAGATGAACCACATCATGATAATAGCATGTAGAGATATGCTAATAACATGAAGCCACATTATGCTAATAACATGTAGCCACATCATGATAATAGCATGAATTCCATAGCATGCTATAGCATGTATTATTGCCACAGTCACTACATTTGTTCTTAGGGAAACCAATATACATCTGAATAGTTTTGTTATGAAACAAAAAATTATAAATTATTTAAGTCTCCACTCATATTTATTTTGTCAAAATAAACACAGCTTCCTATAAAAGTTTGTAAGTGAACATCATTCAGTTCATTTAGATGTTCATCAGTGTAGTTGCAATGCTATTATTGTATATTTATGAACTATTCACTTCAGTTTAATTTGAATAAATAGAATATGTAGTGAGCCCAAAGTTTTTCTTAGTTCATTCAGGTAGTCAAAATTCTAAGCCTATTGTGCTCATGTCCTTGGATTCCCAGGCTTGCAAACTCCACTTATCTACATTCATCACCCCTGGTTATATTCAAAGGCACACTATTCGATTCATGAATAATTCATTAAGCAGTTCTAGCAATTTGAGTGGACCCAATACTAACAGCTCTGAAAATTCAAATTCCCCTGTCACCATTTGGTTGCACTATAACAGGATCAGAGAAAAGATTAGCCAATCCAAGTTTTCTTTTAAAGATACCTTGTTTGGATAATGCCACCATCTTTTTGCATCTAGAGGCAATCTCATTTTTTATCACATTAAAAAAGAGCCATGTGTATTGTATGAGAATCTGATTGGCTAATCAATTTTCAGTCATTTCATGAATGATTGTGTAACTCAAGGCTTTGCTGGCCCATGTATCCAGTGATGTAGATTGTGTAAACCAAAGCTTGGCCGGTCCACCTATCCAGTAATAAAGATTGTGTAATCCAAGGTTCCAGTGATGAAGAGTGTAGACCAGCAGAGTTCGTCAGCCTTCATAAGCACGTTTATGAATCACCCTAATAACATCACACACTGAAATCTCTATCTCCTTTGATTTAGGACTAGTGCAGTGTTACAGAATTAATGCAATAGTGGATAATCATGTGTACAATGTATGAGCAGAGTTGCATAATGTCAACATTTTCTTGAAAAGTGGGGGGATAATAAGGTATTCCATTTGTTAATCACAGCATACCTTTCCAAACAGACCTCTTCAGAGTCTAGTGTTTGGATACTATGGTACTTTATGATAGGACCAGGGAAGTCAGAGGCAATTACTTACATCAGCTTCATGATCCTCCTCCTCCTCCCCCCCCCCCTTTCGTCTGTGTGGCTTAAACTGAGGGTGGAGAGCGATCTATAATGATTTGATGCCATGGATATCTGCATCACCACTACTGTGTGTTTTAATATTGTATACATTAGCATTTTGATTCATATGTAGAAATTATCAGTGCTTGACATCTTTTTTTACAGTGTATGACTGCCTTTATTTCAAACTATAATAATTTCTCACTGATTATCTGTTCTGCTCTATTACAAGCAATTTTTCAGACCCAACAATATGAGCTTAGTTACCCCTATACATGTATAGTTGCTTAACTGATTAGTATTTAATAATAATAATAATACTTTATTTATAGAGAGTAACTGATTTAGTCAAGGACTAATCTTCATTGAGGGCCTCATAAGAAGAAAATATAATATATATCAATATATATATCGTACAAAAGTTTAAACTAATTACTATTTAGTTTAAGATGTCATTAGTATTATAAACATTATATTATAATCTATTTATAACACATACATGCTTGTGATATCTCTTCTTAAATTTCCAAAATACTGTAATATTTTCTGCAAATTTTACATGCAGTGGAATTTTTTTCCACAGAACTGTATGAGAGTATTGGAAGCTCTTCTTAATTGCTCAGTTCTTGGTTTCGGTGAAGGTTGTTCTCAACTGGTAAATTTTTGAATAAGGCCAGAATAAATCCCAGAGATTCTCTGTACAGCTCCAAGTAGACATTTATATACAAGAACTGCCTTGTGAAAATCAATCCTTTCATATATTGTAAGCCATTTTAGTTCTGTGAACAATACTTTTGATGAGTAATCAATAGATGCATCTAAAATAATACGTGCTGCCCTTTTCTGAAGTTTATAAATCCAGTCAAGCTGAGATTTGGCACAGTTTCCAGAATGCGAGTTGCTGTTGATAAATATTTACTGATTTTACTGAGTAGGGCAAGTTTGGGAGACATTACTTTACAAATATTATCAATATGATCATCCCTTTGCAAATTATTATCTACATATACACTTAAAAGCATTTCATGTTTGACATTTTGTAACTGATGATTATTTATTGTACGAAATACGTTTGGGTCCATTTATTTATGTAGATTTCTGATGTTCCCAGAATGATACATTTTGGTTTACCTTCATTTATTACCATCTTTTGTTGTGCCCAACTTTGAACTCAGATAAAGTATGAGTCTAATCTTGTTTGGATAACTTCAGTATCAGAACTAAACGCATAAATCTGTATTTGTGAATTCATTACTTAATGAAAGATCATTCACATAAATAAGAAAGAGGAGAGGGCCTAAATTAGAGCATTGAGTGATCCCTGATTGAATAGTAGGAGTTTGTAGCTAATATTGCCAATGGTTACTTGTTGAGACCTTTGATTTAGGTATAATCTAAACCAGTTTAAAGAAGAATTATCATATGTGTAAAAGTTCAAATTTTGCAGCAGAATTCCATGATCAACTAGATTTACATGGTATATGTTAGATTGACTTTTTTTATTTACAAAATTCTGTTAGTTTTTCTCTTTTATTACAGTTTCTGGGAGTGGTGTGGGCAGCATTCAGTGCTGGTTCACTGCTGTGTGTACAAGAACTACAACAGAAGAGGCCTCTGTTACTATACCCAGTGTTCCTACTGTACATTTACTTCTTGTCTCTGTACACAGGGGCATAGGACTGTATTATACATGTATATAGCTACAAGTATTATACAGACTGCTGTTGTGATAAAACATTAAACAAATACATGTATATAATCACTTGAATGATAGAAAACCAGGGCTGAGCAAATCCTATAGCCCGACGTCCCAGACTATTCATTTTCGAAGTCGGGCAAGTAAAATTTTCCAAGTCGCTAGTCCGGTACAAGTGCTTTTTAAAAAAGTCGGGCAAGTCCTTATTTTCGTGCTGTAATCACTATATCTACCTTTATTTGGCCAATCATGCCCTCCGGGCGTACTGAATACTTGATTCTATCCCTCTTCATGTATACATTTACATCCTGTATAACACATAAATGAGGTCAGTGATAATTGTCGCATATGCGAACGTTCTGTTACCGCTTGACTGCATATTGGGCTAAGCAACCAAATTATCGGCAAATCAAAATACGTCAAACAAAAGAAAGCCAGTATGATCAATTAGCAGTGTTTTAAGCAGCTTTGTTGCATTGTATTTACTCAAGCCAGATTCTCACGAGCGGCTCACTATGATTTTAATCCAGCGAGTCAGTGTAATTAAATTTATGAAAAGTACTTTATCGACATCAGTGTTGGTTTCCTTTATGAACTGATTAAATGACAGTAATGATTCTTTAATTTTTAATTGATTATACAGATGATTAACTTCCATGTGCGATATTGCGTTTGAAGCGAAACAATTACGCTAATTAATGAGCTGTCTCTGTTCGTATTTAAAAGAGAAAATGTATGTTATGATCACTTTAGAAGTAGTTGTCAAGCAAGCTGATAGTTACTCTGTGGATAAAATGAGTTTGCTAAATTATTTTCGCAAGGAAGGTAATAAGGGTGATTCGGAGAAGGAAAATTTTTGTGAAAGTGGAGGGATAAAACATAAGACTGCTACTGAGTGTGCAATAGCTATTTCTCCAAAGAGACATAAGCAAGAATCCGTGGTGGCAAAAAATGTCAAATATGACACTACTAAGAGACAGAAATTTTCAGCCGCATTGGGTTGATTGTTATCCCAGACTGTTTTGCAGTTATTGCAAACAATATCCAAAACTGGCATAGGTTGGAAATTCACCCAGAGTATTGTTCAGTGGAACTGACAAATTCAGGATTGAACCAATCGGGTCTCATGACGTGTCTGGACCCCACAAGGCCTGTGCAGCACAATATATTGAGGACTTTAACCCAGACACAGCTATCAACTGCTGGCTTAGTGCTGGTGCAGGTGGCAGACATATACATGGACATTTTTTCAAATCCATCAGCTAAAACATATATACATGAACATGAAGAAACCAAATGTATAGCAACCAATGTTTTTGACAAATTAAATTCTTTTAGAAATAATTATGTTGAATATTATTTCGTTTGTTTTTTCTATGGATTAAGTACATACATCTTATCAAATCTCTGCAAGTGATTACCATTTTGGGACAAGTGAAAAGTAAGGTGGGACAAGTGAACAGTAAGGTGGGACAAGTGAAAAGTAAGGTGGGACAAGTGAATTTTCTGAAACCACTTGTCCTGGACTAGTGGATGAAAAAAAATTTGCTCAGCCCTGAAAAGATAAATAAAATCTCTCTGAGATTTAAACATGTTATAAAATGTTATGAATTTCTCAGTTATTTATTAGATGTAATGTATAACATTGTCTCTTCACTATACCAATCAGAGGCAGGGCAGGTAGCTTTTGTTACCCCAAACTGAAGGTGTGGGAAATGTAGTGATTGCGATGTCCATCTGTGTGCCTGTCTGTCCGGCCATCGATTGACAAGGTGGTTTATGCTACATAACTAGCTTGCTGTTGTCTTTTTTTCTCAAACCTCAAGTGGCTTACCCATGGGTAGAGACAGAAGCCGATTGAATTTCGGCACTACTTGGTCCAAGGTCAAGGTCACTGGAGCTGAAATTGTGATTTTCCTTTCCACATGATAAGTTTCCTTGGTCTAATTTGCATCGAATTTCATAGATATAGTACATTTAGGCAGGGATAGCACCCTATTATATCTGAGGTGAAAGGTCAAGGTCATTGGAACTGACATTGTGTTTTTTTTTGGATACTTCTTGATAGGTCAAGTTTCCTGGATCTAATATTCATCAACTTCATAGGCAGTCTACACTTGGGCAGAGTCACCACCCTATAGATTCTTGAACCTAGAGGTCAAAGGTCTAGATCACAGGAGATAAAATTATTATTTTGGGTTGCACATGATTATTCTACTTTCCTCAAGTTTCTTGCACCCAGTTTTTTCAACTTCATAGTTGCACTACATTTGAGGAAGGGCAGCTCCATATTGAATCTGCAATTGACAGAACAAAGGTCAGAGTTACTGGATATGAAATTGCAAAATTATGCCTATTTTACATTTATAATAGCTATAGTCAGTCAGAGGGAACAGCCATTCTTCAGGGTCTGACTTTGTACTGTTCTAAGTTATTCTTATCCTCCTTTGTATTTTTTCCCTTTTAAAAATGATATGTTGTATTTAGATCTATGGATGGATGACACATCAGCAGCACCACTTCTTTATCTTAAAACCTATGAGTTTCTATAGCAGGTATTTCATTTTGGTTGCCTTTTACTTTTTGGTTTCTCCTGATGACACTGAATAATATCATTTATCAGTTATGACATGTAGGTATCACTGAATGTGGGTCTGTGCATGATTTTTTCCAGTCTTTCTTTTCATCCTTTTTTTCAATGACAGTAGCTTCCCAGACAACTTTTAACAGTTACAGTGTACTTTGAATTTTTTTCCAGCTAGACAGGATATTATGTTTATGTACCATATTTGCCAGCCTATAAGTCGATGCGGCGTATAAGTCAAATTCGCTAATTTTGTAAATTTTCCATCCTTCATCCATATATAAGTCAATGTAGAGTATAAGACGAGGCCAGATCAACTACTTGGCTTCGTCTTTGGTATGACTGTATGCTATTCCAGATTATCGGTAAATGGGAAATTGCGTCACCGACACTAACATGCTTCTTCCACAGTTTTGTGAGAGAGATAGAGAAGTTTTGTTTGAGAGAGAGAGGGAGGGGGTCAGGCTATCCATAGGGAAATCAGAAATATAAAGAAAAATAATGACAGAAAAAGAGAACAAGTAACATAAAAAGAATAAATAAAACACTTTTTTTTAAAATTCTTTGATATATCTATGAAATACTATAGCAAATTTTACACAAATGAACAGTTTGATAATACATATTATTTAACATGTTATGAATTATAGTTGAAAGCACATCAGTGTTGTAATTTATTTTTTACTGTTGCACGCTTTAATCAATAAAATAATAGGTAAGAGTTAATCAAGATGGCGGCTATCTCTGGGCTCAGATAATTGGACATGTCCTCATTATCCTCGGTCTCCATCTCATCTTCCTCATCTGGCTTCTCTATCCCGCTGATAATTTCTGCTTTAACAAAGTCATTCGCTACTGCTGACTCAGGCACACTGTCCCATGCATCCTTAACCCAATGTGCAACCTGGGAATATGTAGCGTGCCACATACATCCCATGTTTGTGAAGCTTTGCTCGCCTGCCGTCATCCAATTTTCCCACAACTTCCGAAGCTCGGCTTTGAAACTGCGATTATCTGAAATATCTCATGGCTGTAGTAACTTGGTCATACCACCTGGAATGATACCTAACGATGTCTTCTTTGTTTTAACCTTCCCCTTTGTGTCAGCACTGATGTGGGCTTGCATAGAATCCATGATGAGGATAGACTTCTTAGTGAGGAAAAATCCACCTGCTTAATGCACGAAACTTATATCGAACCACTTCCCCATCATGTCATTGCCCATCCATCCTTTGGGATTTACTTCAATCATTATTCTGCTGGGGAATTTTTCCTTTGGCATTGTTTTCCTTTTAAAATTAACATCGGTGGCAACTTCCCGCCATTGGCAGAACATGACAGAACTACAGTGAAACTCGACTTTTCATAACCAGTTGTCCTGATAGTAACAGTGTTCTTTCCTTTAAGATCAACTGTTCTGTTCATTGGAATGTCGAATGTTAACAGCACTTCGTCCATATTTATCACGTTCGACATTTCCAAATTGTCAGTCTGAATCTTGTCTTGCACGTACTCACGGAAATTATTCAACTTCTCCAGAAAGTCTGCAGGTAGATTCTGTGCCATAGTAGTGCATTGTCTTATGCTAAGGCCCCTTCTTTTCATGAATCTAAAGCACCACGATGTACTGCCGCTGAAACTTTCAATTCCTAAATCGGATATGATTTGCTTGGCCTTGAGTTTGAGTTGAACAGTGTTCATTCCACGACACGTAGTGCGTTGTGTCAAGATATATTCTTCTAATTTGTCCTCAATGTTGCTCCATCTTGCTTTGCAGCCACGATTTGCTTTCTTTGTTTTTTTTTGTAGTGCCTAATGTAACCTTAGCTTTACGCCAATCCCGGACACATTTTTCACTTACACCATATTTTCTGTGAGCAGCCATATTTCCACCATTCTCTTCTGCAAACTTAACAACTTCCAGCTTAAAAGCTGCTTTGTATGACTTACGTGACTTGACAGGAGGTATTGTGAGATAAGTTGGATGATTTGTTCGGGATATTTATACAAATGATTAGGACTAAAAGAATTGATCAGAACATGCCTAACTCATTAAAATGTACCAGTATTACAACAATGAAAACAATGCCCCCAGCAAACTTCATTATTTACGTCCAGAGAAGAGAGAGGGCATCATTTCTTTTGGTTCTTAATCCACTTGAGATTGTAAAACACGTACTGTAATTGATGTGGATGATTGACAGAGAATAAAGGGGTACCGGCATTACCTATTACCAGTAGCCAGAGCCAATATCAGTGTTTAAATAATTGCGGTAACTGGCTTTGATTGTTGTCGGAAACCAAAGACCAATTTATCAATTAACAGTATAATAAAAGAGAGACGCCAAAACAACAGCTGGTTAAGAATGAATATGGGTTATGTGTTGACATTACATTTTGCTTTAAGCTGAAATGCAAAACTATGGGGGACAGATCACAAATTACCTGCTGTTCCCTCAATTTGTTGTACCCAGTGCACAAATTTAATTTTTTAAAATTCAGAATAAATGTTTATCAGATTATTGTGTTTTTGTCAGTTGCCTATGATTCAACTGATCTTTATTTAGGTACACCTAATGTTTGCACTTGTATGATCAAAATCTGTTCTGGTTTATGCAGGAACTATTGAGTGGCTCTGATTTAATTTTCTCCTTGAGGGATATAGCAAATTGATTCATTGACCAGCCATGAAGGCAATTCCTAGAATTTAAAAATCAGTAACAGCTGCGAGTCAAACATGTGGTCAGTAATTACCTCGGGAAAGTGGGAGACACAGAAATATCATCTGCCCCCCTACATAAGAAAATTTCTGGCAGCATCTCTGGAAACGATTATCATATACTGATGGAATTTGGTAAGAACATTGTCTTTTAGATGTCTTGACTACACCATTTTGGACTAAGTTATGGCCCTTGTCAATCAACTTCATATTTTTACATGGGACGTTGCAGGTAATCAGCATAACACATTCAGCATATTGATGAGATCTTAAAGAGTTGGATTTTAAGCATTCCTCATTATCATTTTGAGGAGTCATGGCAACTGAATGCACATTTTCTTCAAACTTTGGTTTCCCAAAAAAATCCCTGTTTAAGGTCCTACAGAACAAATTGTAGTCAGCAAGGCCCTTTGCAATGTACCCATTGCTAATGGCTCTATTTCGCTTTTATTTTTATGGATGAAGAAAAATTCAAGGCATGAAAATCATATGTGCTTTAAGCAGTATTTGTTACTACTGTACTGCATCACTTTACTAAATGTCAGTTTCCATTGTGTGGTATTGCAGTTCTTGAGGAAAATGTTTTTTTTAATAATTGGCCAATTGATGTAAAATAAAAGTAAGAACTTTAACTTAAGCTTCATTGAATTGACTCTTAGGATATTATACAAGATTATAGAGTGCAAATGTTGTGTGGCTAATTCGAAGTAAGTCCAAATCTCAGATTATGCCAATCAATTTGAAAAGTTTAAATACTTCTGTAAAATGCATTTAAGCATTACTGTAATTTTCAACATGTTATCTCTAAACTAGAAATAGATTTGGTGTGATACTATGAACAGCCGACCAAGTTCTGGATCCATAATTGGACAGGTGTAGTTTTTTATTAGATCACCTGGCCCCACATCTGGTATGTGTTGTCCGTTGTCCAGTTTGTGTTGTCTGTCCACATTGCTTTTTTCAACTTCACAAACACCACTGGGCCAATTTGAGTCAAGCTTGGTATGAATGTTCTTTCGGAGATTCTTTAACAAAATAATGCACCTCTAGTTACAATGCTGCTTCCATAACCTATTTTCGACTTCTTTTCCAGAATGGCTTGCCCAGTTTTGATCAAACTTGACAGGAATGTTTCTTAGGACATGCTGTATCAAACTCTTTCCAGGACGGCACTCTTAGCAACAGTGTGACGTACATAGCAACCTGATTGAAAAACTATTTTTGCTTCCTTAGACCATTTGAGTCAATTTTGATCAAACATAGTAGAAACATGTTTCTTGTGACATGCTTTGTCGAAATTATGTCTGTAGTTCCTCCCCTAGCAACAGCGTGGCTTCCATAGCAACCATATTGAAAAACTGTTTTCAACTTCTTCGCCAAAACAGCTAAGCCAGTTTTGATCAAATTTGGTAGGAATGTTTGTTACAACATGCCCTATGAAAATTGTCTCAGGGGCACCCTACCCCCCCCCCCCCCCCCAATTTTTGTGTGGCTTCTGTAGCAACCAGATGGTAAAAAAAAACTATTTTCAACTTCTCTAGAATGGCAGACTCAATTTTGATAAAACTTGGTAGTAATGTTTCATAGAACATGCATTATGAAAAGTATGTCCAGGGTGGCTTCCATAATAGTGGCATGTTTTCCATAGCAACCATATGGAAAATATGTTTTTGACTTCTTCTCCAGAACAACCCAGTCAGTTTCAATAAAAACTTGGTAGGAATGTTGGTTAGTGTGTTTTGTTCAAATCATGTCTGGGGTGTCTCCCCTAGCAACTAGTAGCTTGCACAGCAAACATATGGAAAATCTATTTTCAGCTTCTCCAGATTGGCTGACCAATTTTTGATCCATCTTAGTTGGAATGTTTTTTAAGATATTTTCTATTAAAATTGTTTGTAGCCTGGCTTGCCTAGCAACAGTGTCACTTCCTGAGCAAGTAAGTGGAAATGTTTTTTCATCTTCTTCTCTAGAATGGTTGAGAGATTTTAAATCAAACTTGGTTGGAGTGTTTCTCAGGACACTATCAAAATTATGTCTGACATGGCTTCCTTAGTAGTAATGCGGTTTCCATAGCAAACATATGGAAAACCTATTTTCAATTTCTTCCTCAGAACGACCGTGCCAATTTTGATCAAACTCAGTATAAATGTTTCTTAGGACATGTTCTATCAGAGTTGTGGCTCCCCTAGCAACAATGTGGCTTCCATAGCAACTAGGTGGAAAACCTACAAATGACATTTATCTCATTTCAAGTATGGCTAGCTGTTACTACTTTATACAAAATAACTATCATAGAATGACTTTCCACAACTGTCTTTCCATATAAGACCAGATGTGATGGGTAGAGTCCTAGCATGAACACCTTTCACATTCATACCAAAGATACTAATGCACCATCTAGTCCAGCTGAAGTTACTCAGAAACACAGTTAAATGAACATGTCAAATGCCATCAATTTCTACCAAAAAATCTGGAAATTGTCCTGACATGGATGTCCTTCAACTTGGGGCACCTGCCTTTTTACTATATTTGCCTTTTAGACCAATATATCATAGGTGAGCAATTTCAGGCACATGATTTACATGCATTTAGATGCATTTTTGATGCAAATGTTCCCATATAGTATACAGGTAGCATACATTGTTGCCCTTGTCTCTTTATATGTGCATTCATCCACACATCTGAAACATATTTTGACTTGATAACAGTAAACAAAATTAATGTACAGTGAAACATAGATTATCCAGACTAATTGGGAAACATTTTTTGTCCAGATAATCAATCATCCGGATAATCACATTTTTGTCAAAAAGTAGAACTGGATGGATTAAATACATCTAATTGTGTTAGACTGTATGTATCATAATTAAGTAAATATTACAGTGTTGTCGACATTTTACATGTTTAAGAGAAGAAAAATAGAAACAATGAAAATAATATTAAATAACCTTCTAGGTTGAGTTTGATATTTAACCTGCTTCTTTAATATTTTACAGAGTTATTGTCCTTTTTCAGTCTTGTCTGTTTTTACTCATTAACTGTACAGTTGCGTTTCATTGATAACTGGCAAAATCTGAATTTTAATTTAAATGAATAATTAAAAAGTCATTAACTTCCATTACTTCAGTGTATAAAAATGGTGTGGCATTAAATCCACAAAAATTTGTATCTACATATAAGTGAATTCACAAACATTAGTACCTACATATAAACATGAATAATATATATGTATACAAATATAGTGTTTTTAAAAGCTTTGGTTATAGAAAAACTGTAATTCTTTTCTTGACAGATGTATAGGATTTATGAGGGATTTTCCATAACCAATGTTTGTATTACCATGAAAACTCAGAAGTTTAGCAGTATGTGCAATGTTACTACTTCAAAAAATATGTTACTTATGCTGCTATTGCAGATAAGTATGTTATGACAATACAGATGTGCACATGTCCAGGAATACTTTTGTCATTCAATATTTCTTTGGTTTTTTTTATTAAGATACTGTAGATCAAACTGTATTTTGTTATTAAGATACTGTAGATCAAAATATTTTTAGCATTGTTAAATTTTTGCAAATGCAGTTATCTCAGCATTGTATCGACATAAAATCTTCAACAACAACTGATATGTAATGCAATATTGTTTACATGGTAGTGAACAATATTTTAGCGAATGTAGTTTCCACATTAAATTTGCTAAAACTTTGTGCTTGCTAAACATTTTTAATTTATAGTAGTTAATTGATGTGGAATATTTTTAAAAAATATCATTGGATATATGTCTTGGTGATATTTTGTATATGACTGTAAACCATGAACAGTGATACAAAATAAAATATATTTTTCCACCAATTCTTACAAGACTTTTCTATTTTATTAAAACATGGTGTTTTTGGATTAGGTTTAATTTGTTTACTAAGTAAATATATTAGTAGGCATTCATTTGCAAATGTCGTGGGTAAAGTCTTATTTCCTATGTAATTATTTTTTGTCCCCTGCCTTTTTAAAGAAAAGTTAGGGGACATGGTGTTCACATTGATCGAATCTGACTGAAATCATTCCGACAGGAAGACCTCTTAAGTTTATACAAATGATGCTGACCCTGCTTCAAATATGGCTGCAGTTGCCGAAGAAAGAAAAGCTAATGTTACTAAAAATAGAAAAACCTTAAAACGTCTTCTTCTCCAAAACTGTTGAATACAATTAAACAAAACTTGACAGAAACCATCCAGGCATAAAGACTTTCAAATTTGTACAAGTGATGCCTATCCATCATCAAATTTGACTACCATTACTAAACATAGACAAACCTTTAAATGATGTCTTCTCCAAAACTGCTGAATAGAATTTGATGAAACTTGATAGAAAGCAGCCTGGCATAAATACCTTTCAAGTCTGTACAAATTATGCTGATCCACACTAAAAGTAGAAAAACGTACACAATTAGTAAAAAAAAACTTGAACTGATTTTGACCAACTTTGACACAAAGCATTATGGTATAGGGGCTTTTCAGTATTGAACAAATTATGCTGATGTGCCATCAGTTATGGATGAAGATATAAAAACTAAAGAAACCTGGAAACAAATGTTTTCATAACATATGCAATCAACAGCATTTGGTGAAATGTTCAGTAGAAAGCATCCTACTGACCCAGATTTCTTGGCCAACTGCTCTTGCATGTAGTTATTAGGCAATCTCAGATGCATTTGGGCCTTTTCGTCTATTACACTTTCCTTTTCACTCTATAATTTTAGAGCCATTTGAGATGAAGGGATAAAACTTGGTATAACTATATATCATTGCTAAAAGTTGAGTGCTACATTGGGGGTTCTATAGTCAAGGCAAAGGTCATAGGTCAATATTTTAAGTTTCAGTCACATTTGCCCATCAGCTTTTTAAATTAAGACCTGTTTAAGACAAATGGATAAAACTTGGTATATTTACATATTGTCACTAGAAGATGTGTTGCATTTCATGTTTTGTGTCTTATCTGCATGTTCAAAGTCATAATTTTCTGCTTCTGCTTTATATCATAAAAGCTGTCAAAGGTAGAGAGATGAACCATGGTATACTTTTGTTTCTCAGTTTGATAGCCTCTTGTGTATCACAGTCAAGGTTTTATCTACAAGGTCAAGTTCACTGCTCAATATTTTTACCCCTTTTATGCACTTTTACTATAATGCCCATTGAGATAGGGAATAAAACTTGGTTACTTTCCATGTCTGCCCAGTAACTTTACAGCTCAGTTTGTAAGGTCATAGATTTCATTACTGTGAACTTTTGTGACCTAACCATAGTAGGTGGGGGCAACAAATTCACTGAATTTGCTTGTTTTTACTAATCTTCAGCAAATGTCATACAAGTTACAGGCCTTATATGTTTTTAAACCATACATTTTTAGTTGAATTTTATTAAATGGTTATTTTTTTATGCCACTAGTTCCTAGTTATCAGATTGCACTTAAATTCCCCAAGGGTAGGATCCTAAGATGTGGGCCAGAAGGTCAAGCTAAAAGACACATTAATGGGATCATTTTCACTTTGGAGAAAACAAATTGTGAAAATAAGTTACTTGACTTCATTTAGAACTGCATTTGCTTGCCCAGATCTCCTTGTTGACTTTTGTAGATAATAAAAAAGCACATTTTCAGCTGATCCTGAGTCCCAGTGTTTAATCTTGTACAAAAGATATGTCTTGTAATGGTAGCTCCATGCCATAGTAGTCCGGCCATGTATCATGTATATACAGTGCAAAAACAGTTTAAAGAAAAAAAAATGTAAAATTTATTTGTTATGCTTTCTGTATGTAATTAGGAGGCATAGAGTATTTGCTATGTCCATCTGTCTGCCTGTAGGCGTTCTTGTTTCCAGACCATAATTCTAAAAAAAAGTTAAATGTATTTCAACCAAACTTGGTATACATGTCAAGCAAGTTACACAGAGGTATCTTTTCCACATTAATTTTTTTTATGTTACCATGGAAATAACATGTACTGCAAGTAGTATATAAACTGACAATGATGGACCATACATGTAGGGTACTAGCATAAGTAGTATAAGAATTTATAGTGCTGCACTGTAGGTCACTTTCAGAATGAGTGTTTTCATAAGCAGGAATTGATGAGTAATGCCATCTCTAGTACTAATAATTGTACCCATACATACTTAGTCACCAGGATATCATAGCCTCAATCTATCCAAATATCAATCAGGGCTATGATATCATAGCTAAGGTCATCTCTAGCAAACCCTTGTTGTCTCTGTTTCTAGATAGGGACATAAGTTACATTTCAATAGTCTAAAGGTTCTATGGTACGAAAGAAATGTTCACCGTTTCAAAGGTTCATTGATTCAAATGGTGATCAATCCGAAAGAGGGGCTCAATGGCCCTATAAGGTTCAGTGCTACGAAGGTGCCTTAGTCCATAGGTTCATTGGTCAGAAAAAAGGGTTAAATGTTCCAAAGGTTCTGTGGTCCGAAGGTGCATTAGTTGGAAGATTCATTGGTCTGGAAGAAGGGTTCTATGTTCTGAAGGTGTATTAGTCCAAATGTTTCATTGGTCTGAAACAAGGGTTCAATACTCCGAAAGTGCGTTAACTTGAAGATTCAAATGGAATGAAAGAATGGAAATATATAATGCTCCAACCAATGAACCCATTTTCAAATACTTTCAGACTTGTGAACCCTTTTTAAAATATTTCTGGACTAATGAACCTTTAGACTAATAAGCCCCTTGTCAAAAACCTCGGGTCTAACGAAGCTTCGAACGTGTGAACCTTTCAACGATTTCCTTCGAAGTTATGAACCCCCAGATCAATGAACCTTTGCACTATTGACCCCTATATTCTTCAAACTTGCGAACCTTTGGAACAATGGAACTTTGGGCTAAGATGTTCAGAAAATAGAGCTCTTGAACAAAAATAGTTCAGACTTATGAACCTTCAGACAATTGATCTTTCAGAACATCGAGCAGTTACCATGGACATGTGTGTCTCTAGTTGTCAAGCAGCAATAGCTAGTAAGATTCTTTGTTCAAGTTTATGACAGGTATGTATGGATTTGTGTGTGGTTACAGTGTAGAATGGTTTGCAGTGGAGATATGGTGCTCTGCAGAATGTATGTACTACATTTGGGTCAAGGTCAATGTACAGTATGTATACTACATTTGGGGCAAGGTTTTCAACTCTATTGCATCAGACTATATAAGCAATTCCCCCATTTAACTTTTCACACATTGAGTTTAGACAGGTAGAATTAAACAATTAAAGTAGATAAAACAACTTATATTTTTTGCGTCAGTTTCGTTAAGTTCTATAAAAAAAGAAGTCGCTGTGCTCGGTCTTCTGGGATATAACTTTGAAGCCACCAAATTACATCAACACCGGTTTAGTGCTCGATACCTTTCTACCCATTGTAAAAATGAAAGTAGGGATATCGGAGAAAAATTCCTGGAAATTGTGCCGTGTTTTCCAAACAGGTTTCCAAAGACAAGCTGAAAGTACCACATTGTGATTGAATAAGGTAATTATAAAATAAGCTTCAAATCAAAATTTGATATTGTCTTTAAACGCCTACAGTACAGTAGACTGTCATAACAATTGGACTAAATCGTTCATATATTCATTTGTTAAAGCTCGGCTAGCAGAGAAACGCCTCAACGTTTCAAATATTTCGCAAAAAAAAAAAAACACCCCACCAACTAAAAACAAACCGTTTACCGTTATGTTGGATAAATAGTGTTAATTCTCACAGATTTATTTATGTCAGATTATATCGTCCAGATAATGTATTTCTGTGGATCGCTTATTTCTGAGGATAAAACTCCAAACACACATTTGTGAACTATTACTAACACTCTTTTATTTCTCCTATGACCGTTTTGCAATAGAAACAGAAAAATGTACATTCTTCATTTTTTAAAGGTATACCTTTGACGCTTCGATCCATCTTCCTGTTTGTACTTGCAAGAACCTCTTTCGAACAGTATTCACTGGTGCGGGTCAGTGCTTTGTTAGTGTAAAGAAAAAAAGTATATGCGACAAGTATACCACCCCCATCCCCCACCCCAAAAAAAATATATGTTTCAGTGTCAATATCTCGCATTGTAGGACTAATTAGAAAAGACGAAGAATGATGTTGTTAAATATTATAAAAGGTATTTGCAGATAAAAACAGGATAAAAACGGTGTTTATATCTAAATTCTGTAATAGTTCAGTTTATAAACCTTCTTTCAAAGACACAGGTCAGGAAGTGTAACAGTTTCTGTAGGGAGTCTGTTCCATTGCACAAATAAACAATGTATTAGTAAAAGTTCACAACTGTGTATATGTTGCGAATAGAAAGATGATGCAGGTGTCAGGTTTGTCTTGTTGTGAGTTGCTGGAGGAAGTGGTATTGCAACTAAATCATGGTAAACTTGGTACTACATAATAAGTCTTGCATCAGCCAGTCTGTTTTCCAAAAAGCCTCCAACCTTATATTGCAATTATTTAACTCTGTTATTGGGTGAGTGTATGTTTTTATTCCTTCTTCCAGCATTGAACTATCTCAGTTTTTATTTTATTATTCTTCTGTTGTATATAAAGGCTCCAAACAGTACAAGCGTACTCAACCAGAGACCTTACTATTGTCTTATATGCCATTTCCCTAGAGCCTTCAATCTTTGGTTTAATGTTGCATCTGAGGGAACCCAGTCTATTATTTGCTCTCTTGAGGACTATGTCAGTGTGCTTATTCCAAGTAAGATAAGATAAGATAATTTATTGTTTTTCATCCAACAAAAGGTTATGACAATGATAACAATGTATTATTAAATATGTAATATAAGATGTTATCATTCAAATCTTGCATGCAGCCTGTCACACTTGCCTGTAATCTCCCCATCATTTACAAGACACATATATATACTTAAAATAAATGTTCAGTTTTTAAAACATTTAAAAATAATCCATAATAATGTATTATTCCAAGTATAATATGTTATTTATATCTGCACCAAGGTATTTGACACTATCAGTGGCTTCATGGACCTGACCATGCAGAGTATATTTGTGTCTAATGGGTTGTTTGGATCCAGAAATGTGTAGGACTTGGCACTTACCTGGTTTAAACTCCATATTTTAATATTATCAACAACAAATAACCTGAATTTGTGAAAAAATGAGCCAAATATTGTAACCACTATGTTATTGCATACTTTTACTTTACTAACTGTATTCTAGCCACCTTTCCAACTTTCGAATTGTTGCACATAAATTCATATGCATACAAGAAGATTTTAATGAAAGTAGGTTTGCATACATCCTTTGTGGAAACAGGTGACACAATTTGCAGAAGACTGTAAACTTGTGGTCATGACTAACTATTTGCAGATTACTAAGAGAAAGATTCACATAGATTATATATTTGAATAGCCCTTTTATTAATGCAAAAGATATGCCAATGTTTTAAATTTTAATTTTTATACATTATTTTATCAAACAATTCATTTGCTTATATTCATGGAAACACATAATTCCATGATAATGTTTTGTACATAGGGTATTGGTAATACACAGGGATTTAAAATATTTCCAGGGCAAGCTGACTGGAAAATTGAATTTGCCATTGGGAAATTTGAGCTTGCCCCAAACATAATATCCCAACATGAGTAACAAAAATAAGATAAAATAAAATATGGGATATTTTAAGGAAATTGCATTATATTTATTTTAACTTTTGTTTTCTTTTTATTTTAATTGGCACCTTAAAACCATGTGCCGATGATTAAAATTTTAAAAAATATATATGTAAATAATACATGCAGATAGATATGTAGATGAGAAAGAGTTAGAATGCAGATATAGTTAGAAGAGCAAAAACAGACATGTACATGTATATAGACAGAAACATGGATAAGTAGAAAAAGGTTTGGAAATAGCTAGATTTTTAAGTAAGAGAGAGAGAGAAATGTTTAGGTAAAAGACCTTGAACTGAAAAATTAAACAACCAATAACAGAACTGCGTTAATTTAATTTTAATCATGTTTTAATATATAACATTTTTCTTTATATAAGTTTCCACTTAAGTTCTAATGATCATGCAGATTTAAGTATCTATCCAGTAAAAATAAAACAAGGTCAAAATGAGTCCATCACTAAAATATTCCATAAATATCAATGATTTCACTCTCTGCTATTTTTTCTGGGGTGTGTTGTGTCCACTCACATCTGCTTCTGCTTCCACATTAACAATTATCATCTAGTCATCTTGAAATCGGTGACATGCATCAAAATATTTGACAAACCAACTTTTGAGAATGATTGGAGAACACTTATTTTTAACCATTTAATTGTTTGCCAAGCAGTAAGTATGTATTGGTCTCCTGGAATTATCACGTAAACAACATATCATAAACACCGCTTGTGGGTGCTATATTTTCGTAACATAAATTACGCTTTGAACAAAATCCTCCTGGTGGTTAATTGTTAGAGATGAGTGCCTTTTATTTCCAAACACACGTGTCGAAGAAATCTCATGAGTTATATTATTAACAATTAACACCTATCCCGGTACTCACCTTAAACTCCGCGACATGAATCAAAATAAATCTTTGACAAGCCATTTGTTTAGAGTAGGCAAGCTGACAAACTGCCCAATACTAACTTAGGACATGAAAGTCAGCGAATTTCTGATACATACAAATATTATGATTAAAATGTAACTGATAAGTTAAAATATAAATATTTATTCCTTATTTGTCAAAACTTACTTTAAACAGTCAATATTCTCATTATCACGTCTGCATGAGAAAATGTGAGACTGACCTTGACATTGATTACAAGATGGAAATGACGTACCGTTACTATACATCATAGATGACAAAAACTGGCCAGTTATGTAGAAGAAGAATGCGGTACATATAAACACTTAATAAAGGTGCTTATATACGTAATGTGGTGAGATCACAGGGTATAAAACTTGCAGAACATAAAGCATTATGAACTGAACAGCACCCCTTGTCAGTAAAATAGCTCATACAGAGCTAATGTTTTATGTGTTTTACCCAGACCACCAACGTTAAATAATATTTCTTGCATCTCTATCTCTCTCTCTCTCTCTCAATTTTTTTGACTTGCCTGCTGGCAAGTGCTTTGCAAACTTGAGCTTCCCGAACCAAATTTGAGCTTGCCCCAAGAGTCAGACAAGTTGATTTGTAAATCCCTGCATACATGATAAGAATAAGAAACCTTCAATATAAATGCCTCCAATAGACACAAAAAATTCTTTGCTTTTATGAAATTTGTGCTTGAAGACACTTGTGCTAAGGAAGTGAAGAGAGTTTGGAGAAAGAAAAGATCTATGCACTCTTAATGATTACTTGCTATGAATGGACTTCATTCTATTTTTGATTTTGATTATTGAGTGTGAAGCTGCTCTATACAGGACACACATGAAGAAGAAGTAACGAGTTTATTTTTAGCAATGAAAAATATAGCATATGCATTTGACCAAAAGTAGTTTCTGCAATGTTTTATTCTTTTCTGACATCACTGGCTGTTAGAGCTGTGTATCACCAGCCATGTCACCTGGGCCTGAAAATTATGATGGTCCAAAGTCCAGCACCAATCTTTGCCTGTGGACCTGTCATATATTACCAGCAGTAGCATGTCAGATATTTAATATTTCTTAGTTGTTCTCACATATTAAATAAATTGTGTTGTTTAATACTTAAAATGTCTGAAAAGTCATATTAGTGCACTGATGCAAGCAGAAATTGATCGGTCGGTAGTGAGAACCTGGTAATATAACACATTACCATGAATAGGCAAATTTAGTATGCAATACACAGAGCACTAGCCTAAGCTAAGTCAATCCGACATTTGTCTTTCCTCAAACTCAGCTAAAACAAAGTATCTACTGTGTGGGTTTACCGAGACTTAGTTGCTAGACCAGTGCTTGGCTTATGTGGACCTGGGTGCTGTAGAGTCCTACTGGTCCTGGAGCAGAGAGTTAGAAACAAAATTTTCAGGCCCTGCATGTTATATAATGATGTGTATCATGTTAATTGACCAGTCGTGTGATAAACCACATTTAACTTGTGACAGTGGTGAAAAGGTGTGCCAGGAACCTTTGTAACCCAGACAGTAGATACTCAGAACAATTTGTTGGTGGTGTGAAGTTATAGAATAGAATAAAATGATAATAGATAAATAAATACATAAAATAAGAATGCAGTGCAAATAGGTTTATACAAAACAATAAATTAAAACAATCATGAGAGAGAGATTAATTGATTGATAGATATCTGTATTTTCTCCACTGTTACCAAATTACAATCGATCATAAAAAATACATAAAGAATGAATAATTGACAATTTTGCAGTAATAGGTGAAATGAAAATATGAAATATCAAACACCAAATACCCTTAACAAAGTTGCATGTGTGCTGCATATCCAGCATGGAAATTAACAAGAGAATTTATACCATTAGGTAAATATGAATAGTCATTTAATTATTCTACACCTAGAAGATGTAAAAAAAAGAGCTAGAGGATAAAATTACACAAGCTGATATAAATATGGTCAGAGCATAAATTTAAAGAAAATAAAGGGAGTAACAAAACACAGTAGATATACATGTAGGCCTGGTGCAGAGTCAGATGTATTATATACCTTTTCCACATGGATGCAACAGTTGTGATTCACAAAAGATGGAAATACATAATTTGATCATTACTAATATTAAATCATGGGTTATCAATCCCAAAAGAGTATGGAGAAAATCGATATCAGAGATTAGATCTAAGTACATTTAAACATGCAAATTGAATTTATTGATAAAAAGGAGAGAGACAGTGAGAGAAGGGGGATGTTTCAAATGTAAAAGGCACAAATCTAATCCCTTATTATAGAACTGGATATTTAGGAGGGAAATTCCCATTTTTCATCAGAAATATTAGCCAAAAGCTGGAGGATTGAAGTTCCCAGACTGGTGTTACATTCCCATCCTGTTTTGGGTTGTCTGGACAACAAATTCTTTCTCTCTTTAAAAGGACACTAGGCACCAGCTGCATGGGCTTTTATAAGTATGGTCACATGTTTATGTGGCAAAACTAGTTTTGTCTTACGATCTATAAATAGAGTCAGGTAGTCCATACTTTTAGCAGTATGCTGGGGTTTTCTCACTTGGTTGATGGCTAATCCTTCCCTGAGTCACAGCAGCATTTAGCCACTTTGTCTTCAAAACTGAATCACAATTGAATGTGTTTACGCACTGCTTCAAACTTTACCATCCCAACTACCGAAATTATGTTTTGCATTATGTATGGAGTAAAATCCAACTGCAAAGAAACATTGTCATTGATCACAAACTAGCCAGTACCGTATATACTCGCTTATAAGTCGACCTTTTTTACTTAGAATTTGACTCATGCAGAGTAGGGGTCGTCTTATAAGCGCGACATTAAAAAAATATATAAAATCTTGGGGTAATGTTGGAAACTCTAGATGTTTGCAGTACATAAAAATACTGTTAATTCATATATTTTTACGTTTTCATGCCACTATTCCTATGCAGTAATGCATATATGGTTAGCACTGTGTTTATCCGTTTCATGACGGTATTCATTACATGATACATGTATCTACAGTTATTTGGATTTTATCAATTTGAAAATATTACCGGTAAATTAAATACTACCTACCGCAAAATGAAGTGTCCGTCAATGTTTACCGTGGGTGTTTACTAGTAAGTATATTGCCTCCATTTTCGTGCAAGTCCGAACAACCGGTATTTGTATTAATAATTGTGTTTTGCTGTATAAAGACTGTGCTTGATGCAATACAAGTTTTGATTTAATTTGTATTTTCCTTTTCCACAAGTCAGATTTAATTTCCAAGTGATATTTCGCAAGTTATCTTCCAGTGCACGTGGGCCGATAAGCCTTTGGCTTGTAAAGGGACTCACTTTGTTTTCAAGTTGACAATCCTTTTGATCGAGCTGCCAATCTATACTTGTTCAGTGCCAAGTAGAGCAGTGATCTCCCCAGAAATTTTCGATAGCATCGGGGTACGCGTGTTTGGGTCATAAAATGTTTTACAAAGCGCGTGTTAATGTCATAAAAGCAAAACAAATTAATATAAAGGAAATAAAAAGAAGTGCATATATTTACATATTATTTTTTATTTACCTAAGTTATAACAGTAACAACAATGCATATCTCATTTATTTCTTAATTTAAATAAATGATATTCGTCTTTTCTTCATTTCACCATATAAACTAACTGCAACATCACAATTAAAGTCTTTTAAGGGTTGTCCTTCAGTACTGATTGTCATCAGGTAGTTCAGTAACCTCTGTGACAACCTGTTCCTTAAAACACTCTTAATTCTATTCATTGAGGAGAATGACCTTTCACAATCTGAAAAAAATGGAACATAAAATTCATTAATGGATGTACAAAAAAGAGACAAATATACCTGAATCCTAATTAAGTTAATTACCATGGAAAAATTCTTCAGGTACAATTTACACAGCATACCTGCAAAATATATATGTAATTACATAGTCTTATTTTCAAGAATTTGATATAGACCGGGTGGAATAAACTTTTGAGGTGATGACTTCACTGAATAATAAGTAAGAATATGGATTAAATTATTTTAGTTATATTTATAAAGGAATACTTTTTATTTATATCTTTTCAAAAGAAGTAAAACTGGAAGGTAAAAATTGTTCCGTTTATTACTTGGATAGACAGAAAAGAGAAATGAGAAATTAATAGGGCAGCACTCACTTAAGTTAGCAATATGGAAAACTTACCATCCGATCCAGCAATTTCCACCCAAGGGAATAACGTCTTCCATTCATTATTAAATCCCGTCCTTCGTTTCTTGATATCATTCTTTTTGGAAATCATGCTGGCACTATTCGTGATGCCAATTTCTGATTGTTGTAACCAGGGTAACATGGCCAGGCGCTGGGTAATTTTTCGTTTCTTGGAAGGTGGTGTGTTCATTTTTCACAATAATTTTTAATTTAATCGGTGTAACTGCTTTGGCTGTTAATGAAAACAACTGACATATATATAACACACTACCAGTAGACTCCATTGTTGCTGGCCAATCATGTGACTAGGTGCAGACGAAACCCTCACCAAAGGTCGCGCACCGGCGGTCACGCAAGCCATAATAATGGTTAAGGGAGTGAGCAGTTATCCTGGATTATCTTAATAAAATACCCCAGAAGAGGTAAGAACAGGTGTCATTTGAGTGGGGCTTTGAATTAGGTGACAGAATGTTTGTTTAACAGATTAATTTTATAAGGGTAGTGGGAAACATCAAAGCGTAGCGGCACAAGAGCATAGCATAGCGGCTGGTTCTAAAGCGTTGGGGTTGTCGGAGTTTGAAACGATAGCGTAGTGGGCCCGCTACGGTAAAAGGCCCTTGGGAGAACACTGAAGAGTACTACAACTTCCTGTGCATATATTTTGACCTTAATCCCTTTGCTTGTAAAGGCACCACACTCTTTGTTTTCCCACGTGACAACCCTTTGATCAAGCCGTGGGTTTGATACAAGTTCAGTGCCAAGTAACAGGATGGCTATTTGAACTCCCTGTGATCTTGCCGCACAATTGACACGTGTTCAGTTGCAGCCTTTAATAGATTTCTGACTTTATGATCAAATTGTTACTCACAGAGTCCAAGCTCAGTCTTTGCATAAGCACCTGCATATGACAGTAAAGCCGAGAATCGGAGTCGGACGAGATTTACGATGACTAGACGACGACGATTTACAATGACTAGACGACGATGTAGGATTTCAGAACTTTATCAGACAATGAGGATTAATTCTTGGACTTTGTACCAGATGACATTAGATAGTGACATTTATAGGATACCGTGAATCACAAAAATGTTGACTTAAATTTTCATTGTTTATTTTTACGACGTGTGGAATTAACATATTACGGGATATTGTGAATCGGATCATTCTGAACTTCTATTTTTATACCGGTATGTGACCTATAATTGAATTCGTGGATTTATCATATAAATGGATTTAAAATGTCAAGCATTATGGATTTCAATGGACTTTATTACACAAAGATGGACAAATTGTAAGTTGTCAATTTATTTGTGACATATTTCACTCAATAATATAATTGTATTTTACACTGGTTTTGTCTTTATTTTTCTTATCTATCTATGCAGTTTGGCTTGTTTATATTTCCAAAGTGCGTTTCTGACTCACTAAGAAGTCACCCCTTCAGACGGATCTGACTTCCAAAATACACCCCGACTTATAGGAGGGTCAAAGAGAAAATCACTTTTTGCAGCCCTAAAAAGGGGGGGGGGGGTCGACTTATAGTCGAGTCGACTTATAATCGAGTATATTAATATACGGTAATCTGTAATAAAGATGGCTTAAATATTCTTATTAAAAGCATTGAAGTGTAATAACTTGTTTACTATTGGAAACTAATTTCAAGGTCACTTGGATCAAAGATTATAAAATGCAAAATACATATATAAATAAAGTCCTAAATGGTACTTTACATGTGTAGATAGGTGGCTCATTTTGTGTGCAGCAAGTAAAAAAAGGTACTGTATAATGCATAATCAAGTATGTTATCATTTAGTAGGAAGATTTGACAAACTTTCAAATTTTCCTTAAGGCTTCACTCAACAGTTGCTTATGAAAGACCATGGGATAAATTGTTGATTAAAGATACATCCATACTTTATCCCCATATTTCTTCCTCATTATTTTACTGTGCTGTCAAGAATGCATGATTTCATGTTGTATCTACAAGGCATGATTTTAGTGCAGAAACATATTTGTGTTAGCCACATTCAAGATTTAAGTTTTGGCCTACAATGTACAGGAGTCCATTTTCTCCTAACTCTAAACATTGATGGTGAGTAATTTTGTGGCAAATCAGTTGGTTCATGATCCACTTTCCTCTTCATTAAAGTTACATTTGGGATGCAATTGTCACCACCTTATACGTAAGATCTCTCCAATTTTGTTCGGGATATGTTTTTTATGGGTTTGAAGATCTAGAGTTTTAGAGATTTTCACACATTGTGGGGAGCTGGGTTGCTATGACTCTCAAGGAGGGTAAACAGAAGGATCAGTTTTGCAATGCCATTCTTTTTCACTGATTTGATTTCTCCATTCTCTGACAAATTTTTAAGATGTATTCATGTTGATGGTTATGGAGTTTTAATTTGATAGCAGGTGACTTCAGAGATGAGAAGGTACATTCTTGATTCCAGGTGTGGCCAAAAACTCTTAAATGCTACCTAAGGAGACAGTTTTATACATGGTTTAAGCAGCCTCATTATTATAGACTTCATTCAAGAAAATGTTCATTTTCTGGGAGTCAATTGTTATTTTAGGTTATGTATCAGTATATATTGTCCTGTATTGATAGTTTGAGTCTCTATTGTGGATACACTCTCAGCCAAGAAAATAGCGTGATTTATCAATGTATTGATGTTATTAAACCACCTCTATAGGCTGTGACAGAGAACAGCACAAGCTGCAATTCACAAATGCATGCATTAGCAGTTTTAATAGGAGTCCAACAGGTGCTGTACTGATAGGTGGTTGATTCAGTGAGTGATTACTAGTAAACAGTGTATGGAAAGATTTAGTGCAATAGATAGATTAATAGAAGAGGAATTAGACTTTCCATATGGGTATAAAAGTTAGTCCACATAATCGAATTAAATAGTTGCAAGCTGCCTGAAATCCTGAATTTCCTTGGGGCAGACCCCTCATCATTGAATTTGCTGCTGTATGTTTTTTTTCTGATATGGTCAGTTATGTCTGAAAATACAGTAGAACCTATCTTAAAAGACCACCCTTTCTGCCAAAACTTCATGATCTCTTAAGACAAGTGGTCTCTCTTGACAGGTCATAACACTATTTTGTCAATTTGTGCATTTAAGAATCTGGTCTCAAGGCAGGTGGTCTCTTGTAGTAGTGGTCTTTCAAGACAGGATGTAATGTAATAAAAGTGGCAGAGAACAAATTGTTGGTGAAACATATATATAGATAAGTAAATCAATTGGATCTCTGGTCCATAGCTCCCTGTATCATTTTTAAAACGTAAGTCTTGAGAGGAGTCATTTTCAGACTCCTTAAAAACTGATAGTTTGGTGTGAGACCAAAATGTTAACACCAAGAGTCCAGTCCAGGACCAAATTTTTGAAACTGATAGTCCAGGACCAGAAACTTGAAGTCTTGGAAGTATGGGCTCTCAATGTCTTATCAGAGTTTGATTCTTTTGCACATGAAGAAATGTTTACTCTCCATTACGATGATAAATCTGCATGTTTGTTTTTGGTTGTAATACAAAGCAAATCATGCAAGAAAAAATGCTTTGGTTTTGAATGGAATACCCTTTTTCTTTTAAACTTTCTATGTTTGCTTGTTTATGTGCAAGTTAAAATTAAAGTTACAAGTTAAAGTTTTGTTTTTTACTTAACCTTGACAGTATGTTATAAAAATAGTCTGATGTTTCTTATTAAGTCCCTTCCTGGACAGTTTCCCACATATTTAGTTCTAACAGTGAATATGTTTTATTTATAAATATTCTTTGCTGTCTGATGCATTTTAAGCTTTTTAAAAAAAAAAGTATGGAACATATTCCTGGAGATTTGTTTTGTGGAACAGTTCAACATGTGGATTTAGTTGGGTGTAGGCATTGGATCCAAATGTTATAGTATAGAATTGCACAGGGGCAATATGTAGATGACAATCTTAACTTTGAAACAATAGAATTAATATGCAATGCAACAGAAGTTGTTTGTATACCTTCAGTTTCATATTTGTGTACTCTTTAGACAATGAGCACAGTTTAATTTAATTAACAAGAAAGATATCTTGCAAAGTAAAGCATATTTTATTTGTCACCTTTTCAACAACAACAACAGCAAACTTTTACTTGTACTAAATATTATTTGAATATACCAGTGTATTTTCCAGGACAGCAAGCAGTTTTGTTGAAGCTCAAGAATTATTGCAGAGGTGGTAGAGGCTACCCAAAAAACATGGCTCATGGTGGATATCAAGTTCGAGGTCAAGGTCGAGGTCAAAGAATTTCATTGTATGGTACTCAAGATGTATATAGTGGACATCAAAGAGGGCACATGCAAAGAAATCAGGATGAAGCAAATTATGCGTATACCACACATGGAAAATGGAACCATGAAGCCAATAGTTACCCATATCAGGGATCAAGTCCCCAAAAAATGCAGCATAATCCACCTAAAGCACAAAATCCACAACATAGTCCTGGAAAAAGGATGAGTATGGTAATGTACCTTTTAAGTGTTTACCATCCTGTTTATAGTTTGTTTACAATCAAACCTGCCCATAGAGGTTAAATTTGGAAGTGTCAGGAAAGAAATTTTAATAAAAGAGTATCTTGAAAATGTCATTACTTTTTGCACAGATAAGAAAAGGTAAAAAAATTATAGATCATATGAAGAGCATAGGATTTCATTGTAATAATTAGGACCCCCACTCAAAAAGGTGGCAGAACCCAATAGTAATCACATTGTTCATCTGTTAGCAAATTAATTTCTGCAATATAACTTTACTGGGTATTGTTGAATTTTAACCAAATTTGGTGTGCAACATTATAGGGATGATACGTCAGAAGAATTGGATTTCCAGCCTTTTGTGATAATTTAGAGGATTTATGACTGCTGATTCCATGTCCTTCAGTTTCTGCAGCTGAACATTACTAAAGATAGTTGGATTTCAACCACATTTACAACTTTATATCGATTTGACCTTGAAAGAATTTGATTTCCAACTTTCCATGACATCATATGCAGAAGTTATGGTCCCTGGTTGCCCATTCTGCTGACCTTTGCATCAGCAACATAACTTTACAAAGGTTTGTTATATTTCAACCAACTTTAACATGCTGCTTTATATTAATATGTCATTGAATGATTCTTATTTCTAGTATGTCATAGCATCATTACAGGAGTTATGGCTCCTGTCTGTCTTCCTGACTGGTTTCTATAGCATAACTCTACAGTTGGGTTTCATGGATTTTAGCCAGATTTGGGATACAGTTTTATATTGATGAGACCATGAATGAGTTTGATTTCCAGCATTCCATGACATCCTTCAAAGAAGTTATGGCCCCTGATTTCCCATCCTCCTAACTTTGGTTTCAGCAGTATATCTTTACTAAAGATTATTGGATTTCAACAAAATGTACTATGTGCCTTTATACTGATAAGACCTTGAATTAGTTTGATTTATCACATTACACAAAATCATTTATAGGAGTTATGTCCCCTGGTTGTCCATCATCCTGATTTGGATTTCTGCAGCATTACTATGTCAAGGATGATTGCATTTCAACCAAATTTGACATGGAGCTTTATGTTGAGGAAACCTTGAATGGGTTTTAATTTGCAGAATTTAATTACCAAGGATTGTTGGGTTTCAGTCAAAAGTTTTGGCATGCATCTTTATGTTGATGAGACTCTGAATGAATTTAATTTACAGCTGTCCACAGTATCATTTAGAAGAGTTATAGCTCTTGATTGCCTATCCTTCTACCTTAAGTTTCCACATCATAACTTACAAACAAAATGTTGGATTTCAACCAAATTTATTATGCACCTTTATATTGCTGATGCCCTCACATAGATGGATTTCCAGCATTCCACGTCATTGTTTAGAGTTGTGGTCACAGATTATGCCCATCTTCTTCTAACTTTGCTTTCCCAACACAAGTTCCTTAGTTTAAATTGTTACAGAGCAAATTGTAGTGATATGGCCCAATTTCTAATAGTTTTATTTTACTAATGTTTAATTTAAAGAATACTCAATATTGCATCACATAGTCACATGACTGCTCATTCCAATACTTGGGGAAAAAACACTGTTAATGAAAGACATACTCATTGTTAAAGTCAGTGTAATATTTAAATATTGTAATTGATGAAAATACATTGAAACCTGTCTTAGCAGACACCTTCTTAAATGGAACACCTGCTAATATAATATAACATTTTTAAACCCTTTTTGGCTTTGAGGTATTACGGTCCCACCATGTTTATGGCATAGTGTCCATTCTGTTACCAGATATAGTTTTTATTACTAATAAAAGTAAAAAATTGTATGGTCTTACTTATCTAAGTAACAAAGTATATATCCACAGGCCTGCCAGGTAAATTTTTTATGTCAAGGGAGGCCACTCAGGTTTAGGTTAATGATTATAAATATAAAGGTTATAAAGATTATAAATTATAAAGGTAAATTATAAATCACCAAAGGAAAATACTTATACAATAGTAGAAAATTCTCTAGTGACGTATAAAGAAAAGAAAATTTAGAATAATAATAAAGAGATTCTTTAGAGCAGTTTGTTATGTTAGTGAAAAGGACAGTGCAGAACAATATCTCGGCAGTCAATTTCTTGCAGCTGGTATTATGTACTAATTATTACTTCAACCCTCTAAACTGTCAGTGTTTTTAAATACTTTGAATATTAATTTCATTCACATGTATCCAATGTCAGAATGGTGCAAACTGTCAATGCCTGGCTCAGACATACAGTAATATCACAATACTTGCAGGCAATTGACATTCATTTACCAGGTGTTCAGATGGTATAGTTCAAATGCAGGACTGACCTAACACTATGTATAAGCTGTGATTTTTGAACTACTGAATACTGTTATTATTATTGTTGTTCTTGTTCTTGTTGTTACTTTAATAAATCTAATTCTGAAAATTTCTTCAACCATTATATATTCTAAAAAATTTCAGAGATGTTTTTTTTTTTCTTATTTAATAATGGTTAATTTAGTACTGGAATTTCCAGGAATTATACCATGAAAGACCTTTTACCTTTTGCAAAAGCTTGTAACTCACATCTCTTCCAGGAGATTAGTTTTTATATGCCTACCATGAGGTGGAGTGTATAATGTTGTGATGTCAGTCCATCCATATATTTGTTGCCAATTTGTGCACAGTAACTCAAGTTTTCCACCATCTGCAACTACCAAACTTTGGGGATAGCTTGCACTTGGGGTAAGCAAGAACCCTATTGATTTAGGGTCAAAAGGTCAAAGATCAAGGTCACTGACTGAAAAAAGAAAAATTATTTCTGCAGAAAAACTCCAGTGGTTCACCATATACAGTTAACAAACACTAGATGGCTTGCACTTGCACTAAGCAAGAATCCTATTGATTTTGGTGTCAAAAGGTCAAACATCGTGGTCACTATGACTGAAAGAATGAAAGTGGCTTCTGCACAAAACCTTGAGGTCTTTGCCATCTACAGTTACCAAACTTTGTGGATGGCTTGCACTTGGGGTAAAGAAGAACCCTATTGATTTCAGGGTCAAAAAGTCAAAAGTCAAGGTCACTGTGACTGAAAGAAGAATAATTGTTTCTGCACAAAAAAATAAATACCTTCACCAAAGCTTGTGGATGACTTACACATTGGGTAAGAAAGAAGCCTATTTTGTTTGGGGGTTAAAATGTCAGAGGTCAAAGTCACTGTAACTGAAAGAAGATAATGGTTTTTCCAAAGTTTGTGGGGGACTTGCACTTAAGGTGTGGAAGAGACCTAATGATTTTGGGGTCAAAAGGTCAAAGGTTATTATCATTGATCAAACTTTTTGGATGGCTTGCACTTAGGGTAATAAAGAAACCTATAGATTACAGAGTCTAAAGGTCAGAGGTCACAGTCATGTTAAATCTTATAAGAAAATAATGGTTTCTGCACATTAAGACTGCATACCTTGACTAAAGGTCAAGACCATTAAGACCTGTTGACATTGGTCAGTAATCTCCAGAGTCAACCATACCCTACTAGTGCCTACATAGAGGATTCTTAAACATGGGGTGGGAATATAATATGCCATTTATGGTACTCTTGCTTGTCGTTGGAGATACCAGATAGTTTTAATTTAAAGTCTTACATCTGTTGGAAGTTACACAGAGGAGTTACTTGAGTATGGTGAGTATAAGCAAGATGAGAAATGTTTACACATTGATTCATATGACATTTCTTAATATATAATAAAATCCATGCTTTAAAAAAAAAAAAAAAATGCTTCATTTACATACATAGAGTGGTCACTGTCAGTAGTCTATGCTCAAGTTACAGCTTAAAGCAGTAAGGAACCATTGTTTGGTTAGGTAACACCTGGCTGTTTGAGCAGGGAAAACTGTTTAATATATGTTTTTCATGCAAGAAATTTGGCAGGGGGGGAAAAAAAATGACAGTTGAAAGGTGACCAATTATGACTGGTTTGACTGTAGGTTTCATTGTAATGTTGAAAGTGTCATTTAATTTTAAACTCAGTTATGACTGAAAAAAGATCCATTAAATAATCTTTTAATGTGAATTCTACCATTTTTGCACAATATGAATCTGCTTTTTTATATCATATTTTGAAAATTAAATGAAGAATATGGATATGATGCCATTTGGAAAATGGATATTTGGGGTTTTATCTTAAAGGTCATGGTCATAGGTCAATATTTTATGTTTTCATTTTCCTTTTCATTCTATAATTTTAGAGCTGTTTGAGATTAATGGAAGAAACTTGGTATACTTATATATAATCACTAGAAGGTGTGCTGCATACCACATTGTGGTGCTGTTTCCAGGATCAAGGTCACAGGTCAATGTTTTAGGTTTCAGTCACATTTTTCCTTCTGCTTCATAACTTAATAACTGTTTGAGATAAATGGACAAAAACTTGATAGACCTATGTAATGCCATTAGAAGATGTGTTGCATACCATATTTATAATCCTGTCTTCAATGTCAAAGTCAGTCACATATCAGTATATTAGACTTTAGATTTTGTTTCTGCTCAGTGATTTAAAAGCAGTTTGAGGTACAGGGATGGATGAAGGTAAACTTATGGTTTTCAATTTTACAATATCTCACATATCACTGTAACAGTTACGTCTTCAAGGTCCACATCACAGAAAAATTTCTCTTTCCTTCAGCTCCTTTCTAACCTTTTACTCCAATGATCTTTGAGATGTAATTATGAAACTTTGTTTCCGTGATCTTTTACTTTTTATATCTCCCCAGTAACGGTACAGCATTGTCACAAAGGTTTGTCAAATTTCATTGTTGTACACTTTTTCTGACTTCACAACAATAATGGGAGACAACAATTTACTGCATTTGCCTACTAAAAAAAGAATAAGGCAATCATGAATTTGAATTTAAAAAAAATGAACAAGACAATTTTGTCCTTAGCAAAGTTGAATATCAAGTTAAAAATTAACCTCATTTTATCTATGTGTCCATGATTATTACAATATTTATACATGTTATCTTCTAGGGTCATGAAGCTATTGTACGTCTGTCCAAGACATTAGCATTTCTTCTCAGGCATGGAGCAGAGAAATCAGGCTTCACTTTTATGCCAGGTAATCATTTCATCATTTAAATTGTGGCTTAATTATTTGGTCCTTCTGTGGAAAAAATGAACCAAAACAAGCCTATAATTCAAATTGATAAATTCATTTTCAGAAGTTGTAACATAGGTACTTACTATGTTGCCTGTGAATGGCAAGACATTAGCAACATTTTCTGGCAGTGAATGGCAAGACATTAGCAACACTTTCTGGCAGTGATGGTGGTGTTAACTTGTTAAGATGATATGTTACAGTTTTTGAAAGTCACATGTCTACATCACTGGTTGTATTCAAACTTTGGTAGAAGATTATTATATGTCTAACAATCTTACTCAGTTATGCTAGGAGTTCCTGTCTTACCTGTGTAAGCAGAATCATAACATTGCTTCCAGGTGAGACACAGCATGACGCAGAACCCTCGTTATATTCAGTAAAACTTTGATAACTCAGACATCAGTCACTTGAATACTCATCACTCAAATGACCTGCACAGTTCCTAATAACACAATCTCACATCAGCATGTTATTGTTGAATCGCAACAAAACAAGGTTTTTTCTTCTTCAAAACAATGAACATTTATTTTGTGAAACAACAGCATCAAAGCTCAATTTTTTTATTGTTCAATTTGTAAAATATTGATGATGTGATTTGACTGCAAGTAATAGTGAAATTTCTGCTGATCCTTTGAGCAAACCTCTTAGTGCCAATTTGGGAATTTAAGTTCACAACAAAATTTGGAACTTGCTTCTCAATAATGAACGCTATCTGTGAAACTAGACTTTTCATGCACTGAATATGCCTTTTGCTTGGTTCTGTTGCTATCCTTGATCACATTTGCAAATGAGTAGGATAAACCACTGATTAATGTTAGATACTTTAATATTTATAACAGTGTTCGATAGGTCAGTTGAAATGAGTTGACTTGACACACGACTGTGACCTCTAGCTCTTACGCAGATAGGATTTGCATGCCTTTTAACTTTTTTTTGTTCTACCCCATGTACTTGATGTTATGATGATTACACTGAAACCGAATTAAAAGATAAAACTAAAACCCCAAATTTCACTTGACAAAACTGACAAAACTTATTTAATTCATATTTATTTCTTAAAGTGTTGCTTCCAGTATGTATTACTAACATCTTAACTAATCGACATATCGTTGTATATTGACATTTACAGTGTACTGAAATTTTTTTTATGATAAACCCAAGTTTGATAACAAGTCAATCTTCACTTTTGCAAATATTTTTAAATGAATTTACTTAAGAAAATTTGATGCAATAAAATGCCCACCACCTAATTTTGAAAAAGAATTACATGGTTCATACTGCCTTGGAAAATCCTTGAATTTTTAGGGGTTGCCTTGATCTTGAATTTTGAAAAACATTTTAGCCTTGAAAAGGTCTTGAATTTGAAGAAAAAACCCTTGAATTTTCCCCCAACTCCATTAGTTTATTTGTGGGAATACGTGTTAAAAATGAATAAAATATATTACTTTTTAATTCAGAGTTTTTGTTATTTACATATTTGTTCAAAAATAATACTTTTAAAAAATGGGATAAAATTGGGTGGATCAAATAACACAACATGGGTAGTTTCCAGATGGAGTAGTATCCTTTGCTGCAGTGGCATGCTAATTAGTTATGTGATTTTTGTTTTTTCTACTTTTGTACCTATTTATCCAGTGATAAATGAAGTAACACTATGGTGAATATTCAGTTTCGGTATGAAAAAAAACACCTTGAAAACATTTGGAAGCCCTTTGAAAACTTCTTAAAAAGTCCTTGAAAATCAACTCTCTGCAGCTGTATGAACCATGTACAAGATGGGACCACTGGCTTTTCATAGAAGAAATAATGTTATTTTCTTATGCTCTTTAAAAATGTAAATATATTCAAAGCACGTTTTTCCTTTTACATTCAAAGTATAATTCAATGAAAATGTTAGATTTTGATCTTTGTGCCCCATATAGCAATTGTTTTCTATATCTGTTAAAGTTTTAATCAAAGTATTTTAATGTTAATTTGTGTGCAAACTCAGCTAATGCACTATATTTGTTCCATAATATTGTTACCATTTACTATTGGTATACATCTTATCACATCATGTTATTGAAATTACATTGCTTTGACCCATTTCAGAATTTTTATATGTCAACTAATTTAGTATCACTTCATGACTAATACGTAATTGTGTCATATTATGATGTCACAGTAGGTACTTGTACAACATGATAAGTCTCATTTTAATTCTGGGCTAAAACCAATAGTTTCCTTAAGATTTGTGAAGGAAAAAAAACCAGATTATGTTATTGACATTTTTAAACTTTCTTTAATACCATATTTGAAGCAATACCCTCACTGTGTGCTTAAGAAATTATTTGAGTAAATTTAGTGCAGCTCATCATCATAAGCGCACATGGATGATATTATAAACAATGTCCCCAACATGTGTATATACATAATAGAAGAGTTAGATCCCTTTTTCTATGTTGGGAGCTTTCCACTTTGGAGGTGCATTGTCTCTCCCAGTATGGTTGCACTGAATAACATATATGTGAGATTCATTTTTGAAACCAATTTAATCCATTAAGTTAAGTGGTAATGAGGCATCAGACATAGTGAGAAATTCCAAGAAAATCATGACGTTCTAGGCAGGTTGTAGCTCCCTATGCCCATGAGACGTGTCGGGATTAAGAAATGTGAACTCGGAAAGGGAATTTTTGTTTTACAAGTTTAGACCCAAAAGAGGGGTGTGTTCTTCTTAAGGTGTACTGTATATACTCGCTTATAAATCAAGTCCAACTGCAAACTGCACAGATCCAGATCTGCCATCACATAATGCACTGACAGATCTGGGTATATGCAGTTTGTTAGCAGTAATCAGTAGAATAACCAACATAGGCCCTGATCTGTGAGTGCATTATGCAACGTCAGATCTGGGTCTGTGCAGTTTGCAGTTGGACTTTACTTATGAGTGAGTATATACTGTAACTATCTTGCTATTAAATGGAAATAAATTGCTACATATTTAATTGTCTTAATCTGCAAAAAATGTCACCATATCTGTGAAACTTTAGTGATTTAGCATTACATTGTGTTTTCTATATCACTGATATATGGTCCTCACAATTGTAGGAGGTTTTCTATATGTGGACGAAGTACTGTGGTACCATAGGCCTCTGTGGGGCTTTACTGATGAGCATATACAAGAAGTGGTGAGAACAAATGACAAGCAGCGGTTTGCTCTTCAAAAAGATCACAATGGCAGATTGATGATTAGAGCCAACCAGGGGCATACCACTGCAGTAAGTGTAATCACAAGACACTGAAACATAAAGCATCTGTAGACCAAATATATCTGAACTTTTCACTGATTTAGACAAATAGAATACCTTCTGGACCTACAGTTTGCTCCTTAGAAAAATAATAATGCTAATAATTTATTAATATTATTATTATTATTATTATTATTATTCTTTCAAAGAAGCAGAAGAATCTTGTGACACAGTCTGTCCATATATACATGTCTTCATATGCAAGTAATGTTCCTGAACTTCTCATACATCGTTAAACCTAGACACATGAAACTTTGGTGGGTGTAGACCAGCGACACTTTTGGAATTGTGATCACAAGCTGGGTGGGTGGGGTGCTGAATTGATTAGTGGTGATTTTACATAAATTTCAGATAACTCCCAAGTTGTATGTTTCACATGTCTGAGAATTGACATATGTGATCAATGACTCAAGTGTCAACATTCAACAGACTGGAGTCCCTGGGTGATGCCCTTGGGTCTTTGCCTACCCTCAAGTACTTACCCCTGGGTCATAACATATAAACTATTGAGGTCCCCACTTTATAACCATATACACACCTGCTGGCCACGAAGAGACAAAGATATACATACAACTGACATAATTCCTATGGTCTATCCTAAAAACCCCAAGGGTCTTAGCCCCAGGGTCTTAGCTTGAAAACTATTGAGATCCCCACCCAATAACTGTATATACTTGCTGGGCATGAAAAGAAAAATGCACATACCCAACTGACATTTGACATTGGGGCAGTCCTTTCCCTCAGGGGACCTACCTAAGAGGCTTATACTTTGAGGTGGATGTTAAATCGGAGAACTGGGGGCTATACATATTTTACAAACACACAAACATGGGGTATACAAATTTTACATATTTTTGTACACACAAATGTGGGGTATACACATTTTACAAACACACAAACATGGGTACACAAATTTTGCAAACACACAAACATGGAGTACACAAATTTTACATAGATTTTTTCACAGAAACATTGGGGTATACATATTTTACAAAAACACAATTATTATTATTATTATTATTCCAAAAATGATCTTTTAACTGGGCAAAGTCTGTGACTTTGGCTGACCTTGATGATACACAGAAGCCTAGAGATTTCAGGGACAAAAGATGAAAGGCTATTGTCACTAAGAGAAGACAAATGGCTTTTCTTTTCCACAACTTTACTACTTTGTATCATATCTGCATCAAAATTTATCCTAAGTTAGTGATTGCTATTTTTTAAAAGTTTTTTTAAAATTTTTAAATCCTTTATTTTTGATTTCAACATCTTGGCATGTCATTAAATTCAAGGACTTAGGTGGCACTCTCCAGTTTCATACTTTACATAGGGTTAGAATTTTAAAGAAGAAGAATTACTCAGGTTTTCCTCACTGGTTGTCCTGGCTATTTAAAAAAGACCTTGCATATCTTAGGTATTGTTAAAAGAACTTTAAATTCCCTTTATTTTGGTGTATGATTGATGGGTGCAATTTGGGTTATAGAGTATACAGCTGGTCTTACTTAAGATGTCCACCTTTCAAAAAACTGTTAGCTCCGCTTGGTCATTTTCACTTCCTGGACTTCAAAGGTAAATTTTAAAAAAAAGAGCTGATAACTTTTTATACTTTTTATATATTTTGTAATTCGTTCATTGTACTTTCAGAGGCTGGTATTGCCTACTCTGGCAAAATTCGTTTCCGTATTTTAATAACTGCTGAAAATAGTGTACTTTTGACTAATTCAGGCTGATTTTTCGAGTACTTTGGAGCAGCCATTTCTGTCTGCGGTGTGCTTAGATCATGTCCAATTTCCGCAAGTACAATATGTAAAGAAATTGCAGCCACAGTACATGAAAGTAGCATAGACGTATGCCAACATTCTCTCCACTGTGCATGTTGCAAATGCAAACAACTTCATCTTACACCTGTCACTCTCTGAGAAGCACATATTATCTGTAGAGCGCCCTCTTACTTAGATAGAAAAATAAGTGCATTTAGTTCAATAGAATTAATACATGAGCATGGAAAATACATTGTGCATTATGGAGAGATTAAGAGGCATACAAGGTTTTGAATAGCAGGAAAAATACATTGTGCATTATGGAGAGATTAAGAGGCATACAAGGTTTAGAATAGCAGACCGCTTGTCTTAGAACCTGTCCAAGTTTTCATTTGAAGTAGCCTTTTTTTTTTTAGACACCAACCATAAGATGGAACATATTATGTTATGCTGTCTGTCCATCCATCTGCTTGGCATCCATCTGTTTATCTGTCTGATTCCAATTTAGGTACTGCACAATAGCTTGTCTACCATCTACAGCTACCAAACCTTGTGGATGGCTTGGACTTAAGGTATGAAAGATCCCTATTGATATCAGGATCAAAAGGTTAAATGTCATGAAGAAGTCTGGTTGATTTGGTAGCTGAGTGGTACCATAAATATAAACAACATCGACCCTGATCTGTCGTCACATAATGCACTGGCAGATCAGGGTCTGTGTTGTTTGTTCTACTGATTACTCCTAACAAACTGCATAGACCTAGATCTCCAAGCATATTATGTGATGGCAGAACTGGGTCTGTGTAGTTTGCAGTTGGACTAGATTTATAAGTGAGTATATATTGTTGTTTATGCAATTGCTTAAGCATAGTTTATACACAGCAATAGGTGACCCATTCCCGCAAATAGTCCGTATTAATATGTATGAGTTATATTAATACATCACTTGCCAGCCAATCAAAACATTCCCAGCTGTCACGTGCAAATTCTTCTTTCAATTATTCTTTGTTTTGGAGTGGAGAGCGACAGCACGCATTTTTCTGTTGAATTGCGCTTTACAACTTTTTGTGTGTGCATTTCTTGCTTACTTTCACAACTCGTACTTTCCATACTGGAGCTATAGTTCCCCGTTTTTTTTTTCCTCTTCACTTTCCGTGAATTCATCAGGAGTTTCATTGCCATTTATTGGACCCTCAAGGTGTTCCTTTGTCTGCAAATAATGGTGTCATGCTCTTCAGGAAGACGGAGGTCAATCCCATACGACTTGGACAATCCTTTCAACTGGAGTACTCTCCATTTAAAGCAGAAACTGGAATCTATAGGCATTAAAGTGTCTGCTGTTCACCCGAAGCACACCTTGCGACAGCTATACTTGGATAATGCCCCTTCCACTGGTTCACAGCCTGCTGATCATTTACTGAGACAAGAGAGGAACAACCCAATTCAATCGCAACCAAGCACACTTCAGGCTGAAGAAGAAGCTGCATCCCTCATTCCACATCCCACTCCACGTTGACGTAGCCGTAGTGCGACAATTGTTCATGATGATATGGCAGAGGGATCCACTTCGGCGGAAGTCAGTGAAGCGGCAACCGCAGTGCAGTGCAATATTCCGGAAGCAGGAAATACTTCCAACATGGCCGCCATAGATGTAAACACATTGTCTACTGCCAACATAATGACCTCGATCCACTCCATTCAGCATTCCATCGTTGACCTCAATAATTCCATTACTCACATCATGGCATGCCAAGAGGCATCTTCTCTGGATTTATTCATAGGCGACTCAACACATCTCTCATCACCGCCAGTAGCCCAGCTTGCGACGTATATCAATCAGCTGATGTGGTCCCCGGGAGTTTTGCTGGAAATACTACCAGCAATCGACGTAGTATCCGAAAGCCAGCGGAAGCAGATACTCGATGGTAAGCACGTCAATCTTGCCACTCTTTTGCTACCACACTTTGAATCAGATCTATCAAATCAAGATGACAAGGCTGGGAAGAATTATCCCTGATTACTTAAGCATCTCAGTCGGAGTGAGTTCATAACGGCTTTCAGAAAGTTTAAACGGATCATCTGTTCAGTATACCCCAAAAGACGCCATGAATCGGACATATACGAGGCCACCATTATAAAAATTGCCAATGCCTATGGGAACATTTGTGATGTAAAATTTATTTTGTGTATGGGCTTGCTGAGAGTTTCTTTTTCTTTTTTGGAATGTATATTTTGATGGAGATTCAGAAATGCTGTTTTGGTAACTTTTGTGTGTGGATGGTTTTCATCTCAAACATTTTAAACCAGCTATCCTTTTTCCTTTAAATATGCCCATCTCAAAAAAGGAAACAGCTAATCATGCTTTTGAAAACTTGGAACCAAGTACTAGTATCTGATAAGTCCTCTCATGCATAACCATGCATAACCAGTCTCCTTAATCATAACCAAACACAGAAATCATAGCACTTGTTCTTTTTAACTATTTTATCATAAAATCTAACCGTAGTTGACATAAACTTGATTTGGACATAAATAGCTCTTAATATCTTTACATAAAGACACTATTCTAACCAACTAAACATATATATATATCATTGCAATTCTAGCAAAATCAACAATGAATTCCAACTGAAGGTCGATGTCACTGAGACCTATTGGTCAGTAATCTCCTGAGGCAACCATACCCTACTAGTACCCATGTAGAAAACTATTAAACTCAGGGAAGACGTATAATTTGCCATTCATGGTACTCTTGTTACATTAAAAGTATCACCAGTAATTACAATGTTTTCTGGCTTGAAAATTTTAAACACTTAATTCATAAAATGTTTTACCCCACAACTGGTAAACATGGGGCAGGCATATAATGTGCAGTTCATGGAATTCTTGTTCATATTTTATTTTAAAATGTAGATAATTCAGTAAAGCAATGGGTTCCTCGAATAAAAACTTTTCAGTTTCAGATAAAACAGGAAAACTACAATGACTTATAATATGTACAAATAAATCTTAATGTTTTCATTTTTCTGAGATGATAACAATTCATATAATTTTCTTTTCTTCTTTTAAAATTTAAGTTTGACATGTTATTTGTTTTCTATTATCATCATTTAATTCTCAAATAATTTTATTTATACAATTCCTGTTTCTTAAATTAAGTATTAAGTAAGATGTAGAATGTTCGCCATATTCATACATCTGCATCTACATCTAGTTATTATTCCATTAATCTTATTTCTCCTTCACAATTCTAATTCATCTTTGGCATTTTTATCACCAGCATTGTTCACCTCCATATGTGTGTTCTGGTATAGAGTTTCACCTCCATATGTGTGTTCCGGTATAGAGTTTCACCTCCATATGTGTGTTCCAGTATAGAGTTTCACCTCCATATGTGTGTTCCGGTATAGAGTTTCACCTCCATATGTGTGTTCCGGTATAGAGTTTCACCTCCATATGTGTGTTTTCACCTCCATATGTGTGTTCCGGTATAGAGTTTCACCTCCATATGTGTGTTCCGGTATAGAGTTTCACCTCCATATGTGTGTTCCGGTATAGAGTTTCACCTCCATATGTGTGTTCCAGTATAGAGTTTCACCTCCATATGTGTGTTCCAGTATAGAGTTTCACCTCCATATGTGTGTTCCGGTATAGAGTTTCACCTCCATATGTGTGTTCCAGTATAGAGCACCATTATTAGATGCACATGTGCACTTTCCATTGCATAATTTTTAAAGCACAGAAACTAAGTAAATATTTTTTTCTCACAGTTTAAAACAAAGGTTTCTCTCTATTCCTTGCAGTATATATTGATGACAGGTACAAAAAAATTCATATATAAGCTTACTTTTCTAGGATGAAATTTCTACATAGTTGGCAGCTCTTGTGGCCATATGTGCACTGTGATGGTCATACCGTAAAATCCATTTTATATTAATATAGAATGATTATTTTTAAAAATGAAATTATATTAAGCTCTTGGCAAAAATATTTTGCATTGAAGATCAATGGCTTAATAATTTCTTACTTTCCTATCTATAATTTTCTCTGTTTTTAAATTTTAACAATTGCGAATTTGTATATTTTTGAACAGGTACAAGGTCTGGACCTAACCCCTATATGTGACACCTCTGGAGTTGAAATGGTTGTACATGGAACATACTATGAGGCATGGGAGCAGATTAAAAGAACCGTATGTAATAAAACAGCTGCCTTTAAAATGAAATATTTCTCTATGTAAAGTATGTCACATGAATGAAATGTTTGCAAAATATAGTTGTATTTGCCACTATTCAGCAAAAGTTGTGGACCAAAAAGCTCTTGATATTCATTATTATTGTCCTTTTTCAGTACACATTGAGATCAAACAAAAAATGTACAAAATCCTTTGTTTTCTTAGATGGTTCTATAAGGTAAATGTTTTACGTGGTTAAAACTGGTATTAGTTTTACATATACATGCTTATCTGAGGCAGGTTTTAACTCACCTGGCTGTAAGGCCAAATGAGATTACGATATGGTCTTTTGTCATTTTTATGACTTGCATTGTCCATTCACAATTGTTATTTATAACTTTGTGCAAAAACTTCTTGACTAGTTTTCCATATAGCTTTACAGGGAGTATTCTGGCATCAGAGCCTTTCAAACTTTTCAGTTGACACTGGTCCATCTTTTAATATGCCTGACATTACTAAAAATAGAAAAACCCTTCTTCTCAAGAACTGTTCAGTAGAATTCGACTATATTTTTCAGAAAGCATGCAGGCATATAGGTCTTTTAGATTTGTTCAAATGATGCTTATCCACCATCAGATATGGCCACCATTACTAAAAATTCCTTTAAAAAAAACACTCAACAGAATTTGACTGAATTTGACAGCATCATAGCATAAAGGCATTTCACTTTTGCACAAATGATGCCAATCCACTATCAAATATGGCCACTGTTAAAAAAAATCATGCTCAACAGAAATTAACAGAATTTTAAAGTTAGTATCATGGCATAAAGGGATTTCAAATTTGTACAAATTATGCTGATCCACCATCAAATATAGCTGCACGAAAAGTCAAAAAAGCTTGAACCTTTAAACTTCATAACAATTGCTCAGCAGAATTTGACCAAATTTAAAAGTAAGCATTTTTGTTTGAAGGGTTTTCAAGTTTATACAAATAATGCTGATCTGCTATCAAATATTGCCACCATTACTAACAAAAAAAACAATTTGAAACAACAATTTCTCAAAAACTGGACTAAAGGACTTTTAAGTTTGCTGAATAATGCCAGTCTGCCATCAAGTATGGCTGCACCTTGCATCAAAAAGTCCTTATTTAGTAAGTGGCAGGCATCATGGAATGATGCTGTCAATAACAAATTCCATGTGGTCAAACCCTCCTTAGGTAAATGGCCCCCTTCTACAGAACCATCCATAAGGAGGAAGTAATCATTGCATGAATTAGAATTGGTCATACTTATATAACCCACTCTTACATATTAAAGGGTGAAGATCCACCCAAGTGCATTTCTTTTAACGAACCCTTTACCATGAAACTCTTTCTGATAGACTGTTTCAATCTCCAACCTATGCGTGATCGTTATGAGAATGTTTAGCACATGAAGGAACTTTTTGATACAGTACATGTGTCTTGTATTTTAAATTTCTTAAAGGAAGTTAACATTTATTCCAAAATATAGATTGTGTACAACCTATTTTGCTTGAGTATTCTTAAACAACATGTGTATTGTCAATCACCCTAAATATCTTTTATAATCTAATTACCCTTTATATATACCATTTCATTATCCATTGATCTGGAACCCTCACCATCTCATTGTTTTGTTTTTGCTCTTTACCACTCATTGATTATGAACCACTTTTCATGCATAAATCATATATCACCTTTTTGTGGCACTATATAGACTTACAGTGCTGGTGTGCCATAAAATCCCAATCAATCAGTCAATCAATGAATCAAATATGGCTGCTGTTACTAAAAATAGAAAAGCCATTGAATATTTTCATAGAATCCACTGAACAGGATTGGACCAAACTTAACAAAAAGCATCCTGACATTAAGAGCTTTGAATTTAACATAAATGAATATTACCATTGGTACTGAAAAGAGAACAACCTTGAAAATACTCTTCTTCAAAGACCACTAAACAGAATTTTACCAAATTAAGAGATAGCATCATGGCATGAAGGACTTTCAAATTTAAACAAGTGATGCCAATCCACCATCAGATGTGACCATCTTAGCTAAAATATAAAAATCTTTAAGCAGCTTTATCTCAGAAAAGTTGCTTAACAGAATTTAACCAACTCTGACAGAAAGCATCCTGGCATATAAAGACCTTTTAATATTTGCCAGATGAAGTTGATGTACCAACAAATATGGATGAAGGTGCAAAAAGTAGAGAAAATTTGATGTATATATGTATGTATGTATATATGTATGTATGACTGTATATATGTACATATGTATGCTTGAATATAGAGATATGTATATCTTTAAGAATAATCTGTATTTCCTTATTGAACCTTAGACAAATTTATATTGAAAAAGGAGTTAAATAGATTGAATCATAGATGGGTAGATCGAAAGAAACTTGTTTAGAAGTATGGGTCTGAAAGTCTTTATTCTTACCCATCGTTTCACTGTTTCTCCCTGTTCTTTTTTCCTCTCATCTTCACTCTTTTAATTAAAAAAAAACATTGGACAAATATGCTTAGTATATTTTTTTAGTCCACCTTGGCAGATGCTTGACATAGTGATCACTCTGGCATCTGTGTGTGTGTGTGTGTTTGTCCATACACCTGTCCACACACTAGATTAACCACAATGTTAAAGTTTTTATACTTCAGTAATGCAGTCAGTTTCTCAAGTACAGTTGGCCACAGAGTCATGTTACTTGGTATGTGGATGTGAATTTACCAAAAAGCTCGGGGCAGGTTTGACATGCAGGACATTGACCGCTTTTCTTGTGTAAAATTATTAAAATGTCAAACATTGTTTATGACAATCTTGGATTTATTATATAAAATATAGTAATAATACAGTATATTACGTTTTAATCGTATTTTATCTGTGAATAGTGATTCTAAGGCTCCCAACTTTGGCATGGTCTAATGACTAGGACAGTTTTTAAAAAAATGAAAAGTTTGTGTAATATGATACATATTTGTGTCAGTCTATTTGTTTTCCCGACCGGCACTCTCTCTCTACCTATCTTTTGTATTGTCCATTACATCTTGTTGGTATTATTCCTTAATCCTTATATAATCTGTTGTTTAGGCTAACCCTTTTTAGTACTAAATAAAATGTAGATGGGAATGACTACATTATTCAAATCGAAATTCAAATTCTTTATTGGACATGCCATGTCCCATAGCATCATCCAAAGATGTATGTACATAAATATATGAACTGTGTATTAGGTACATTATAAGGAAAATCACATAATTCAGGAAAGTTCAGGTTTTTAAGTATGAGCATTTTATTGTCATATATTTCAGATAACATGTTCATGTAAATAATACAGCATATTAAGTGTTTAACCAAGTTATAATTATTTCTTTTCAAAGGAGATAAATTATTTTCAACAAGTTCAGAGATGAATCATTTTTGAGTCTTTAAATGTTTGGTTTGAAGCAACCATGAAATGCAGTTTGTGGTTTTTGGAGTTTAATGCCATTTCTCAGCACATGATAGGCTGTACATGGCAGCCAGTATATTTGGTGGAGGAAAAACTGACCCATGGGAAGCTACTGGCAAGCTTTCTCACATACCCACATTGGCCGAGCCAAGATTTGAATCCACACGGACAGAGGTGAGATATTAGTAAGCTGTGAAGGCAAATGCCTTAAGCCACTCAGTCACCCAGGGTCCCCTCCATGAAATCCACACAAATTTGAACGTAACAAATAAAAATGATTTCAAAGTATAACATTTTTCATGCGCATTATGTAATGTGATATTTTATGATTGAAAGGTGATTCTTTTCTCGTACCAGGGCTTGAGTCGAATGAATAGGAATCATATTCATTTCGCTGCTGGGATGCCAGGAGAAAATGGCATTATAAGTGGTAAGAACATCTGATTGTGTTCATTTGCATTACTGCTTTACTTTTATGTTCTGTCTGTACTCGTTTATAAGTCAAGTCTAACTGCAAACTGCACAGACCCAGATTTGCTGGCGCATAATGTGCTTGCAAATCTGGGTCTTTGCAGTTTGTTGGGAGTAATCAGTAGAACAAACAATACAGACCATGATCTGCCAGTGCATTATGCAATGGCAGATCAGGGTCTATGTTTTTTTTGCTGTTGTATTAAACTTATAAGCAAGTATATATGGCACCTTTTCTTTTCTCTATATATGTATCCCCTTATACAAGGAAAATATGTCTGGCACAAAAGCAATTGAATGGAATTGAATTTAAACTTTTCCTACAAAGCTATATGTGCTGATTTTCATTGAAAGCCTGACATCCAAAGGTATTTCTTAAAATCAGTACATAATAAAGCTATCTATTTATTTTGGTTTTCCAACCCCTTTAACCAGACTAACTCCTGAACACATAGATTCTCAGTGTTTAGACAAGAAATTGTGGAATAATTATGAAAATGGATATCAGTGGATTAGTTTTAGATTTGATTTTATCCCTGTTGTATGTAATACAGGGGGATATGCTATGTCCATCTGTGTCTGTCCATAAACATATTAGTTTAAGGAGTTTTAACTGTCAAATTCATGGAGGTACTGTATATACTCACTTGTAACTTGAGTCAAGTGCAAACAACATAGATCCTGATCTGTCATTACATAATGTGCCAGCAGGTTAGAGTCTATGTTGTTTATTCTACTGACTACTCCTAACAAACTGCATAGACCCACATCTGCCGGTGCATTATGTGATGGTTAATCAGGGTCTGTGCAGTTTGCAGTTGGACTCGACTTATAAGCAAGTATTGATGGTATCTCTGTGATATTTGGTACACTTATTGGACACATTCCACATTCCAGATGTACCTTTTGCTGTTCACAATTCTTCAGTTTTGTGCCTTTTGTTGTTCACAATTCATAAGTTTAAATATTTTTTTTTTTTTGGTCAATTTGTCTGTCCATCCATCAAGTCTGTCCATAAACATGTTTGTTGTCGGAGCATAACTCTCAAACCATTTAAGGTGAAACTTTGTACATATATTAGAGTAGTAGTCAAGATGTGCCTTTAATTGTTTAAAATTCTTCAGTTTCAATATTTTTAATATTTTTGTCATTTAGTCTGTCTATCCAGCCATTAATTATTCACACTTTTGTTTCTTGTGCAAAATTCTAAAACTGTTAGAGATATCTCTATTAAAGTATACCTGTAAGTCTGTCCATAAACTTTTTGTTTCTGGAGCATAATTCTCAAACTTTGCAAGATATTTCAACCAAATTTGGTACACATGTCAAACAAGCTGCTTTGAGGTGCCTTTTGATACTTAGAATAATCTGCATTCAATATTTTGTATGTTACAGTGGATACAAAGTGTAGTGTAAGTAGTATATACTTTGAGAGTGCTGCACTATTGGGTACTAGTTTAAGTAGTATAAAAATTGAGGGTGCAGAAGGCCCATAGGGTACATTTAGTAGGAATTGTTGCATAAATGGGGATCTCCCTGCGGGCTTGGAGATATAGAATAGACCTGATGCACCTTCCTACGGATCATAAACGATGTCTAATGGAGGCAGCCTTTTTGATCTGAGATGCATCCATTGATGATAATCATGCTGAGAAGGTCTTAGAGTTTTTTAAAGAGTAAGGTTTATATCAAAAATTTGACTTTGTATTTTAAGGATTGTACCCCTGTTTTGCCTTTATCTTTGTTTGTGTGCCTTTCTTTTGAATACCTAAACTTTCATGGCACAGTATCGCCAGGATTGTGCTGATGTGTCATTAAACAATATATATACATACATAAATGGGGTACTGGGGTCATATATCATTATAGTTTTTTTTATTTCAATCAACTTTGTACAACAACTTTATCTGATCATTTACATCAGGGAAAACTGTTAATGTCTCTGAGATTTGTTGGGAATTGTCATTCATGATTAAAAGGAAATAAGACTTTCCTGATACTTTTATGAATTGAATGCTAAGGAATGCCATATATACTTGTGTATAAGTCAGATCCAACAGCAGACAGCATAGACCCAGATCTGCTGGCACATTATGCACTTGCAGACCAGGGTCTATATTTGCTCTACTGATTAGTACTAACAAACAGCATAAATTTAGATCTACTGGCACATTATGCAATGGCAGATCCAGGTCTATGATGTTTCTTCTTCAGATATATTGCCCAATCATAATACATTAGAAGTACAACCACAACCTTGCAAATCCTGCCCTCCTAAACTTATTTTTAGCAACAAAAGTGCTAAAAGTCATCTGTCCCCCTAGGTGGAAGTGGAAGTTAGGCAAGAGTGATCTTCCCTTGAATAGAGTGATTGGTGCCAAATCCTGTCAATACTTTAGTTACATCTTCCACTCATGCTAGGAAGCATGCTCTTTTTGGGAAATATAAAAAACCAATTTCCATTTGTGCTTTTGCATGTTTTGAGTGATTCCAAGGAGTTTTCTTGCACTCAGAGTATACACCAGCTATATTACTTTTGTCTATTTCTTGCATTATTCTATCAGAGATGAACAATTCACACATTATTTGTCTATCTTCGTCTTATGATATGCATGTCAGCACCATTTTTATTACCAGTCCTAAGGTCTGTGGTCCGTTAATTCAGAACCTCAGCGCTCTGCCTGGTATATGAATTCTGTCAAGTAATTGCCAAGTATTACATACCATAAGATTGTTCATGTTATTATTTTAGACACTTGTGTTGTCATTAGCATCCTCTTAACATAAATTCACATGATAACTTGACTGGTTTCACTTGTATATGCCATTGTTTTGCTCTCTTTAATTGCAGGTGTCAACACAGTTCACAGGACTAAATGTATGGTGTGCAAGCATTTTAAGCTGGGGAAGATAACCATGTCACCTGTCTCAATTGTATGGGCTACAATTCGGGACATATCTGTGACATTTGCACACAATGGGCAGAAAATGTATGGGTGACAGACTTGGCCAAACAAGTGTAATCAAGCAAAATAGAGAGTGAGGAGCAGAACCAACAAAGTTGCAGATGCCATCAGTATCACCTGCACCAGCTCCAAACTTGACCTTGCTACCACGACCAGAACAGGTCTTCTCGGCAATACCTACAGGGCCAGTACCAGCTTGGTATGGCAGCTTGTCTGGACCAAGGATTGATATACCAACACATCCCAGTACTGGTTACAGTGATCTGTCATGGGATAGCCAGTACTGGACTTTGGCATCAACCATGAATCCTTTATGGTCAGTACCAGCTCCAACACAGCTTCAGCTATATCAGGAGTTAGCAGGGCTGGGTACGGTGATCTATTTCCCAATATATCTAGTCAGAGGTCATGAAGATTGTTCCCAACATCCATAATTGCTAGTCCTAGCATTGGCCCTGACTTGGACTTACAATTTATTACACTGTTTAGAGAGGCAGCTTCAAGAACCAAGTGTCAACAGACCTTTCTTTTCACAATAACAGCACCCATCAAATTTTACAAGGCTATCTGCAATATGCACATCAATTTTTCAACAGTCATTGACAGAGACGTTGCAGACCTGGGAATGTTAAAACCTGTGTTGGTTTATATGGACCAGAAGTCCTTCTTGACACACAACAACTGGTTTGAAATGTCGTTGGAATATTATCTATGATAGACTTGTCATCCATGGTTATATTTCAGCAATCTGAACATGGCACAGTCTTGTCCATTGAAAACGCTGCTGGTCATGCTTGGGAGTCTGTCCTGCGGATGGTGCGTATTCTGAACATAGCAGCATAGCACATGCTTCTCAGTTCCTTAACAGTGTCAGGGAACTTACAGCTTGCAGAAAGAGATTCCTTTTTCTCCACATCCACATTCCTTAAGAAATAGCATAAAGTCAGACTTACATCACAGCTGTTGTTGTCCAACCTGCTCTTCCATGGTCATGTAGAGGAAGTTCAGAAACAGGCCAACCAATCGGCAAACCTCACACAGGCCCAACATCGTAGAGTTCAAGCCTCATTTCAAAGTAGAGACCAGAGAAACTGGAAGGATTTCCACATGGCACATCAAATCGGGAAACAGTTCTACAAGCCCTTTACTCAGACAACAAAGTTTCCAAGGTTCACTGAAGACAGAAAGTGGGAAGATAAAGATTGCTTCCATTCCAGTTTCTCTCCACATCAGCCTCCTTCCAACAGAAATGGTACCATGATCATGCTGCCCTTTTCTCTCATTTTAAAGTGGGAAAGACTCAAACAATTCACTATGGAATGGGAAAGATTTTACCCACACCATCTATGTATTTTACAGATCATCTTAGAGGGCCTTCAGAGCATGTTCTGCAACCTTCCCCCATTGGCCAAGGTTCCCTTTGCTACAGACGTCCTAAGAGAGTCATTCAGAGCCAGCATTCTGCAGCAAGAAATAAACGATCTCCTCACATAAAGGATGGTAGAGATTGTTCAAAATTAAACTCACAGGGATATTACTCCTCACTGTTCGTGGTGCCAAAGGCCAACAGTACTTATTGACTGGAATTAGATCTAAGTTCTCTCAACATTTTAATTTGGGAGCCATGGTTCAGAATGGATTCACAGAGACTGGTTCTCAACACCATTCAGGAGTGAGATTTTGCAAGCCGTTTAGATCTTCAAGATGTGTACCTCCATATTCCAATGCACAAGTCTTCCAGGAAATTCCTGAGGTTTGCATAATGGGATATGTATACCAGTTCAGGGCACTCCCTTTTTAGTCTGAACATTGGTCTCTGCGTCTTTACGAGAATTATGGACAGAGTCGTGTTGCACATTAGAGCCACCTTCTTGTCCATGACTTCCAACTACCTGGACGACATGCTGTAAAAGCACCAGTTGAGTTATACTCTCAATCAAGACATGAAATCCTGTGTTTTTCTTCTGCTCTGCTTTGGATTCCTTGTGAAGAAGGACAAATTCTATATCATCCCATCCCAACATTGTACTCACTTGGGTATGGAGTTCAAAACTCATGTCACCATCAAAAACATGCCTTGAAACTCATCTCAGTGGCATTGTCTGTTCTCTCAAAGAACCACATCTCAGCCCAGGAATTTCTTTGCCTGTTGGGGCTCCTTGGTGCAGCAGCGGAACTCGTCTTCTTGGGCCACCTGTTTATAAGACCACTGTAAATGATTCTCTTGTCCCAGTGGTGACAGAAGCTTTACCCACTGGATCCAGCAATCCCACTTTCAGGATGCATGACATCCCTTCACATTAAATGGGAGAACCTCACCTGGTTTATGGCAGGTATTCCCATACTGATATTGCCACCAGGAATCGTGATCTGCACAGGTGCCAGCTTGGCAGGCTTTGGTGCCTATCACATGCCTTCATTTTCGGGAAGTCAGCAGGGTGTATCCCCTTCAGGATCATTTATTACACTTTGATCTCCTGGGGATAAAGGCCATAGTGAATGCATTTCAATCATAGCAGGAGGTGCATTCTGGAAATTGTATCCAACAACTACACAGGGGTGAATTACAACAGATTAAAGGGGGACCAAAAAGCAAGGGAATCAGAGTGCTATCTGGTCCTGGTTGTCCCTCAAGTGTGAAAAAATCATGGATAAATGATCTATTAAACTGTGCAGAGCGCATTCCCTTGAAAATCTACGTCTTCCTCACCTGTTCAAGCAACCGTGAATGCAGATGTTTCATCTGAACCTGAAATTGTTGAAGTTGTATACCTAACTCATATTAAGCATGCCCTCATCGTAGAATAATTCCTAGAACAAGTGGTGGACAGAATCGCTTGGGCAAGAAGGCCCACCACTTTGAAAGCATATGAAAGGAAGTGAAGAGTTTTCTCCGAGTGGTGCGAATGGAATCACATCACTCCATTAAAAGCCATGATACCACAAATAGCTAACTTTATCCTTTGGCTTTTTGAAGAGAAGAAGTTAGCCCACATCACTATAAAAAGCTACCATTCCACAATCTCAGACATGTTTCAACATCATGGAATAGAGGATATAGGCCAAAACAAAGACCTCTCCAACCTTGCATGAATTTTTATTGTCTCAACTGAAAGTTTTGGCCCTGTGTCCAAAATTTAATTTACCATGGGTTCTGACATGGCTGAATAAAGCACATTTCAAGCCTATGTCTAGAACCTCCATGACCTACCACTCAAATAACACCTGCTTCCTAGTTGTTCTAGTTACTGCAGGCAGAATCAGTGAGATATATGCCCTGTCCATTGATCCAAACTATCTGCAGTTCCATTGCAATAGTTTTATTTCACTTATGACAACTCCTGCTTTCATTGCAAAGAACATGATCCCACTCATGTGGAAATCAGTCCTTTGCTGCAAACATTTTTCCTTGTTTGACCCTTTACCTCAAGGGCATATACAGGACCCATAAGGACTTTGAAGAGGTACCTAAAGCAACCTGAGCCAGTGTGAAGAGGGAGAGCTCATTTATTTCTAACGTTGAAAGAAGGAAAGGATATCTCAGTTCAGGCTCTTCTGTCCCGGGTATGCTCTGCACATAAAGAACTAATCCAAGACCAAATGAGTTTCTTGTGCATATTGACTCACAAGGTTAAGGCAATTGCGACTAACACAGCATTTGAGCATAATTGTTCCCTAACATTATCCAAACCATGAGCTGGAGGTCAAAGATGACTTACTCTAGCTTTTACCTCAGAGATCTTTCATTCCAAAGGGCTCAGTTTGACCTGGTGCTACCTATAGTAGCAGCACAACTAGCTACCTTGCCAGGTCATTAAGAGGCTTCACAATGATGCAGCCTATCAACTTATGCTTTGTTGGAAGACGAGGGTGATATTTCCTTACCAGCCGTATCCAGGTATATCTTTATGCTAACTTTAGCTTGTGTCTCTCACAACATTTGAAGATTTTGTCTTATTCAGGGTAAAAGGATGATACTTTAACACTTTTGTTGCTAAAAACAAGCATGGGAGGGCTGGATCTGCTTGGCAGTCATTGTCCTAATGTATTACGATTGGGTAAGTATTGTCGAAGAAACATATCTTACTCCAAAAATTTGTTTTCAGTTTGATCCCACATATACATGAGTATATATACCTGTTATCAGTACAGTAACTGTATTAGGGTTCTTGTATCATGTCAAGTTTTATAGTGGAAGGACATTGGTTCTCTAAAACTTGAGACCCACATTGTACATTGCATCTCATAACTGCTACATGACCGTTGTTAGGTGACATTATCCTTGACAGTGAGGAATCTAAATCTGTAGTGGATGTGCATCTGATATGGGGGTTTCAGATTAGCATCAGGAAAAGTACCATCTATACTCGCTTATATGTTAAGTCCAACAGCAAACAACATCAACACTGATCTGCCATCACATAATGCACTAGCAGATCAGGGTCTATGTTGTTTGTTCTACTGATTGCTCCTAACAAACTGCATAGACCCAGATCTGCCAGTTCATTATGCGATGGCAGATATGGGTCCATGCAGTTTGCAGTTGTACTTGACTTATAAGCAAGTACATATGGTAACCTTTATTATGAGTTGTATAATCGAGGATTCAATGCAAAACTGCTGTAACTAAAATTTTCCAAATTTTACAGGAGAAGGAAAAACTTTATCATTTTTCTGTTACACTTAGTTATATCATCATATGCACACAGATAACAGATAAACATAGAATAAAGCCAACAAAGTAAAATTTTTGAAAATAGTTTATTTTTCAACCAAAAATAAGCATTTAAGTGAGTTACAACAGTGTTGCAGCAAAATGGTGTCCTCATTGGTCTGTTTGATTTATGCGGAACTATGGTAACTTCACCTGCAGTAGTACTGTTGAATTACCTGACAGCATGTGATCTATGCAGAGTATGGTAACTTGACTTATAATAGTAATGCAAAATACTTTAGTCCATTCTTAATCATTTTCATAGGCAAAACTAATGTAACTCAGTTTCCAAACAGTATTGCTTATAAACTGAAGAACATATACATACAATATATACTAAATTATTAAAGACAACTTTCAAAACTTGAACAATACATAGCATTTTAAATGCTAAACTGCTACAACTACCATATATTTAAACAATTCTAATGCATTTTTAAAGTAACGTTCACTTGAAAATTAATATAAAATTTTAAATTCATATTTCATTTCTGTAAAATTTTGAACTTAGCTAAATTCACAATGTATGCCACAATAAGAAGAACAATTTTAAAGGGTTTAAGGATTTGTAACAAGTGTCATAATGAATGCATGGCAAAACAAGCTTTTTTGTACAAGAGCTCTCTGTTAGTTTGATTTATCATTGCATAAGAAAAGACAATATCTACTCATAATCATTCCACAGACCATTGCAGTCATTCTTAACTATTAAGCCCCACATAATAGGCAATGCAATAGAGGCTACACTGGAAATGGATGCAGTATTTACATTCATACAACTTTAGGCTAGGGAAAACTAATTTATCTTGTAGCTGAATTTTGTATATTGCTTGTCTAAATTGTTTTTTAGCAAAACACATTTTTAAAAAAAAAAATTTTGATTTGTTTTAAACCAACCAAAATATACATTTTGTGCTCAGGATGCAAGCTGTTACTCCATTTTAGAATTATAATTTGTGAAAGATAAACAATCTTATAGTATGGTTCAATTGTTTTGACAGTGGAATCGAGTAACATTTCTTGCACAGTTTGCTCACCATAACAAGAGATTGGAAAGGAGATGAATACCCGAAATGAGAATAAAAGCATAAGTGCAGATATGGGAAATACCATGGAAAAAATTGAGTTCTACTTCATTGTGAAGGAGAAATAATGTTAAAAAGATCTGAAACCATGATTCAAAATAATTCTTATATTTACATTCATACAAAGCTCAAAACTTTAGCATTTAATTGGCTAATGTTGCATAATTACGGAATCAGATTTTGTAAATTAGAGCTGAAATTGAAAATCTTGTCTAGACCTCCTAATACAAGAACCCATATCATGATTGTGCTTTTATCCTTGATATGACTAAAAACTGATTAATGCAGTGTTTCATTGGGTTTTTTTTATTGATTTTCATGAAGTGAATATGCAGTATTTCATTGTTTTTGTAATTGATTTTAATGAAATGAATATGCAGTTCACTGCATTTTATTAACAAACACAGTTTTGTGTATACCCAGTAAGATCATGTTGGCCCAAGTAGGATTTTGTTGAAAGTGTTCATGGTGAACTCAAAACTCATGTCAGTTTGATAATTAAATATACATTTAATCCAGAAAATGACCTCTTGGACATCAACTTTTCTAATTAATTTGAGTTTGAGCATTCGGCTTTAACAGCTTTTGTGCCTGAATATACAAGTTAAGAACTTTTAAGATACAACTGTCCATAAACCAGATTCAGCAACTCTGGGCATTTTTTTTTTTGACAAATATTTATGCAACCAGCAATGAAGTAATAATGCTGGGCCATTTATTATTCTATATGTAGTAGATAAACTGTTGTGACAAAAATGTCAGTTTGTAGTACAGCTTTGGTTTTATTTCATGCATACTATAGTGGAAGGAAGAATTGGTGATATACTGACGGGATTATTTATTTTTGGCAAAGGCTGACTAAATCATCATATCTTTCTTTTGAGATGAGCAGTATTTGATCTTTCAGTTGTTGCAGGATGATGTTATGTGGATTTGGAGGAATCTCATGGCTTCGCCTAAGATGTTGAGCTAGATTTAATTCCTTGACAGGGCCCTTATATTTATATTGAAACTGTATAAAGTTTGGATTTTGTGCTGTAATTTTCATAGTTCTAATCACAGACCAGTAGAATTTACTCCCTATTTACATCCAGATCAAGATTTTTCAATTGTTTTGGCACTTCTTTGAAACTGTTGAAATCACTGATGTCCTTTACGATGGAGGGTTTTTGAGGCCTTGTGCACTAATTATGGTAGCCAACTGGGGAGTTGTATACACTGTTATGTTCCTACTGGAATTTTCTGTTGCTGCATGTATGCTATCATTCTCATTTTGGGTGTGACACTTTTCTATAAACTTGTGGTCAATAGATGTAAGATTGAATTTTTGTAAGGCATTGATACAAAAGAAGTTTTTGTTTTGGCCTCCATGGTTGTCTAAATAAAAAAACAAACCTTTTCCCCCCATTTTCACTACAAACTTTAAAAAATGTGCAAATGCAAGATGCAGTTTCACATGAAACTCTTCCAGATTTATTCCATATGAAGCTATAACTTTATGAATTTCCAAGATTGTAAAGTGTGAGGTTCAGAGTGTTAGTCTTCTCTTACAGTAGCAGGCTGACTCAAAACATTTTAGTGTCATAAGGACTTCTTGTAAATCAAAGCTGAAACAATTCACTTTGAGTCTGAGCTGCATGTTCTTTGTCTTTACTTTTGTTTTTTCTACTTGTTTCTTTGTTCCTGATGTGATTGTCATATATTTCTAATTTTTCCATGTCTCTAAAATCTTTGAAATTTGTGCATAGATTGCACTTATCCTTAACAGGGTAATGAAATGACAAATTGAACAATCAAAACTTTCTCTGTAAATAGATGCAGAAATTGGTTTGGACTTATCTTTAAAATACTTAGGTATAATCTTTACATTTTTTAAAATTAAGGTCTTGGGATAAATAACTTTTATTGGTATCTCTTCTACAGTAGTGACTTTCAACACATGGGAAATATTTGATGTGATTTCGAACTTTTACCAATTGATCTTCTTGTATTTCGTTTGGTCTGTTCAAATGTTTCCCCCTTCCTTCCCCAGAAGATACCCTGCAGCCACTGCCTTGGATACAGCTGTGTAAATATTTTGGTCACTAATATCTAAGGTATGAAGGAAAAATGTCTTACAGACTTTGTGTTCCACATTATGTGCAGCAAAAATATAATTTATTAAAAGGCTCCTTCTGCTTGTCAAAACTGACTTTTTGCTTGGTTTCATATCATTTTGCATACTTAAGATGAAAATCTTTTTGCTGCCTTATTATATCACCTAGGGACCAGAATGTATGAAAGACTTTTTCCCCATATCTTCCTGAACTATATTTTCATGCCACCTGTAGCAACATTTAGGACCACATCCTTTACTTGGCCAGAGTTTCTTAGAACTTTTGCTAGCTTTCTCTGCCTGCGATCTTCTTTTCTTCCCCTCATTTCCATACCTGCCATAACACGTGTCATGCTAAAAACACAATTTTTTACTCCCAAACCCCTGACACGGTTGTGATTAGAAAAACACAATTTTCAGTAATCTTCGAGGCAGGAAAAAAAAAAACAAACAACTCGGTGTATGCTCTTAACTTGTAGCATCTATAAACGGTAAACAATCCTGGTTAGTGCTTGTGTACAACTATCCTTGGTGCAGTTTATACAGCCAATTTTCATAGAGGCAATTAAAAGGCAAGGTGGTCAGGTATAAACAACCACCATTTCGCATATTAATTAACTGGCTAACAATAACTAGGGTGATGTGTTAAGTCCTTTGAAAACTGCTGTGGCAGAGCCCATTATGCTAATTTGCAAATGAAAAGTTCACAAAGTGGATCAACCCAATACGTTTAAAGTTATAGGTAAATCAAAGAGATGCATGTTGAAGAACAAGTTGTTACACATCATTGCCTTGAATGAGAATGTTTAAGCCAGCTGTATTAAATATCATTGGCGAGTTTGTGAACAGCAGCAACATTTCTTTGAAGTCGGATTTTACTTCATGTATAAAATGCAAAGCATGATTAGTTCAGTTATCGGAATAGTGTTCGAGTGTGATTTATTTTTTAATGCAAAAATGTCTTAACGCATTTCCTGTGATTCAGGAAGCAATGAACTATCAGCAAACCATGTACAGCCTAGCAAAACTAAATTTAGAACTCCTCGTTGACAGAATTTTACTTTGTGAAGCACAGCAGCAAGGGGGAGCATTTAATTCTTTGCACATACGGCAAACAACATATTGACACAAGTTATTATGGAGTGTACCACGTCTGTTGAAATAGGAGCACTTGTATGTAACTTCGGGAAAAAATAGAATATATTCAGTACACTGAATTTAATATTCAGATTAGTTCTTTTTATTTTTATTCGTTATCTTAATCTTGTTAAAATACCAACTATTAATTGACCCATGCTTTTCATGATGATTTTAGCCATGAAATAGATTGATTGAAAGACTATAATAAGCACATGCTTGTGTTTGCACAGTTGATTTGTGTTGATATTACATTAACCTGTACTAGACAGAGGCATTTATTACTACTCTATTACCTGTAAGGCCCCCATTACACTTGAAAATATTATGTACCCCCCCCCCCCCCCACCTTCCCCCAGTGAAATGGTCATTCCCAAATGTGATGTATATTAATTTTTCTATAGAGACAAGGATATCTCGTGGTCAAACTGCATTGGATACAGTTCTGACAATGCTGACATTATGATCGTCGAGAATAACTCAGTTCTGACCAGGATTTGCTCAGATAATTCAGCAGGGAAGTTTGAATAACCGTACCATCCAGTCTGTAATGAGTGCAAAGATGAACACAAATGACACTTGCATTACCTTCAAACCCCCCTACTACACTATTGAGAGCAGCAAAGACTGCATCTTATTAAGCCTATATTTTGCCATCCAGTGGATTTAAATGCAGAAACTTGGTGTATGTTTTTATATAATGTCAGTGTGGTTGTGAGTATGGGAGTGTTTGCACACATGTGTATGTGTGTGTTGATGATATTTGACAATGCTAAGTCTACCAACTATTTTTTTCTTTGTAAGGGTATTAAACACTTTAAAGAAAACAGACAAGTTATTTTCTTTTTTTCAGATTTGAATTTCCAATCATTTTCTATAGGCTTTTATGAAAAAAATGGCTTATTCTTAATTGGACAACTTCAGTTGTTTTTGGTCATGTGCACTGACCCCACCTTGGGACCTCAAAACATACTTTTTGAGTCTCAAAAAAATCGCAATGCTGTCTGAGAATATGGCAGGTATGCATTTCCATGCTATCCCTCTGGTGCTTTCTACTCTGTCTACAATTGTCCCCATTCCTTGTCCTATCAATCATATCCTGCCTAGTTTCCTTGCCACACTTTTTTTTATCAATACCTCATTATCATTATTTAGTACTATCTTTCCTGTTCCTTCCTCATAGAGTATGTCCCCCATAATATTAACATGCACACTCATTGGTTTTTGTATCCATTCTCATTATTGTTGATTTTCACTTCATTTCAATATTGATGATGATATGTTTCTCTCCAGCAATTTAAGCTTTCACAGTGAACACTAGCAAAGCCTGCGAACTGGGTAAGGGTTACATCATCATCATCATCATCATCATCATCGTCGTCGTCGTCGTCGTCATCATCATCATCATCATCATCATCATCATCACCACCACCACCACCACCACCATGTACATTTCGTTTCAGATGAGCTTCAGGAATGTTTTCATCAGAAACTTCAGTCTCAAAGTCTTTTGTGACCCATGTTATGTCAGGGTATGATTCTTTGTCACTAAAACCTAAAAAACTTGAACTGGTGGTGGTAGAGTCTGTGTTGGCATATATACAGTCTGTTCTTTTGTATCATGATGGATACTGGAACTATTTCAAAGGGGCAGCTGTCCCCCAGGCTCAGTGACAGTGTAAAGTTCAGATAAACTTGAGCAGATGGCCTTATATTTCGCTGAGTTGTCACCACTGCTGACATGTATAACTGACTGCTGAACCAACTGTTGATGACATTCCACTGGTATCCCTACTATGCGAGTCAAAAAACACTAATCATTGGTTGATTGTTGATCCGAAGGAACCCATTGGTGTATGATGTCTTGCTACCAGAATTTCAAGACATCTGATGTCTTGTTGAGAGTTCTGGATTGGATCTGTGTCATCATTGGATTGGAACAGAATACCGCTTGGTGGTTCATATAATGTTACTCGGCAAAATCCGTCTTCAATGGATATTTTGCTGGGAGCTTCATCAGGCAGTAGATATGGTTGGCCCACCAGACTTGCAATATTGGTAAAAAGATCGGTCTTAATCAATATATTGTCCAGAGTGGCTTGTGAATAGTTTTCTAAAGGCTTTGTGAATGCCTTGATAAATACCATGAGGATGCTGGAGGTGCATTGGCATCCACTCTCCTTAAAAAGAGGGTTAGCTTGATGCATTAATGCACACAGGCTCTTGATGGTACCTAAAATCAAATGGAACACATGTTGGTGTAAGAAATAAAAAGTACCTTTCCTTCCTGTCATATGAAACTCCGATGTCGCTTTATACACCACCCCCTTTAAATTATCTTTACCATCCCATCCCCACCTCCATCCCAGTTCATATTTTGATGTGCATTAAGATATATATAATATTTGACAAAATATTCTTCCATATTTCCATGATATTTAAGAAACTTTAATATCTATAAGTACAATATTATGGACCTAATATTTCTTGTTTTGCTTGCATCATTTTTATTTTGCATGTTCACTAAAGAAGCAAGAATAATAGGTGAAAATGAAACAGTTTTCTGTGCATCACTGATAAAAACATTCACAACTTGTAAAATTCTGTAAAATGGTTGCTTCCTTTTCTTTTACATACATGCATCATATATTATTCTCTTTAATCAGAAAAGTAACTTTTCTAATAAATAAACTCCGGCCATAAGTCCACATGTAGCAAGAGCAATTTTGTTGTAAAATAAAGAACAATGAAAAATAATACATATCTGATTTATCATTCATAGCTCCCACATTTTTTCTGCCATCATCAAAATATGGAGTGAAAGTTGCAAAAGGGAAAAGTTACGTTTGCAAATATACATGTTGTATATGTTTTTTCCATGAGAAAAAATGAACTGATCTTAAATTCTGAAGATGAATTAGAATTTACTTCCTTCAGTTTTTGTGTAAATTCATGAAATAGATGATTTTAAGTTAATTTCTATAAACTTATATTGAGTTACAATAGTCTTCTAGGTATCAAAACACTCCTTCCTGAAACTACTCTTATGCAATACTACAGTAACTCAAGTTACAACAGTATTGCAGAAATTGATATGAGAGACAGTAAATGAAAAAAGTGAAAAATCTATGAAAACTGTGTGCATTGAGGCCTAAAAATTTGAGAATAGATGTGCAAAGTTTTTTTGTTCCAAAATATGAAATAAAAAAAATTTGATGAAAAATTGAGCTACAGTTGGTTTGCATTCAACCCTCGTAATGATGATTATATAATAAACAGTAGTTATTTTTTTTTTACATTATGTATTTGTTGTTTACTGGTATGTATTGTTCTTTAACTGCAAAGCTTACTATATTATCTGTAGTTATTTGTACCATCTAATTTTTGATACACCATCAATCAATAAAATGATAATTATTTTTGTTCCTTAATGTTTGGTACTGAGATTTTTGTATTTTAAATTAAGATTATGCAATTATTTATCTTTAAAAATCAGCTGAAAATTATAATTATTTTTAATTAATAAATACTTGTACACACCCAAAAATAATAGTTTGTACCAAACATTATTTACAATATTGTATACTGTGAAAACTATGTGTAGATGTGAAACAAGAAATTTCACATGCTGTTAGTTTTCTTGATATGTAAGCTGCAATAAACTGAAAATGTGTCTGTGAAATGGTTTGAATTTTTCAAGTTTAAGAGGCTGTAACCTGTATATTTATAAACTATTTCCAATTTGTTATGGGCTGAGATTGAAGAAATGTGATTGAGAGGAAGATTTCTTGATTTGCTGTATTTATCCGTGTCATACACTTTTACCAAATTTTTATTTAAAAGGTTTGAAATTCCATTGTGATAAAGGTATAGATGCTACCTTGTTAATATCATTTGCTGACTTGATGAATATGTATTGCCTACATTATTATTTGAATTTTCTGTTTAAATTCCAGGCATGAGAAAATCTTGTCAAGTGGTTATAGAAATTAACCTGGAGGCAGCATTGAAAGGTAAACATTTGTAGTTACTATTAAATCATGCATAAATTTCACATATAATCTTGACTGTGAGAGCACATTTAATTCAAATATAGTGAAAATAAAACAACAAACCAGTGTGTAAAAGACACTGGTCACCTCTGGTCATAACGCAAAATATTGTCCATCAAAATGACAGCTATATTTATTGTAGAGATAACATTTTTGGTTGATTGTGTAATTCCACATGAGCATTGGAATCAGGGTATTGGAACGGCCATAGCTGCCCCATGTTTCTTGGAAATTACAAATTAATAGGTACATAGCTACCACACACATTTTTCAAAACTTCTCATTCCCTCTGAAGGAGCCACCCAGCTTCCCTGGAGTGTCCATTTCATTATATAATGGTATTTGGGGATTCCTTTCCATTTGGATGCATTTATCAAGCCTTGCAAGTATACCAGTGAAGTTTATTTTCTTCAATTCTAAATGCATGATTTGGTCATTATCTCAGATGAATAGGCCCATAATTTATCATTTCAGGTTTATCATCATCTAATTAAACCTGAAAGGAAAAATTGAAGAATTGCACACATGCCTTCATTACTTTTAGCATGAACTAGTTTGTATAAGAATCAACATTTTACAGTCATCCAGATTTGCTGAGTACTGTTATTTACATGTAGCAATTGACTAGTGAATGAATAGGTATAGTAATTTAAAATTACAGTGGTTACATAATTGGGGGCCTTTGGGGTCCCAGGGCAGCACACCTTTACACAACATTTTATGATGTTTTCTCCTGGGAACCACTTTTAAAATCATTCAAACAGTTTTGCTCAATTAGCAATCAAAGGACTTTCCAGACTAAAATAAATGTGGCCATACATACTGCATATTTTCACATATAATCCAAATCCAAACAACATAGACCCCAATTTGCCATCGCATAATGCGCCGGCAGATCAGGGTCTATGTTGTTTGTTCTACTGATTAGTCCTTACAATTGCAGAGACCAAGACCTGCCGGCACATTATGCAATGGCAGATCTGGGTCTATGCAGTTTGCAGATGGTATCGGCTTATATGTGAGTATATATGGTACTTAGGACTTTTGTGTATTTCTAAAATATTTGTGCAGGGTCTGTTCTAGAACTGAAAATTAAGAAGGGAAATCCTGCCCCCCCCCCCTCCATTTGAAATAAAGGGTAACTTTTTAAAGACAGGAACAATTTAAAAAAGAAATTAAGGTGGGGCTTGCAAATATGCTACACACTTTATGCACTTTTGGATGATTGTTGGCATGATTTGTTATAGATCAGTGTGAATGCCAGTCATGCATCTTATTACAGACCTTGTTTGCATATTTCTACTGTACTGTAGCTAAAATATTAATATAGAGCTAAAAACGTCATATTTCTTTTTGTATGATGACCCAACTAGTAAAGTTCAGGAATATTTGCAAGCAGTAAAAAGTGTGTTTGTATGCTCTGCTATGAATGTGTAAGGGCCATATAGTTTTACCCTAGTCTGTCCATTCTTCTGTCTATCACACCTTCATTAAGGATGATCTCTTGTGAAATGTTGGAGTACATTATTTAACTTTTTGAATAATTGATAATTCTACATAGCTAAGCATCAGGTCAATCCAAGATCACTGCAAAATATATATGTTAGTGTGCTACACTTTGATGAATATCTGTATATCTTTATTTATTTGTAAAAGAAACCAACAGCCCAGAATAGATAAAAATAGCATGCAGCACATCAAAATGGAGGTGCATGTACCTAACATTTACAGCATATTAGAACAATAATGAAATATAAATGCAGTGTATTTTGGTCAATAATAGCAATATTTATAAAACATTATCATAACTGGTTGTAAATTCATATATTACTCAGCACACATATTAGAGAAATAGGATATCACTCATATATATGGAGTAGTATAAATTCTAACTTGGAAGATTTTGTATATATCACATTACATTTTCTCAAAGCGTTACTAATAAAGATTGCTAAATTTGACATAACCTGACTTCAGTCATTAATATGCACATGTGAGTAAAATATTTCTGTATTTGGATTTGTATACACAGATGAAGGTGTGAACCTTTTTCTTAGTTCAACAAAGATAGGACAAGTAATAATGAATTGATATTCATTTTCAGTTTCAGCAAGACATAATGGCATATTCTATCTTTGTAACAAATATGCTCACATCTTCCAATATTTGCTCCTAGTGGTAAATTACCTGCTCTTAACATTGTTATCACATTTCCTAAATATGTATCACCTAAAGCATCAAAATATTTTTGATGTGTAAAATCACCTTTTGTGCCAAAAAATACAATCTATCCATATAATTTTTTTCACAATTTTAATTCTTGCGTGAAAATATGATTAACATTGTTGTCTGAACCTTTCTATAAATACTCATTGCCAATGTTTTGACTTAACCATGCATCACCAAATCCACATTTAGAAAGTAATTTTCTGACACTTTTGTATCCAGCAATCACAGTTTTCAGCCCATTTCATTTGAAGACTCTAATATTATTTCAGAAATCTGTTATCTGACATTTCATAACTAGAAACCAGTATTTAAATATCCGAATATTTAAAACATTTCACATAGTAATTCTACCCAATTCATTATAGAAAAAAACATCTGGAGTAGATTTTGATATTCCTAATATGTAATTACAAAAATGAACCTTTTCCATATCTGGTACTTCATGAAAACTCCAAACTTTGGATCCCTAGTTAAGAAAAGGTATAATTTTGGTATCAAAAATATGCAGCAGACTTTCAAGTGGATAATTTCCAAATCTAGATAATTTACTTTGCAAAGAATATGCAGCTTTTAAAGTGTACCTTGAGTTTGGGGAAGAAAATACAAAACCTAAATACTTGTAATATGATCAAATTTAGACTTTCATAGAACCAAAACACCATATTTCATAGTTATGGAGATAACATCCTCAGCGAAAATGGTCATTCTGTTTTTTTTTCTCAAGAATACTGATAATTTCCATTGAATGCAGTACCTTTCAAACTGTTTTTAATCTTTTGAAGTTGATATGCAGTGTCTGCAAAAGGTATTAAATCATCTGCATACTACAACAAAAAAACTCTTTAGTATCTAGTGATACTTCCCTAGCTTCCTCTGCTGTAACAGGTTAAAAGTCATTTAAAAAAAGCAAAAGGTGATCGTGACAAAACACATCCTTGTGGCACGCCAACTGGGCAATCAAATATATTGCTTAGACACCTTTTTTAAATTTTGGAGTTACTACAGCAGTTGACCAGCAACTAGGATGATAATCAGCTTCATAACTTTTTGAATAATTTAATCAGTAATTATATGGCTGGTTCATTTTAAGAAATCACTGCATTAAGCATCTATTATGCCTGTTTTTTCTTTTCTTAATCTACTGAAAGCATTCCTCACACCTTCCTCTGATATTATTCAATTCAAAACTTCATCATAGACAAGTCATTCATCATTGCCTTGAATTTGACCCACTTATTGTGTTATATTGGATAGCTCTGAAAAATATTCATACCAGGCTGCATGTGTAATATTGAGATTTGTTTTAATCCCTGGATTTTTAAGAAGATGCTAAAATTGTCTACTGTCTTCAGAGAATAATGCTTGTGAAGATAATATTTTTGTTTACATTCATACTGTTTCTTTGTACTGCTGATTTTTAAATTGTGCATAATTTGATTAAATTTATACTCTTCAAGCAATTATGTCCTTTGCAAGGGAAAAAGTGGAAGAGACTTCAGAGCATCACTTTTAGCATATCTACAATCTGTATCAAACCATGGTTGATTACTAAACTATCTGGTACCCTTATTAATATTGCATTTCGACTTGGAATGTTTATTTTGTATCTTCTGCTGCGTCGTAATAAACACTCATCAAAGTGTTCATACTCTCATCTAAAGATCTGTCCTCAAATGTTGCTGTTAACGATTTCTAGCTTTGAATTAGTAAGTTACCAAATGACTGAACATGTTGTTATTTTGATTTGTTCAAGCAGGATACAAATTGGTCCTTGCTCAACACACTCGAAGACGAAAATCCTCTAATATGCTAACATATGGGTCTGGGTTGACAGCTTCATTGGATGCAACATTCTCATTGTTTCTCTCATTATTGGCAATGTTGTGTGATTGATTCTTCATTTTCCAATATTTTCTTAATACTCTTTCCTTGTCGTTGTATTAAAAAAATGTTATAATGGCTGGTCAAGGCTTCACAGTTTATTTTGGCCTGTGCACTTGTTCCACTTCAGTATGTTCTCCAACCAATCCATGTGCAGGTATTGTTGAATATCTATCCCCAGGTCATTACATAGATGAGTTTGAGAAATTGTATTTGTCTCTAATTGTCCATAAAATAATAGCTAAATTAGTATTTAAAATTCATCATATTTCAAAAGATTGAAGATCATAGACTCCTCTTATCAAATACACAAAGAAAAGGGTATGTAGGTGGGTGAATATCTTCAGTATGACTCATTTATTGAAATCACTAAAGGTTTCCAAAGGTCTTGTATACTTTTTGTTGACCTTATTTTTTTTCTTTCATGGGGCTGTAATTGCAATTATTAAAATTGTATGAGCATGTTTCTTTTTTATTATTTAAGAAGAGACAGAACTCACAACCATGTCATTTTATGTCCAGTCTCTTCTCGAGTTCAAAAAGCTATGATACACCTAGGTAAAAATTGATGTCATATTGATGAAGTCATAATGTAATGATCATGTCATTTCAAGCTGTGCAGTAAGCATCGATTTTACACAAGTGGAATACCTTAAGTTTTTGTTGGTCATATAAAAAAAAGGTGTAGGGTTTTTACCTACTACATTAGACTTACCTCTAAAAGCAGCACACAGGTTATAGCATGAGAATTGCAGCATTTATGAAAAATACCTTAATTTGTCACCATGTTCATTTATAAACTATTGCCTACTCTATTCTGCAAGTTATGCACTGTAATTGATTCTCTGACCAGATGAAAGATGCCATGCCAGTGGTTATGGCAGCATATTCATAATGGTCTTGAGGATAAAAGGCCCATTGTCCAATGCAGTGTTACATTTTGCAGCTTTTCAGAGATTTTTTTTTTTTCATTTACAGCTGGGATTCCTTTCTTCAGATCTGCCAACAATGTAATCCTCAGTCCTGGAAATGACAAGGGATTTATTCCTCCTATATTCTTCAAGAGTGTTTTTAATAGGCATACAGGTAAGAGTAATTGAAAATTTGAATAGTTTCTGATTGGGCTAGGGTTATTCTCTTAAGGAACTGATAATACTGTGTACTGTAAACCTACCAGTATATCACTAAGACTTCATGCATGTCAACAAACCATATAGACACATTGGAATCTATGCCATTGTGATTCAGTCAGATAGTTAAATGATAATACAAACAAAGTTTGTGGTGTTTAAAACCAATTTGTATTTCAAATACTGTTAAATAAATGCAAAGAGAAATTCTGGTATGACATATTACAGTGAATTCATTAGTATTCTTGGAGTACCGGTACCTTGGACCATGAATTTAAAGTCATAATGAAATATGTACCAATCTGAGAGTCAAAGCCACCCATCCCTGCTGTATGCAATGATAAGGCATCACTAGTTTGTTTGTTTTAATACCAAGGCTGTTTATAGAAATTTGAAAACATTTTAGACACATGAAAGCATTAAAGTTCAAGAAAACACAATTTCCAGCATAGTTTGTGCTTTTTTTTAAAACACATATCCATGGAAATATCCAGCATAATGTGTGGATCACAAAAGCACTGCATTATCTACTGTTAGACACTTTTCCATACTGAATAGTTATATATTAATGTGAAAGTAATTACAGTGTCTGATTCAGACATTAGTCATTTCACAAGTACAAGGAAAGTTTTCACTGCATTTTTTATTCTGTTGATACCAAGTATTATTTACTATTCCATTGAGGAAACAGAACACAAGGGCACATTTTGTTACATTTCATACACTAACTTCTGGATAAACAATAAGCGGATTAGTCCTGCTTTTTCAAAGTCCAGTCATGTCCGTATGAAGTAATACTTTGTCATTTGTGGAGATAATCCACTTTGTGTGAATTGGTTTAAAGAGAGATGTTTTCAGGTTGATTGAGACCTTGTATGAAAGAACATCTCCACTGTTCTATAGTTTTTTAATTGAGCAATCACCTGGGTGGAATACTACTCATGAAAGCTGAGTGGATTTTCGCCTTGTAGAGCTTATTGACAGATAAATTCAGGGCTTGTAGTGTATCCATACATGCATCTGGCTGTTTTCCTTTGACTGTGACAGCATTCTCACTCTGTAATGTTCTTTGAAAACATCAAAGAGTGCTCCCCACCTTCTGATCACACTAAGGGGCAGCGAGCCATGCACTGAGTTCACTTAGGGTATCAGAATCTGGTCAGTGCACTGAAACATGTAATCCTGATTGCTCCAGTGAGTTTAGTAAATGTCACATCCCAGTCACATGGGAATTTCTCTCCATTTAGCAAACACCTTTCCATTTTTCCACCATATATCAGCTGGGGTGGCAGTAGCAGGCCTGATTTGGTGATAGCTAGAAATAATGTGATTTTTCTCTTTTTTGTCTAATCTGTAATTGTCAAGAGCTTTATGTTTTGATAGCTGTCTATAAAAACACTGAAATTGCACTCTTAATTACTCTTAATTACAGCAGTGGATTTAGGCCTGTTTGCCTGTACATATGTGGAAAAGGATGTCAGCATAATTTTTTATTAAGATCTCCTCATTTATGCTAAGTGTTTGTAATGTATGACTTAATCAACTTAATTACTTCAGTAGGGATTAAGCCTTTGTGTTCAAACATGAATTGAACTGAATTTTGGTATAACCTTTTATAGCGATATATACATCATCGCTCAATTTTTTCTTTTTTTTTAAAATGACAAATCCATGAAATTGAGAACCCACTAATACGTTTTCTTGAACCAAACAACCAAATTTTGTGCCTGCAGATTTAAAGTTATTCACAGCATTAGGTTCCTGCAAAAAAAACTAAAATATGCAACTCAACCTTCAACTTGGTTGCCGAAGTGGATGTAGGAACTGTCATTATTTTCCAATCAAAAGTATCACCATTGGAAATTTGTCTTAAACTTCAATAATAGATTATCATAACAAAAATATTGAAAAGTTATCCTATTAAATTTATTTTCAGTAGAGAGAAAAAACTGAAAATAATATTGAAGAGTGTTCGACTTTATGGAGGCAAAACAGTTTGTAGCCAGTTTTATTATGCTACACTGCAGTGGGGTGGGGAGAGTCTTGATTTGGTCCTTCTCTCCATAGTTCCATATGTCCTTATGTATGGTATGTCCATACTTCCATACATCTTCATGTACCAGTACTTCCATACATCTTCATGTACCAGTACTTCCATACATCTTCATGTAACGGTACTTCCATACATCTTCATGTACCAGTACTTCCATACATCTTCATGTACCAGTACTTCCATACATCTTCATGTACCGGTACTTCCATACATCTTCATGTACAGGTACTTCCATCAATCTTTATGTATTGGTACTTCCATACATCTTCATGTACCGGTACTTCCATACATCTTCATGTACCGGTACTTCCATACATCTTCATGTACCAGTACTTCCATACATCTGTATGAACCCGTACTTCCATACATCTTCATGTACAGGTACTTTCATACATCTTTATGTACCGGTACTTCCATACATCTTCATGTACTGGTACTTCCATACATCTTTATGTATTGGTACTTCCATACATCTTTATGTATTGGTACTTCCATACATCTTTATGTATTGGTACTTCCATACATCTTTATGTATTGGTACTTCCATACATCTTTATGTACCAGTACTTCCATACATCTTTATGTACCAGTACTTCCATACATCTTTATGTATTGGTACTTCCATACATCTCTATGTACAAGTACTTCCATACATCTTTATGTACCAGTACTTCCATACATCTTTATGTACCAGTACTTCCATACATCTTTATGTACCAGTACTTCCATACATCTTTATGTACCAGTACTTCCATACATCTTTATGTACTGGTACTTTCATACATCTTTATGTACTAGTACTTCCATACATCTTTATGTACTAGTACTTCCATACATCTTTATGTATTGGTAATTCCATACATCTTTATGTATTGGTACTTCCATACATCTTTATGTACCGGTACTTCCATACATCTTTATGTACCAGTACTTCCATACATCTTTATGTATTGGTACTTCCATACATCTTTATGTACCAGTACCTCCATACATCTTTTTGTACCAGTACTTCCATACATCTTTATGTATTGGTACTTCCATACATCTTTATGTACCAGTACTTCCATACATCTTTATGTACCAGTACTTCCATACATCTTCATGTGTTGGTACTTCCATACATCTTTATGTATTGGTACTTCCATACATCTTTATGTATTGGTACTTCCATACATCTTTATGTATTGGTACTTCCATACATCTTTATGTACCAGTACCTCCATACATCTTTATGTACCAGTACTTCCATACATCTTTATGTATTGGTACTTCCATACATCTTTTTGTACCAGTACTTCCATACATCTTTATGTATTGGTACTTCCATACATCTTTATGTACCAGTACTTTCATACATCTTTATGTACCAGTACTTCCATACATCTTTATGTACCAGTACTTCCATACATCTTTATGTACCAGTACTTCCATACATCTTTATGTATTGGTACTTCCATACATCTTCATGTACGGGTACTTCCATACATCTTTATGTATTGGCACTTCCATACATCTTCATGTACTGGTACTTCCATTCATCTTTATGTACCAGTACTTCCATACATTTTAATGTACCAGTTCTTCCATACATCTTTATGTATTGGTACTTCCATACATCTTTATGTACTGGTACTTCCATTCATCTTTATGTATTGGTACTTCCATACATCTTTATGTACCGGTACTTCCATACATCTTCATGTATTGGTACTTCCATACATCTTCATGTATTGGTACTTCCATTCATCTTCATGTATTGGTACTTCCATACATCTTTATGTATTGGTACTTCCATACATCTTTATGTACTGGTACTTCCATACATCTTTATGTACCAGTACTTCCATACATCTTTATGTACCGGTACTTCCGTACATCTTTATAATTTTGGTACTTCCATACATCTTCATGTAAGGGTACTTTATCTTTATGTATTGGTACTTCCATACATCTTTATGTATTGGTACTTCCATACATCTTCATGTATTGGTACTTCCATACATCTTTATGTACTAGTACTTCCATACATCTTTATGTACCAGTACTTCCATACATCTTTATGTACCGGTACTTCCATACATCTTTATGTATTGGTACTTCCATACATCTTTATGTATTGGTACTTCCATACATCTTTATGTACCGGTACGTCCATACATCTTTATGTATTGGTACTTCCATACATCTTTATGTATTGGTACTTCCATACATCTTCATGTACCGGTACTTCCATACATCTTTATGTACCAGTACTTCCATACATCTGTATGTACCGGTACTTCCATACATCTTTATGTATTGGTAGTTCCATACATCTTTATGTATTGGTACTTCCTTACATCTTTATGTATTGGTACTTCCATACATCTTCATGTATTGGTACTTCCATACATCTTTATGTACTAGTAGTTCCATACATCTTTATGTACCAGTACTTCCATACATCTTTATGTACCAGTACTTCCATACATCTTTATGTACCAGTACTTCCATACATCTTTATGTACCAGTACTTCCATACATCTTTATGTACTGGTACTTTCATACATCTTTATGTACTAGTACTTCCATACATCTTTATGTACTAGTACTTCCATACATCTTTATGTATTGGTACTTCCATACATCTTTATGTATTGGTACTTCCATACATCTTTATGTACCGGTACTTCCATACATCTTTATGTACCAGTACTTCCATACATCTTTATGTATTGGTACTTCCATACATCTTTATGTACCAGTACCTCCATACATCTTTTTGTACCAGTACTTCCATACATCTTTATGTATTGGTACTTCCATACATCTTTATGTACCAGTACTTCCATACATCTTTATGTACCAGTACTTCCATACATCTTCATGTGTTGGTACTTCCATACATCTTTATGTATTGGTACTTCCATACATCTTTATGTATTGGTACTTCCATACATCTTTATGTATTGGTACTTCCATACATCTTTATGTACCAGTACCTCCATACATCTTTATGTACCAGTACTTCCATACATCTTTATGTATTGGTACTTCCATACATCTTTTTGTACCAGTACTTCCATACATCTTTATGTATTGGTACTTCCATACATCTTTATGTACCAGTACTTTCATACATCTTTATGTACCAGTACTTCCATACATCTTTATGTACCAGTACTTCCATACATCTTTATGTACCAGTACTTCCATACATCTTTATGTATTGGTACTTCCATACATCTTCATGTACGGGTACTTCCATACATCTTTATGTATTGGCACTTCCATACATCTTCATGTACTGGTACTTCCATTCATCTTTATGTACCAGTACTTCCATACATTTTAATGTACCAGTTCTTCCATACATCTTTATGTATTGGTACTTCCATACATCTTTATGTACTGGTACTTCCATTCATCTTTATGTATTGGTACTTCCATACATCTTTATGTACCGGTACTTCCATACATCTTCATGTATTGGTACTTCCATACATCTTCATGTATTGGTACTTCCATTCATCTTCATGTATTGGTACTTCCATACATCTTTATGTATTGGTACTTCCATACATCTTTATGTACTGGTACTTCCATACATCTTTATGTACCAGTACTTCCATACATCTTTATGTACCGGTACTTCCGTACATCTTTATAATTTTGGTACTTCCATACATCTTCATGTACGGGTACTTTATCTTTATGTATTGGTACTTCCATACATCTTTATGTATTGGTACTTCCATACATCTTCATGTATTGGTACTTCCATACATCTTTATGTACTAGTACTTCCATACATCTTTATGTACCAGTACTTCCATACATCTTTATGTACCGGTACTTCCATACATCTTTATGTATTGGTACTTCCATACATCTTTATGTATTGGTACTTCCATACATCTTTATGTACCGGTACGTCCATACATCTTTATGTATTGGTACTTCCATACATCTTTATGTATTGGTACTTCCATACATCTTCATGTACCGGTACTTCCATACATCTTTATGTACCAGTACTTCCATACATCTGTATGTACCGGTACTTCCATACATCTTTATGTATTGGTAGTTCCATACATCTTTATGTATTGGTACTTCCTTACATCTTTATGTATTGGTACTTCCATACATCTTCATGTATTGGTACTTCCATACATCTTTATGTACCAGTACTTCCATACATCTTTATGTATTGGTACTTCCATACATCTTCATGTATTGGTACTTCCATACATCTTTATGTACCAGTACTTCAAAACATCTTTATGTATTGGTACTTCCATACATCTTTATGTACCGGTACTTCCATACATCTTTATGTATTGGTACTTCCATACATCTTTATGTACCAGTACTTCCATACATCTTTATGTACGAGTACTTCCATACATCTTTATGTACCAGTACTTCCATACATCTTTACGTATTGGTACTTCCATATGTCTTTATGTATTGGTACTTCCATACATCTTTATGTACCGGTACGTCCATACATCTTTATGTACCGGTACTTCCATACATCTTTATGTATTGGTACTTCCATACATCTTTATGTATTGGTACTTCCATACATCTTTATGTACCGGTACTTCCATACATCTTCATGTACCAGTACTTCCATACATCTTTATGTATTGGTACTTCCATACGTCTTTATGTATTGGTACTTCCATACATCTTTATGTACCGGTACTTCCATACATCTTCATGTACCGGTACTTCCATACATCTTCATGTACTGGTACTTCCATTCATCTTTATGTACCAATACTTCCATACATCTTTATGTATTGGTACTTCCATACATCTTTATGTATTGGTACTTCCATACATCTTTATGTACCGGTACTTTCATACATCTTTATGTGCCAGTACTTCCATACATCTTTATGTACCGGTACTTCCATACATCTTCATGTACCAGTACTTCCATACATCTTTATGTATTGGTACTTCCATACATCTTTATGTATTGGTACTTCCATACATCTTTATGTACCAGTACTTCCATACATCTTTATGTACCAGTACTTCCATACATCTTTATGTACGGGTACTTCCATACATCTTTATGTATTGGTACTTCCATTCATCTTTATGTACCAGTACTTCCATACATCTTTATGTACCAGTACTTCCATACATCTTTATGTACCAGTACTTCCATACATCTTTATGTACCAGTACTTCCATTCATCTTTATGTACCAGTACTTCCATACATCTTTATGTATTGGTACTTCCATACATATTTATGTATTGGTACTTCCATACATCTTCATGTACTGGTACTTCCATACATCTTCATGTACTGGTACTTCCATTCATCTTTATGTACCAGTACTTCCATACATCTTTATGTACCAGTACTTCCATACATCTTTATGTATTGGTACTTCCATACATCTTCATGTACGGGTACTTCCATACATCTTTATGTATTGGCACTTCCATACATCTTCATGTACTGGTACTTCCATTCATCTTTATGTACCAGTACTTCCATACATTTTAATGTACCAGTTCTTCCATACATCTTTATGTATTGGTACTTCCATACATCTTTATGTACTGGTACTTCCATTCATCTTTGTGTATTGGTACTTCCATACATCTTTATGTACCGGTACTTCCATACATCTTCATGTATTGGTACTTCCATACATCTTCATGTATTGGTACTTCCATTCATCTTCATGTATTGGTACTTCCATACATCTTTATGTATTGGCACTTCCATTCATCTTCATGTACTGGTACTTCCATTCATCTTTATGTACCAGTACTTCCATACATTTTAATGTACCAGTACTTCCATACATCTTTATGTATTGGTACTTCCATACATCTTTATGTACTTGTACTTCCATTCATCTTTATGTATTGGTACTTCCATACGTCTTTATGTATTGGTACTTCCATACATCTTTATGTACTGGTACTTCCATACATCTTTATGTACTGGTACTTCCATACATCTTTATGTATTGGTACTTCCATACATCTTCATGTATTGGTACTTCCATACATCTTCATGCATTGGTACTTCCATACATCTTTATGTATTGGTACTTCCATACATCTTCATGTACCGGTACTTCCATACATCTTCATGTATTGGTACTTCCATACATCTTTATGTATTGGTACTTCCATACATCGTCATGTACTGGTGCTTCCATACATCTTTATGTATTGGTACTTTCATACATCTTTATGTAATGGTACTTCCATACGTCTTTATGTAGCAGTACTTCCATACGTCTTTATGTAGCAGTACTTCCATACTTCCATACATCTTTATGTATTGGTACTTCCATACATCTTTATATATTGGTACTTCCATACATCTGTATGTACCCGTACTTCCATACATCTTCATGTACTGGTACTTCCATACATCTTCATGTACTGGTACTTCCATACATCCATCCATCCCAAAAAGCTTGTTAGCAGGATTACACCAAATGTACTTGTTTTAAGCAAGTACAATTTGGTACGTATTTTTGTTAGCAAAATCAGATAACTTGATTAGAATTTCATGCCACTAAAACAATTTCAACATTTTTTAAAGAAATCTTTGAACTTTTGGGAATTGCACTGTTTTTGAAAACCTTTTAAGCACAATTGCACAAAAACCACTTTGCTAGATATGATTGTATGCACATGCAGACGACCAGATTAGATTTTCAGGCCACTAAAGCAATTTATATATTTTTATGTTTGTTGCTCTTTTTGCACTTTGACTCTTTTAGTTAAAACTACTTGATGTAAACAAATGAAATTTGGTTGGCATGTTTTTAAGCATATGAAGAAGATCTGGCTAGAATTTGAGGAAATTAATGGGATTTGTTCTATTTTTTAAAAAATTTTGAACAGCCTCAACTTTACCTAGATGGTTGGTCAGAAGGGCCCCAGTCTGATCGATTGACTAGTCATTCCAAGCTTCAGGGACCATGTTAATAACAGATTTAGTTTCACTGATCTCCTGACCTTTAAAGGTCACCAGATCTTCTAGGCACAACAGAATGAATTTCATGAATCACAATGTTTTAGGCAACTCATACTGTTATGCTTAGAACCTTACAAAGACATGACCTTTGAAGGCAGTGGCAAGGGTCAATTGAGTAAGGATCCTGTGTTGCTCAAGTATATCACACAGTGTAACCCTGACATGACAAATGAAATAAATCAGCATAAACCTCTGTCCCCTTGTTGGGCTCTACAGTGGGTGTGGAGCACTGGTGATGAAATAATGTTCTTCCTTTATGGGAAGACACAACAAAAAAACTGTCAATAGTCAAAGGCTTGTTTTAAAATCGATCGGGAACAATTCAACCAGTGATTTGGATGAATAAACTGTTCAGAGTCGAGACAATTGGCTGCACTTTCTCGTCATAAAATTGACTCATGAGAACCAGAAAGTAACAAAGCTCTCAACTTTTGTCATTGCAAAAGCCCTTAAAGGTCTGGCTGGAGAGTGAAAGAGTGTAAAGAAACTCAGCTAGAGCCAATTATTGGGTGCAGCTGTAAAGCTCACTTTAATAAACTTCTTCGATCAGAGTGGTTTATGGAGATACCCACCAAGGTATCTCTGCATAAATCTTTGAACTCATGTCAAGGTGTCATGTGATCTAGGGATTTAGATGGCTGCAGTGACTCTGAGATGCTGGGAACTCTCATATCTCAGAAAGTCTCTCAAATGAAATGAAACATTCACAGAAATGGCAAGTTGATTCCCAGCAACACTTACATATGGATGTTCAACTGTGCTACTTTGCCTGCATTAATCAAAGGCAGGTTCTTAAACATCCAAGTAAACCCTTTCATTCCTAATACATTGTGGTGCTTTAACTGCCAGAAATAATGCTACCACAAAGATGGCTGCAAGAGAAAACCAATCTGCTCCAAATGTGGGCAAGAGTGCCATGATGGATTATCATTCAAGGAGAAAATCTTGTCTGCAAATTACCAGGAAGATGGCTTCTTTCAATCCAGAGACTCCCGTAACTGGAAGCATGAGAAGTAAATACAAAGGGTCGAACATGAGAAAGTCCTGAGCTTTTCTGAGGGCAGAAAGTTTGTGGAAGCCACAACTCCATCTAGCATTGCCACCAATTACTATGCAAATGCTGCTAGATTGGAGAAGAAACCTTCCACAAATTCAGTCTGTACCCTGACTGACATTACCTGGTCACATGGTGAGAACAAGTTTACAGTCATGATGCCTCCCAAACCTGTTTGAGTAGCCATAGAAATCCAGAATAAAGCAGATAACACAAGTAGTCGGTGTGACAAATAAGAAAGCAAAAACGACTAGCAAAAAAATGGTTTGATTTGACCCACACATAATAATGATCTGCCAGCACCAGTGGTCAGTATAACAGTGTGAAGAATGAGAAACCCAACACTACTAACTCAAAACTGGTTAGATCTGGCCACAAAAAGAGCAATAAACTGCTGGCCCTAGTGGTAACGCCTGCTCGAAACTGAATAAAGATCAAATTCAGGAATCTTCTAGACTTCCAAAAAGGATCTTTTGATCCTGTCAATCTCCAATAAATTTGGAAGTCTAGAGAGCATGGAAACTGGAGATTAATCTGATACCATGCCAGGGAAACCTCCCAGAAGTCCTGTACCTCCAACACTTTCATAAATATGTCTGATATGATAATACAAAGGAATTGCTGAGGTTTAAGGCAAATATTGATGAAATAAATATTCTATCAGAAGAACATGACCCAATAGCTGTCTGCCTCCAGAAGATCTTTTTAAATGAAAATGATCGATAGAATTAATCTAGAAAATATCCTAACATAAAACAACTTTTGAAGAAATACTGACAAGGCCATTGGAGGAGAGTCCATCATGTCCATCATCATAAATAGCATAACTCCTCACAGCCAAATTAATCTCCATGCTACATTACAGGCTATAGCTGTATGTGTGTCCCTACACAAAACTCTTACACTCGGCTCAGTATATCTCCATCCAGGCACTCCAGTTAATCTGTCTGATCTTTACCATGTTATTGAATAGTTACCAGCACCTTTTTTCTGCTTAGTGACTTTAATAGCCACCATACACTTTTGGGCTGCAAAGATATCAATGAGAGAGGAACGAAAACAGAAGACTTTGTTTCACAACACAATTCTTGCCTTTTTAATGTTAAGTCATATACTTGTCTGCATCCTGCAACATGATCCTGCTCGTAGTTAGACCTAACCATCAGTGATTTATAACCTTTTATTGACTTCTCATGGGAAGCTGGTGATGACCTGTGTAGTAGTGGCCGCTTTTCAATATACCTAAGAAGTAATACTCTCAAGCTTCAAGGGCTAGTCTAAAGATGGAAATTAAATAAGGCAGATTGCAAAACATTTCGCTCCCACAGTGAATAAAATTTGACAACTGATATATTTGAAACTGTAGCAGATCCAATACTCTTATTTACTAACATACTCCAAGATGTTGTTGGGGATACAGCTCCCATAAACTTAGGCAAATCCTAAACATGTCAACAAGCCATGATGTGATGATACATGCAAGGACACATTCAGGGAACAGAAAAGGTCCTTAAAAATTTCAGTGTCGATCCAACTGCTGAAAATCTTAATAAATAACTTATATACCGAGCTTAAACTCATCACAACATTAGAGAGAATAAGAAGAAAACATGGAGATACTATGTCTCTAGGTTGAAGTCACACCTCTCTATTAAATCAGTATGGAATACAGTATGGAAAATCATTGTCAAAAATAAAAACAGCTATATCATACACATAAAGAAATGTGTGAATTGGTCATGATCCTAACAAAAATTTCACATAAATTGGTTGAAACATTCTCAAAAAACTGGTTACAAGAGAACTCTTCTGAAAACTTATACTATGCTAAAAACCTGAAAGAAAAGGTTTCTTTAAAATTAAAATCTGCTAACATTGAAAATTTTACTCTCAGAGAACTACAAGACTCTCTTAATCAAAACCATGACGCTTTCAGCAGGACCAGATGATATCCACTGATACAGCTCTCAATATACTAATAAACATTTTCAATAAAATTTGGGAAACATGGTGACTTCCCACCATCATGGTCACAAGCAGTACCTAACTTGGAAAGTACCATATCGACCCTTCAAACTATCATCCTGTAGCACTGACAAGCTGTATTTGCAAAACCATGGAATGAATGATAAATGACAGACTCCTCATGAATTCAAGAAACTATTATCTGACTTTAAATGTAGATTCAAATGCCAGAGAAACACAATTGAGCATCTAGTCAGACTTCAAACATTTATTAGAGACGCTTTCATAAAGAAAGAAAATATAGTAACCATCTTTTTTGACTTGGAGAAAGCTTATGACACCACATGGAAGTACAGCATAACAAATGATCTATTGAACCTAGGTCTAAGGGGCCATTTACCTATCTTTATGTCCAGTTTCTGGAAAGATAGAAATGTCCGAGTTAAGGCAGGTATCACCCTTTTTGAAAGCTATCCTCAGGATATGGGTGTACCTCAGGGCAGCATATTGTCAGTCACCATTTCAGCATACAAATTAGCAACATATTGAACTGTCTTAATCCAGGAACTGACTGTTCATAATACAGTGATGACTTTTTGATCTACTGTATATCAAAGATTATGCATACTATTGAATTTTAACTTCAGATATGCTTAAATAGAGTTCTGAAATGGTCAGAAGAAAATGGCTTCAAATTTTGTTAAATCAAAAACTGTTTGCTTGCGCTTCTGCTGATTACACAGAATTCATGATGACCCAAAACTCTATCTTGATGGTTCTCTTATCTCTGTTGTGGAAGAGACCAAACTTTTAGGATTTATGTTTTACTTGTAAACTAACTTTCCTTCCACTTATTAGATACCTCATTGACAAATGCCTAAAAACCATGGATTTAATGCAAGTTGTGGGGAAACACAGATTGCGGAGCTGACCAGAAAGTTCTACTCTGGTTATACAGGACATTAGTAATATCTAAACTTTGTTATGGCTCAATTGCATATGGATTAGCAAGCAAATCTTACCTGCAGATACACAATCAGGGGCTTAGACTTTGTCTGGGAGCATTTAGGACTTCCCCTTCAGAAAGCCTCCATGACTCATTTATTGTTGAGACAAATGGACAATCACTTTATTTCAGATGAACGAAATTGGCGCTTCAGTATACTACCAAACTATCCTCTAATTCATCTAATCCCACATACAAGGTCATCTTTAGGCCAAATACCAACCCTTGTACACCCAGAAGCCAAATTTCATTCCACCTTATGGTATATGAATTCATCCTCATCTAGAAGCAGCAAAAATTGGTCTTGCTGATACAGCAGAATTCTATATTCCAAAATCCCCACCTTGGTTTTCAGAACACCCTAAAATATATCTTTGCCAATTAATAAATCCTTCAACCAATCCTCTCATTTTTCAGAGTAAATTCAGTGAAATCAGAGCCTCCTATCATGACCATACATCCCTGTATACCAACCCTGTTGTTCTCCAAGTAAATTCAGTGAAATCGGGGCTTCTTATTGTCTCCATACATCCCTGTATTCAGATGGTTCAAGAAATGGAGACATTTTTTCAGCTGCCTTTGCAACACCACACGGCACCATCACGAGCCATTTACTGGAAAAAAACTCCCTTATTACCACAGAAATTAAAGCCATACTCAGATCTTTGAACTGCATTGAAACCTCTCAAAAATAATATTAAATCATCTTTTCAAATTCCCTTTTCACACCAAAAGCCTTGCAAAACCTGAAATTTGACAACAGGTTAATATCCCAAAATGTTACAGAAACATGATCTGGAAAAAGTATTGTGCACTTTTGACTGCCTGGTCATATTAGTAATTAGGGTAATGAAAGTGCAGATAAAGCAGCCAAAGCTGCTCTGCAGTCACTCATGTCTGAGTGGAACATTTCAATTACTGATACATATACTGATTTCATATATTGAGACCCTTTTATCAGTAATCTCCAGAATCAATCATGCTGTAATAGTACCTACACAGAGGACTATTAAACATGGGATTGGTGTATACTGTACTGCTCACAGTATTTTTGTTTGATTTTAGGATACTTTTGGTCTACTTGGATTTTTTTACATTTATTTTTAGCTGTACTGGTCATAGATCAAAAGAGAAGATGGTTGGCCTGTCATCTATTCGCTGTTGCCCATCGTTTGTCATCTGTCCATCCATTTGCACAAGATTGTTATTGCTACTCCTCCTAAACTACTTGGAAGCTTGCCATGAAACTTTACACATACTTTAATCCCAAAGTCTAATTAGTTCTAAATGAAAGTGGTCTTGCTCAGACTTTCATAATTGCCACAACAGCAGCCATCTTGAAAATCTTATTGCTACTCCTCCGGAATGGATGGTCATATCAACATGGGGTTTTCACTAAAAGACTTATGATGTCTAGTTGGTCCTAAATGAAAATGGTGCCAATTTGATGCCCAATATAGCCACCACAGCAGCCATCTTGAAAGTCTTGTTATTGCTACTCCTAAACAGAAAGTCATATCGACATGGGGTTTTCACCAGAAGACTTCTTATGATGTCTAGTTGGTCCTAAATGAAAAAGGTGTCACTTGGACGTCCAATATGGCCACCAAAGTGGCCAGCTTGAAAATCTTGTTTGTGTTACTCCTCCTGAATAGATGGTCATATGAACACAGGGGTTTCACTAAAAGACTTCTTATGATGTCTGGTTGGTCCGAAATGAAAATGGTTCTGCTCAGACTTTGAAGATGGCAACCACAGTGGCCATCTTGAAAATCTTATCACTACTTCTCTTGAATATGTGGTCATATCAACATGGGGTTTTCAGCAAAAGTATTTTTATGATGTCTACTTTGGTGTTAAATGAAATTGGCACCAATCTAACTTCTAATATGGCCACCACAGCAGCCATCATGAAATTCTTGTTATTGCTACTCCTCCTGAAAGCTATGTTGGCATGGGATTTTCACCAGAAGACTTTTTAAGATGTCTAGTTGGTACTAGATGAAAATGGTGCCAATTTGACATCTTGTATGGCATCATGACATCCATCTTGAAACTCTTGTTATTGCTACTCCTAAAAGGAAAGTCATACTGACATCGGGTTTTCACCAGAAGTATTCTAATGGTGTCTAGTTTGTCTTAAATGAAAATGGTGCTGATCTTACATCCAATATGGCTGTCACAGTGGCTAATTTGAAAATCTTGTCACTTAATATTATCAGAGATGGTTTCAACACTCAGCAGTTAAAAAGAAGAAATGGTCTTATCTTGAATTCCTAGAAATTAATTTTGGATAGTAGAGCTTCCGTCCCTTGTTTAATCTTTATTGTAAAATGGAAAGTTAAAGAAAAGAATTGGTCTCTTGATATACAGAGAATGCTTCAGTGGAGAGTTCACCTAATTTTAAACATTGTAGGTCAAGTATTTTGATATCAAAGTCTACCTAGTTACTTTCCCTTTTTTACTTTTTAATTTGTCATCCAGAAAAGCATGGGTTGATTATTAGTTTGTAGTTTAACAAGATTAAGATAAATAATAATAAAGAGAATTAACCTTAATGTTCCATTCAGCATGTTGAATATGTTCTGGGCTTGCCCCATTGTTACATATTGTTGATATGTCGACAGATAAACTCCAGGATGACTAATGTCAATATGGTGTTTGCAGTATGTGCAAAGAATAAAAATGTGCCCCTTTGCTCTTGTGGTTCACAAAGTCAAACTTTGTCAACCAAGAGTTCTGAAATTTGGTTTAGCTGGGCTTTGCTTGCTTCGCAGATGGCTCATCTTTCCCTGAATCACAGCTGCATTTCGACATTTTGCCTTCAAAAATGAATCACACTTGAACACTATTCCAACTACCAAAATAATCATGTTGTGTGTTTTATATATGGAGTAAAATCCGACTTCAGAGAAAGATTTCCGATGTTCAGCAACTTGCCAATAATCTTTAATAAAGGCAATGATGTGTAATAACTTTTGTTCTTGAACACGCATCTCTTTGGTTTACCTAACTTCAAACGAATTGGGTTGTTCCACTTTGTGTACTTTACCTATGCAAATTAGCCTAATGGGCTCCCCAACAGTAGTGTTGAGAGGACTCAACATGACATCACCCTAGCTATTGTCAGCCAGTTAAGTAATATTTGAAATGGTGGTTGTTTAGCTCTGAAGCCTTACCTATTAATTGCCTGTATGACATTTAGCTGTATAAACTGCCCCAAGATAGTTTGACATGAACTCTAAGCATGACTGCTTACTGTTTATACATACTACATGTTATGGGCATATATTGAGGCGGTCAAGAAATCACTGTTGTTGTTTTTTTTCTTCCAAAGATTACTGAAAATCATGTTTTTCAAAATACGACAGTGTCGGGGGGTTTGAGAGTCAAATATTGTCTTTTTAGCTTGACACTGTGTTATGACAGGTATGACATTTTGAGATCCTGTTATATTCTCTAAAACACACATTACACATGAGAAAAAGCCAGCAGATTGTTTTTGCTGACAAATACCCTTTCAAAAAAAGGCACTTATAAAAGGGTATTATTCGAGGCATATGTACAGTGTGAAAAAAAAAAGAGGACACCCCTTGTTAGAAAATATTGCTTTGGGTGTACATTCTCATTAGGTTGAATAACTAGTCAGGGTATTGATAAAAATAATTTTATATTATCTGTCTCATAGGTCAGCTACTGCTGGGAAATGAATCTTCATCTGGTCAGGATACTTCATCCCCAAGTGTCCATGTGACAAAGATTCCACAGTATCCTCAGAAAAGGAAGATAGAAGATCAAAAAAAGGATGCATATACTCAAAAGAGAAGAAAAGAAGCTGAACCAGACATGGGATCTCATAAATCCAGATCTGAAAAAGAGAGAATAACTTCAAAATCTGGTATATTACAATGTAAAGAAGATAGTTTAGAAAGAACTAAATGTGACAGACCAAAAGCTGAAAAAGGAGACTGGGGGAGGTCCAGATCAGATAGATCACAGAATGAGAAAAAAGGTGGAGAAGAATCAAAATCACAGAATGAAAAAAAAAAGGAAATGACAAGACAGATAAGAGCACAGGATGAAAAAGAAGACAGAGAACTGTCAAAGTCTTGTAAACTGGGGGATGAAAAAGAAGAAGTATCAAAAGCACACAATGAAAAAGGGAAGGAAAGGACTATACAGGTGGGAAGAGAGGATGCAAAAGAACAAGGAGAAACATCAAAATTTAGATCAAGAGAGGGGAAAGGAGAAAGCAAAAACTTTTTAGAATTACAGACTGGACAAGAACAAAAACAAGAAATGACAAGCCAACTTAAAACACAGGATAATAAAGAAGACAGAGATAAATTGAGATATGGTCAGTGGTCAGAAAATGAAAACAGAGAAGCACTTAAATTTAAAAAATCAAGGGATGATAAAGGAGATGGAAAAATGTCAAAATCACAGAATAAAAAAGAAAAACAATAATGGGATCACAGGATAAAAAGATTGAGAAACACTGGGATCTTGTAAATCAAAATGGGAACAGAAAGGCAATAAATTTTGGCAGACCACATGGTGAAAAAGGAGACAGTGAAATTACAAATTTAGAGAATGATGGAGAACAAAAGATCGAGAATTTGCTAGATCATAGTTATATCAACAAGCCTACCAAAGTAATTTCTTAAATCACCAGTTAGTAGCAATTGATGTAGATCAACTCATTAATGTTTATTACAGATTATCATTTGACAGACGATAGAAAGACTTTAGTGGAATCAGTAGCAGTAGTTTTTATTCTTGTCCTGTTATCTCATACAACAAAGATAATTTAAGAAATTTGTTCAAGTATTGAACAAAATTTGTAATAAGCTGGAACCTATGTGTAACAAATCTCAAGGGACCAGTAAAATTTGTTTGTAGCATAGAACTATGTTAAATACAAACATTACATTATCATTCGGACTTAAATTAGTACTCCAAAAATTCACTCAATCTGAGTTTGTAATAAAACATGTTCCTTTGTATCTATTTGCTGCTGGTAGCTTCATTAACATGGAATTACAGACACTCAACAAAATGTATAAATTTTGGTCAACAGGGTTGTATTCTATTGTCATGGAGGTGTTCAGTATCTTTCAAATTAAATATAAACATTTTCTTCATGTTAAACCATAAATTATGTACTGATATTTGTGAATGAGACCTTTTGCAATTTTTTCTATAAAAAAAATTAAAGTTGCAATAAAAATTATGTTGGTCCTAATTTTTAATATACCCCCAATTGTGCATGTAAAATATCTGAGAAATAGTTATATTCCAAGCAGAATCTAACGACTGTCCAGTTTGATGGTTGTACCGTATTTACTTGCTTATAAGTCCAACTGCAAACTGCACAGATCTAGATCTATCATTGCATAATGTGATGGCAGATATGGGTCTCAGTTTGTTAGGAGTAATTAGTAGAACAAACAACATAGACCCTGATCTGCGGGCACAATATGAGATGGCAGATCAGAGTCTATATTGTTTGCAGTTGGACTGTTCTTATAAGCCAATGTATACTGTAGTTAAAGCATTAGAGAAGTTGTATGATGAAACTCAGTAAGATTTCCAGATGTGTGAAAAGTTCAAAATAACATGCTTACTTACTTTTAATTTGTAAATTAAGATTGAAAAAAATATGGTAAGTTGAATTTTATTAGAGCCTGTATCCAACAGGTGGGTTTAGCTGACATCATGTATGGTAGTGGTTTGTACTAGATTAATAAAGCTAGACAGATTATCATATTTATTCTATTTCATTTTATAATGATAGATTCACTAGTATAGGGACATCTGATAAGCTTATAATATACCCCCCCCCCAAAAGAAAAAAAAAAAAATTTTTTTTACAGCTATATTGCAGAAATGAATGCAGTAAAAATAACTATCTTTACAGGGTAAAATGTCCCTAATGTGCACTGGAAATTTACATGTGGGAAAAAAATTAGTCAAGCCCTGTTTCTATGTTAAAGATTCTTCCTTTACATAAAGAATGATATCTAAAGATATTAATGTAGCATCCCTGAAACTTTCCTTTATAAACAGAAATCCTTTGTTTAAAGTTGGCTCTGGGAACAAGTTTCATTAAATTTGGAGTAGAAATTTCAAAGTTTCGACTTGTCATGTTATGGTAAATTACTGTATATACTCATGTACAAGTCTTGTCCAACTGCAAATAACATAGACCTTGATCTGCCATCACATAATGTGCCAGTAGGTCAGGGTTTATGTCATTCTACTGATTACTCCTAACAAACTACACAGACCCAGATATGTTGGCACATTATGCAACGGTATATATGGGTCTATACAATTTGCAGTTGGATCCGACTTTTATGAGAGTATATATGCTAAAACCAAATTAGATTCTCAAGTTTTATTGATGGAACTAAAATGTAATCTGCAGTTGCATATACATGTGCTTGAATGTTTTCTAAAATTTTGAATTTTGACTGTGCTAAATGATGGGATTGTACTCCCAATAGATTCAGCAAGTTATACAATACAAAACCTTATCTTGGATACTTTAATAATTAAATATGTATGGCAATATTTCCAGTGCTATTTATTGCAGACAGATACATTTAGATTATTTTAGATTTAAATGAATTTATTGAAATTTTTAATTTAATTTAAATGAATTTATTTCATATATGCCATTATGACTCTAATATATCAATATGTATTAAAAGAGTTTTGCTTCAAGTTGTTTGATATTTATTGCACTTTACACTGCATATATTTTTTTTGAAATTCATTTGCCATGATGTACAACAGCAAGAATTTTTTCTTTTACTTTGTTGGGATTTTTTAAATTATTGAATGGGGGAAGTATTTAAAAATAGCATAAGACCAGAATTAGAAGTTAGATTGAGAAATTTCTTATCAGGGCCAAAGTTGAAATGGTATGCAATCAAAGTTTCCATACAGTGGCTGATGAAAGTAGTTTTGGTCATACAGTGTTGGACCAGTATTGTCCATTTCAAACAGTAACCACAATCAGTTGCCTGTATTTGATAAAACACAACCTAATTTCATATATATATACATATATATTGTTAAAACTTGGGGTAATGAAACAAAAGAAAAGAATCAAACAAGCTTTCAAGAATACAAATATTTAATTTCCTAAAATATTAAAATATTTCAACAAACAATCCAAGTAAAAGAATTAAAAATAACTTACAGTATAGAATATCCGTAAAATGCCTAAATTGTTCTAAAGTTCACTGATCCGGAAGTTAATCCAAATATTCCGAATGAAGTAGGTTCCGAATGAAACCTTCACGGTACTGATGTACTAACAAGAATCAGTTATATCCAAGTGTTATTAATTCCAAATAGTCCTTGTGAATATGGAATATCACAAGTTCTAGAAATGTTTCCAATAATTCCACGGAGCTGTATAAAGTTTAAGAAACAGTACTAAATCCCAAATGTACTGTATTAAAATATATATATATATATATATATATATATATATATATATATATATATATATATATATATATATATATATATATCACTGAAGTAGAATATCCACACACAAAATGAACCAATCTCATTTTATGACCTCTCAGGCTGAACGAACTATGAACAAATGCCTAAACACAGCAATACATCCTATTATATAGCTTCTGACTGCGCAAAACAGAATAAAGAAAAACCAATTTAAACTGTATTGCGACTTAAAAACAATTTAATTCTTCTAGATTACAACCCTCTCTGAACCAATCAGAAACTGGGTTATGCGTAACACCGCTAAAGTACCTATGCACTAACGTTTTTACCAGTCAATAAAGTATTGACTCAAATTGAATCGTAGAATCTAGGTCAGAAGTTCAACCCTCACGCGCTAAATCACATGATATACTAATGCTACAAGCGACAATTTTCCCAAGTCCAATGTACTGAGTCACATTGAAATACCGTATATGTACTTTCTGCAAGACGACAGCTGTTAGACTAATATGCAGAGATCATAAACCTATACCATTATTTAAAAACGAAATAATACATAATTCCGTAACTGTATATATATATATATATATAATGTATGTGTATGTGCTTTGGTTCTATTATTTGAACTGTGTCCTATATTTCTCGTTATGCATATTTGCATTTAGCATTGGTTTTAACAATATTTTATCTTCAAGTATATTATAAATACATTTTGTAAATGTATGAATGTATCATATTCATATGCAGAGTATTCATACTTGGAAGTGTGTATGTTTAGATGGAGAGATATATGCAATGTATTTTGGCCATATGACTTCACAAGAGCACAGCAGAGACTATTCATTGTAATTAATTGTAACTGATATTAGTACCTAGATTCTAATATTGTAATTACAAATAGATAAAAAATACTTAATCAACTACCACTTTAACAATACCTTTTTTTTTTTTTAAGTTTCTAAAACTTCACTAGAAAATGGCAGTCAAAAACATGTCTAAACTACATTGAAACAGCTCTTATAATATGTACATGAGAGCACATGCACATGTGTCTTCACACCTTAGTGTTCATCCATTCAAACCTCAGTGGTAACTGAACTTTACAACTAGATGTTTAGGGAATTAATTGAAAATTAAATGGGAATCTTTTGGACTGTACATTTTTGGTGATGTTTTGAAAAGTAGAAAAATGAAACTGCTTGTTCTATTGGCAGTTGATTAACTATTTATACCTTTTGTAATTACAATGATGCAATCTAGGTACTCCTATCAGTTAGAATTAATTACAATGTATTGTTTCTAGTGTGCTAATGTGGTCATATGGCCAAAATACATGGTATAGAGACCAAGAAGAGTACATAAACCTTAAGTAAGGGACCGATATTTAATAACCTCAAAACTTGGACGTATAATTTCATTGTTGCCAATAAAACATTACCTAAGATATTCACGGACGATGAACTAAAGCATTATAGTTGATATATGAATGAACTAGAACCTTCTTTCCAACTAAATAAGCACACTGCCAAGAACAAAAATAGTGCCATGCATGCCATGTGAGTGCATCTATTTTTAGAAACAGGGATTTTCTTAATATGACCACTCACTTTTCTAGCGTCGTTACAACAATCCATAGATAGGAATACAAAACGTATGGTTTTAATAGTTGTCTACATACTCATAATAACATCGTGTATTGGTTAGATAATATTTGCTTTGGTGCTTTTTTTCTCGTATTTTCACAAAAATGAGTGATGTAAGAAAACGACCTTAACCTTACAGCGCTTCTCGAAATCCACAACACAGCATTGTCTCATATGTTTCTGACCTAAAAATTGTACGCAAAATCTTCTATCACATATTTAAAACCTTGCTTTCTATGAATTGTATATTTTCCTTAATTTATGTGCCCTCTGAATTACAAGAAAACAGACAAATGAAGAGGTACTTCCTAGACACATTGATGTCCACCATTATTTTATCCCTTAACCACAGGGGCTCGTTACAAATGAAATTAAGAGTATCAGTCAATGGATAGATGGCTGGGAGGTCCAAGCCTGTAATAATATAAGTATTGGTCAATGGATAGATGGATCCCCCAAACCAGTAACAATATTGTTACAGGTTTGGACCCCCCAGCCATCTATCCATTGACTGATACTCTTAATTTCATTTGTAATGAGCCCCTGTGCCCTTGATGCAGTTTCAAACTGATTTTATGAAGAAAATAATGCAAGCATGGCAGTTAAAATCTTCAAATAAATATACAGTGAAACCCTCACATAACACGCTTCGTTGTAGCACAAATTCGGATATAACACGATTGTGGCATGACTCCCGAAATTTCTTATATTTTTTCGTATGTGAAAAAAAAAAAATTCACAATATGAAAAATGTGTACAAGATTAGTTATCATTTTGGGGTAGAGATCATGTATGAATTTGGATATAACATGATCGTGGCGTGGCTCCCAAACTTTTACAATAATTTCACAAATTTCTTGAAGTGCTGCAAAGCATTAGTGCCAAAATAAACAATAGTTTGATTTAATAATTTGGCAAGATATTTTGTATTCTTGAAGAAGAAAAAAATCTGATCACTGCTTCTTGCTTATTTTTGAAAAAGACGTTAGCTCCTTATAAAGCTGATAATTGTTAATCTAATTATTACCGAACCATCAACAATAAAGTCATTAAGTCTTCCTAGTGCTTGTCTTCTTAGTGCTGTCTTCAATGCATCCTGTGCACAACCCTTCCTCAATCCAGGGTAAACAATAGCCAACAGATGTTTGCTTAGTCATCTGGCATACTCGACCAAGTAACGGCAAACATTAGACTACTGATGGTTGCTCAGTCAATCACCTGTTGAAACAAGTTTATCACCCGAATTGTCAGGATCAGTTTTAGTCATTGCTTCATATCCCCCTCTCTCATCTTAATCCTATTATTTTCGAGTCAGGAATGCAGACAGCAGCACCATTGATCATTGACTGGAACAGAACCATTTAAGTTGTAGGGGTAGAGGGCTTTGCTATTATAATCAAACATACTGCTCCCTGTTTTTACTCTGTGGTAGAGCAAAGTCACAATTATAAATACAATTTGTAATTAATATTGGGTTTATTTATTTATTTTTTTTCTGTCTTTTAGAGATTGACTGAACTGTTTTATGGAGATGACTCTTTACCCATGATATTGAATAGTTTACTTCTAAACAGGATTCCGGCAGTTATACACACCTGTTCAGTTGTTCATCTCAAGTACATTACGAGATAAATACTCTTGACCTCCTGTAAGAATTTCAGTTAGAGTGTTTTTCAAGCATAAATACAAGTTTCTTTTAGAAACTCCCAATGTCTGATTCATGCATTTTATTGTCGGTAAATAATTTGACCCTTTAGACATGTTCAGCAAATGTGAATGTTTCTGAAAATACAGTGTTTCATAAGTTAGTGTGAGTGTATTAGCAAGAAATTTAGTATTTGGATTTGAATGAAATCTAGCAGAAATTTTCTAGACATTATGCTTCTTTGTGCATATTTTCGATGGAATTACTTTTATGGATACCCTGAAATCAGCTGGTGAGTACACATACTCTAACTATTTACACTACAGTTGCCAATTTTCTAATACAAGTATATGTATGTACCAATGAATGGCATTCTGCCAAAAAATAAATATTAAATATGTAATAACTCTTTAAGTATTTCTTGTTTAATATGCATCAAGTTGGTAACTGAGTCAGTGAAGTCCGTAGTTTTGCACTTAAACCCCCGCCCCCCATCTTGTATAGCTAAGAGGATACACATGCAATATTTTCTTAAGTTAAATGACTTGGTTGGATATTGCATTATACGGTACATAGCACGATGACACTTTGTGGACCCAGACCATCGTGTTATAGTGGGGTTTCACTGTAGTGTGAGTACAATGATTTGTCAACACGCATATCTTCTGATGAGGAACATAATCTGTAGTAAGTTTCACAGCAATCCACTAAAAACTGCAAGAGTAGTTGCATTCACAAAATTATATCATACTTTGCATCAAGCTGGATGTAAAAAAGGCAGCAACTCCTACAAAAATCACAGGAGCACAAAGATTTGTCCGTATGTCCATCATTAGAAGATGACCATAATATGTACCAAGTTTCACAGCAATCCATAAAAATCAGCAAGAAGAACTGCAGTACTAGTTGCACTAACCCAATTGTGTAATGCGCTGCATTTAACTACAATTCAAAAAGTAATAATCCAACAAAAAGTGCAGGTGCAAATTGATTTGTCGATATGCACATCTTCAGGTGATGACCATAAAAGTTTACCTACTGTCACAGCAATCCATTAAAAAGTGCAGGACTACTTGTGCTAACGAGATAGTGTCATGCACTGCATTACGCTACAAGACAAAAAGGGGCAATAACTTAAAACAAAAATTGTGAGAACAAAGTGATTTGTTTATGTGTACAACTTCAGATGATAAACATAATATTTACCTAGTTTTATGGCAATCCATCAAAGGGGGGGGGGGGCTGGTTGTTCTAAAGAGATAGTGTCAGACACTGCATTAGGTACAAGACTAAACGGGCAACAAAAATTGCGGGAGCAAAGTAATTTGTCGATATGCACATGTTCAGGATATGACTAATATTTACCAAGCTTTGTGGCAATCCATTAGAAATGGGGACTAGTGTGAAAGAGATTGTGTTATTCATTGCATTAAGCTTCAAAATTGACAATAACTCTAACAAATATATTGCGAGTAAAGTGATTTGTCGATATGCGTATCATCAGGTGATGACCATAATATTTACAAAGTTGCATGGCAATCCATAAAAAACTGCAGGACTAGTTGCGCTAGCAAGATTGTGTAATACACTGCATGAATCTACAATACAAAAAGGACAACGACTTTAACAAAAATTGTGGGGGCAAAGTGATTTGTTGATATGTACATCTTCAGGTGATGTCCATAATATTTACCAAGTTTCAAGGCAATCAATTAAAATGGCAGAAGTAGTTATGTTAATGAGATTGTGTAATACATGACAAAAAAGCAAAAACTCAAAAACAGGTGAGTGATCTCAAGCCCACTTGGACCTCTTGTTTTGTTCTTAAATGAGCTAATGTTGTATTTTTTTCATGGACTGGCTCTAGTAGAGTCATTCGAATATTTTTTTTTTTTATGGACTGGCTCTAGTAGAGTCATTCGAGTATCTTTGCATCCCTAAATCATCAAGAATGCACTCTTCATCTACTGTGGAGAGCTATGGTAGCTCATAGGTTTCTGTTTAGAGCATCAGACTTAACCAGAAGGGTATGAGTATGAATCCTGGCATCAGATCAGCTTGGGTTGGCTGCTGTTGTGTCCCTAGGCAAAGAATTTTACTTGTCTCGACATGATATAACTCGATGGTTCATGAGTCATAAAGCTTGCATGTATGCACACACACACAAGCATACACGCACAAACACAAATCTGCCTTATCTACCTGTATAATACACACACACAACTAAGACGAGGCATATATCCTAGATAGTTTTCTCTTTCATAATACATGTATTCGTTTTTTTACAGAGATTGTACATACACTGTTCTAGAGTATGTTAAAGAGTGTTAGTCTCGGCTTTATATTATTTAGCTTTTGGGACAGCAATAGCCAAATAATAAAAGGCAAATACTGAGACATAGGAAGTTTGGCCTACATAATCCCAGCTCTGCCATTGCATAATGTGCTGACAAATCTGGTCCTTGATGTTTGCTCTCTGCATGATTTCAAATGAGTACAGTACTGTACATTTTGATCTGGGAGCGCATTATGTGGTGGTAGATCTCGTTTTATGCTATTTATAGTTTGGTGTACATCTGTCAAAGGTATACTTTATTGTCAACAACATCCATTGTAATAGTCATCATAAAGTTCATCATATTCCACAGCAAAAATGTGTTTATTGTTCTTATATAAAAATGCATATGCAGCATTGTTGGATGGGCTGTATGAATGTGGCTGTATCCATGTATCAACATTACATTGTAATTATCATTCATCACATATCATTCATAATATAATAAGATGTGATTATATTTGTTATATTTTGTTCCAACAACCCATTCATTGACCTCAGTTTTGCCCCTTGGGTAAATTATAAATCTAACATGCATATTTTGATGAATTTCTGACATATCTGGGCATTTTCTCTTTGTGAAACGCAGGCATTTACTGAAAACTGATGCACAGGTAATGAAAATTAGGATTCTATAGGTTAATCACACATCTGGATAAGTGTAAATCTGGCATTGTAATCATAATGAAATCTTTAAAGCACAACATCTTAACTTAGTGTAAAAGTTAAAGAATTTTACTGTTAATAACTATTATTAATAAAGGTAGAATTTTCAAAATTTCACAATTGGCTAATAACCTTTGCACTACATAACTTTCATAACTGGCAAATGATTTTCATTGTGTTTCTAAATTTCTAGTCTTGAGTAATTTTTTAACTCGGAGATTTTCATGACTATTAAGCCAGATATAAATCATAATTGCTGACGTCTCAAAGAGATTTATAGTGCTAAATTGTTGACAAATTACGTTTCTGGTATTAATAAAATGTTTTCTGCATGAATGTTAAGCGTCACTCTCTCTTTCTCACCGAAATCTGGATGAACAGAGGATGGCGAAATAGGCCTCTACAGGAGTTTAACATAGGTGCCATGTTAGTTCATAACTAGATTGTAACAATGTAGCAGGAGGGGACAGTCTGCACTGAAATGGAAATACCATATGATGTCACACGTGTATCATGTGTAGTGAGGCTGTCTGTGTAACAGTGGTGCGTGTGTTTGGAGGGAAATGGAAGTTTGTCTGCTTTCTAATGGAAAGGAATAGGATGCCATAGGTTTATCAGAATGGATAGAGAGAGAGTTTGAAAAAGAAGTCAAACCTCGATCTCAAAATCAAAATTTTTTAATAAGGCCCGCTGACTTAAATTGAAGAGAAAGGATTAGGACCTGTCCCTTCCTATTTCATGTACAAAAGATGAAACATGAACATAGTTACAAGGTTGACAACGTTGTGGAGTCAGACTAGATTTCCAATGATCTAAGACAGTATCATTTTGCCATATAGGTACACTATGTTTCTGGGCTAAAGAAAATAGGTAACCATAATATTCACAAAACCACTTTTCTATTTTATTATCGTTTTTAGAGGAACAACTTCCAAAAGAAGTGTGTGTGTGTGAGTGAAAGAGATGGAGAGAGAGAGAGTCAATATTATTGTTATTATTATTATTATTATTGTAACAGGATGAAGCTGGGTTGGGATTGGATTTAGCGAACACACGGAAAGCAATGTCGTTAATGAGATGTTTATTGAATGATGAATGAATCTGACACCATACTTGTCCGCATCAAGTCCAACAATGGATTTAACAGAATGATGTGCACCGAGTTCAAGAACTGATATTCCTTAACAGCATCAGGGAACATCTTGCAGAAACAGATGTCTTTCTTTCCACATCCACATTCCTTAAGGAACACCATAAAACCAGACTTGCATCACAGCTGTTGTCATCCAACCTGCTCCTCCATGGTCATGTAGAGGAGGTACGGAAACAGGCCACCAAAGAGGCAGACCTCGCACAGGCCCAGCATTCTAGAGCTCAGCCTTCATTTCAGAATAGAGACCAGAGAAACTGGAAGGATTTTTCCTGGGCACACCAAATGTAGAAACAGTCCTACAAGCCCTTTTCTCAGACAAGAAAGTTTCCAAGGGTCACTGATGACAAAAAGCGGGGTGATAAGGATCACTATCATCCCAGTTTCTCCTCCATCAGCTTCCTTCCTACAGAAATGGTGCCATGTTCATGCTGCCCTTTTTACACTTTCTAATGGGGGAAAGATTCAAGCACTTCACCACGGAATGGGAAGGACTTTGCCCCAATGATTCATGGATCCTACAAATATTCTCTGAGGGCCTCCAGATCATGTTAAGCACCCCTCCCGCATTGTCCAGGGCTCCCTTTGCTACAGACGTTGTAAAAGACCCATTTAGAGTCAGCATTCTGTAGCAAGAAATAGACAGCCTCCACACAAAAAAGGTGGTAGAGGTTGATCAAAATGTAAACTCACTGGGATTTTACTTCAGACTGTTCTTGGTGCCAAAGGCCAACAGCACTTTTTGGCCCATTCAACCTTTTCATCTGGGAACATTGGTTCAGAATGGAGACACTGAGACTGATTCTCAAAACATTCAGCAGTGAGATTATGCAATCAGTTTAGATTTTCAAGATGTGTTCCTCCATATTCCAGTACACAACTCTTCCAGGAAATTCCTGAGGTTCACATTCAGGGACATGGTATACCAATTCAGGACACTCCCTTTTTGGTCTGAACATTATTCCCTGGGTATTCATGAGAATTATGGACAGAGTTGTGTCACACTTCAGAGCCACCTCCATGTCTTTCTGGATGACACACTGTAAAGGCACCAGGTGAGTTATACTCTAAATCAAGACAAGAAATTCCTTCTTTCACCTCTGCTCTGCTTTGGATTCCTTGTCAACAAGGACAAATTCTATATCGTCCTCTCCAAACATTTAACTCACATTGGTATGGAATTAAAAACTCATGTGAACATGGTCTGTCACCCTCAAGAACATGCCTTGACAATTATCTCGATAGCGTCTTCAGTTCTCTCTAAGAATTGCATCTCAGTCCAGAATTTCTTCACCTATTGAGGTTCCTCAGTGTGGCAGCAGATCTCATCATCTTGGCCACCTGTTTATGAGAGCACTGCAAATGGTTCTTGTTCCAGTGGCAATCGAAGCTTTTCCCACTGGATCCAGCAATCCCAGTTTCAGGATACAGGAGGTCCCATCTCAGCAAATGGGAGAACTTCACCTGGCTTATGGATGGTATTCCCATGCAAATTCAGCCTCCAGGAATCATGATCTGCACAGATACAAGCTCGGCAGGCTGTGGTGCCCACCTCCGGCCCTCATTTTGGAAAGTCAGTGGTGTGAGGCCCCTTAAGTATCATTCATTACACATTGATTTTCTGGGAATGACGGCTATATTAAATGCATTTCAATCATAGCAGGAGCGGCATTCTGGAAAGGGCATTCTAAATTTATCCAACAACTACACTGTGGTGAATTACATCAGATTTGAAAGGGGGGGGGGGGGGAGAAATCATCAGACCTCTAACTCTTCTGGTTTGGAATTTTGTCTAGTAGTGTCATAAACAACAAACCTACATTCAAGATTGCTACATCCCGAGCAGACTCAGTGACCTAGTGGACTCACTGTCCTGATGAAATCAGCTAATTCAGAGTGAATTATCAGTTCACCACTCGGTATTCAGACAAATCTGCTCCTCCTGGAGTTGAGCACTTGTAGATCTATTTGTGACAAGGTGGAATGCAAAGCTACCCACCTTTGTCTCTCCAGTCCCAGATAAGAAAAACCTGGGCAGTCGACACTCTTTCTGTTAACTAGAAAGGTCTAGATGCATCCACCTTCTTACCAACTGTTCTGATCCCCAAATTTTTCAAAAAGCGTGGGAATCAGAGTGCCATCTGGTCCCGATTAACCCCTCAAATGGGAAAAATCATGAATAAAAAGCTATTAAACTTAGCAGAGGAACTTCCCATTAAAATCTTGGTCTTTTTTCACCTGTTCAACAAACTGTGAATACAGATGTTTCATCTGAACATGGAATTGTTGAACCTGCATGCCTGGATTATATCAAGCAAGCCCTTAGGGGAAAACAATTCTTAGAACAAGTGGTGGACAGAATCACTCGTGCAAGAAAACCCACCACTTTGAAAGCATATGATGGGAGGTGGAACGTTTTCTGCCAGTGGTGCAAGCAGAAACATCACTCCATTAAAAGCCATGATACCACAAATAGCTAACTCTCTCTTTGGCTCTTTGAAGAGACGTTAGCCCCCACCACTATAAAAGGTTACCATTCCACAATCTCAGACATGTTTCATCACCATGGAAGGGAGGATATTGGCCAAAACAAAGACCTCTTCAACCTTTGATGAACTTTGATTTGTCTCAACTGAAGGCTTTGGCCCTGTGTTCAAAATGGAATGTACCATGGGTTCTGACATGGCTGAATAAAGCACCTTTCGAATCTATGTCTAGAACTTCTGTGACTCACCTCTCATATACTACCTGCTTCATAGTCATTCTAGTTACAGCGGTCAGAATCAGTTAGATACATGCCTTTTTGGTTGATCCAAAATATCTGCAGTTCCGTTGCAATAGTTTGATTTCACTAATGACAACTCCTGCTTTCATTGCTAAGAACAGTATCACACTCAGTCCTTTGGTATGAACCTCTTTCCTTTTTGACCCTTCATATCAGGGGCGTCAACAGAACCCATAAGAACTTTGAAGTGGTACCTGAAGCAAACTGAGCCAGTGCAAAGAGGGATATCTCATTTATTTCTACCATTTCAAGAAGAAAAGAATGATATCTCGGCTCGAGCTCTTTCGTCCTGGGTATGATGGGTTATTTGCTCTGTGTATGAAGAACGAACCCAGGACCAAATGAGTTTCTTGTGCATATTGGCTCACATGGTTAGGGCAGTTGAGACCAGCATAGCTTTTGAGTCCAACTGTTCCCTGACATTTTCCAAGCCATGAGATGGAGGTCAGAGACAACTTTTTCTAGCTTTCACCTCAGATTCACCTCAGAAATCTTTGATCATAAAGGACTCAGTTTGACATGATGTGATCTATTGTAGCAGCACAATAGGCTACTTTCTCAGGTCTTTAAACGGCTCCTCAATCATGCGGCCTCGCAGCTTACGCTGAATTTAGGGGGGGGGGGCTGGTCGCTACCAACCTTGTCCAGGTATATCTTTATGCTAACATTAGCCAAAATCCCATTAGAGGACCAGATATTAGGCCTTCTTCAAGGTGAGGGGATGTAGCTTAGCACTTTTGTTGCTAAAAACAAGCTTGGAAGAGCTGGATTTGCGAGGTAGTGGTTGTACTCTTAATATAATAGATCAAGTAAGAATTATCGAAGAAAAATATTTTATTCCAAAAATTGTGTTTTTAGTTTGATCCTACTTATACACGAGTATATATACAGGTTATGAGTACAGTAACTTGATATGGGTGTTTGTATTGCGTCAGGTTTGATGGCGAAAGAACATTGTTTCTCACAAGACCTGAAAAATCAGCATGATCTGATGTCCTTTTGCTATCAATGAGATGTGACACAAACACTGAGATCAAGTTACTGTACTAATTATGTGTTTATTATATACCCAAAACAATTATTTCATAATAAAAATTATTGCTTTTATTTTCTTGTAATGGAGCCAGTGCAGAGCTTTGGCTGGATATTGACGGCAGACAGAGAGATAGGACTGACGTAGTATGATGGCTAGTTTGTTCTCAGGCATGAACTTCTTTCGGTATGCTAATCCACACTCTATGGCAGTGATAGAAGTTTCCTTCAAGGAATCAATACCTCCGTGATCCAGAAATAATTGTCGAAATTTTCCACAGCAACGTATTAAAATGTCCACATCGGATCAGCAATATTTCAACATTTCTTGTAGAGTGATTTTGGTACCAAGGATTGAAAGCTTCTCTTTGTTCTGTTCGCGAGCGGAATCACGACGTGTTGATTGGCTCTGGTATTGAAAAAGTGTGGAAAATAGCCTTTAGCCATTTCCGTAATTCCAAACATTTTAGGAATTCTACTCAAAGGCATTGCCAAATAACTCACGGAATCTTTAAACTGTACGTTTCCCACTTTCATGTAAATGATTTTGGCTCCATTCATAGTGACTGTTGGAAATTAGGTCCCTTGTTGTGAATAATATTTCAATAGAACCTGTCCGTCGTATCCCGAGAAATTGTGAGCCATGACTGTAGCGTATCGATGACAGTTCCCATAACGATGAACCTCTTCTTCGCTCCAAGTGTCGTCAGTGGGGTCAAAAATTCACTCAGCAAGAACAGCAGGGGGGAACGGGAGCCCCGAGATATCTTTTTTCATCCTCCTGAAATCAAGCTACAATTTAGACAGTGATAAAATATAGGTTCTTTAATGCACTTGTTGCAAGCGCGATCAGCTACACAAAAAGTAGCGATGTGAATAACAGTCTCTTGTGAAAATTCAAAGTCAACAAGATAAAATCCACAATTATTCTGAGCGTCATTTAATACTTCTTCGAGTTCATTGTCACTGTCATCTTGTTACCTTTGAATGTAACACTGATGAGTGAAGTCAACGACTTGGTCACAAAAATTACATCTTTTCTTTCCTGGGCAAACGTGTGACTTTTGGTTATTCGTTCAAACAAGATGCCTACAAGTGGTGCCCACTCTCAATAATTCGCAAGCGCTTTTCTGTTGTTAGAATTGTTTCATGCAATGTTGCTAGTAACAAGTTGGACTGACGAATGTTCGCTTGCAAGTAGAGAAATTAATTCTTTGTTTTCCTTCAGGAATGCAAGGTAGGGAAGCTAAACACACACGATATCTCTTTCTACAATGAATATATTGCTCCCTACTTTTAAATCCTTGGTCACATTTCTCACAATAGTAACTGTATCTGAGAAATCCTGTGGTGGTTGTAATAGCATCGAAATGATCTTGGTGATGATAAATGCAAATGTTTTCCGTCCGGGCATTCCGGTCATCGAAACACAAGAGCTCCACGAATGACTTGAGGGTATGCTTTCAACGTATAATGAGGTGTCTGCACGTCTTAAAGTTTTTGCATTTCAGGAACTCCACACTCGGTCTCTTAGGAAGTGCCTACTTGCTGCAAAAAGAATTCCTCTTTCCATTCTGCTGTATCGTTTTTCGCTGCATAAGTTCGAGCCACTACGATGCCACGAGCTAAACACATTTGGTCTTGGTGGTTGTTAATCTGGACGATACTTCGTTTGGGACTGCGAAATTAATCTACTGATAAAACTTTTTGGCGTTGTCCACTCCCTCTTGGACGTTAAACGCGTGTCATGTGAAGAGTATCTTTTCCATCGGTCATGTCAAACTCGTCATTGGATTGTTGGACGTATTGAATTTTGTTCAAGATTTTGGAAGAAGTTAACTCTGCAGGTGTACTAAACTCGATCCACACAGGAGACTTCAAACTGTCATGAGTGATGGATAGTCTCAAACGATCGTGATCTTGAGCTTGGCATTGTGGTTTTAATTCCTCTAACATTGACTCAAATAAATCCGTAATGAAAACAGCTGCTTTCTCTGCTGGAACTAGAGACTTGAACTCTTTAAATTTCACTGTGTAAGTGTAATCCTATGTGCTAAAATTTCTGGAAGTCACTTTTTGGTTAGGTTGAATGTAAAAATAATCTTCAGGAGCTACAGAAGGACTTTTTTTTTGGCTGATCTTGACTCTCTAGGTCTTGTAGTGGAAGTAGATGGAGCTGGCTCAGGATCACGCATGTCTTCTTCAAAATGGCTAGCGTGAACTTGTGCTAATGGTTCTCTCAGCGTATGAGGCGACACAGAACGTCGTCATCATCTCGTGGCTTCTTCTGGTTTCTCATTGGAAAGGTTTTATCTTTTCATGATGATTCAAAATTTGATTTGACTAGGGTACACCCTCTCTCCTTATTTATAGAGCTACCCATCACCGTAAAAGAATACACTCATTCAGTTTTCAATATGCGAAGACGGAAGAGTCACAACAGATAACACTTGTGGTCAGAGATTTACAGAGAGTCATTCGAAAGTACACTTCCAACAATACTTTTGACTACTGCTCTTGAGATAAAAATCAAGATACTTGCTATGTCTGTCAAGAGAAAGCACATTGGGCTCCAGAATGTCCACAACGTCAAAGAAAAGGAACCGCTAAGATAGGAGAAAAGAGAGAAAAGTAAAGATAACTGTTATCAATGTCAAGAAAAAGGACATTGGTCTTTAGAGTGTTCCAAGAAAAAGAGAGCAAGGAGAAGGAGCGTTCAGAAGCAGAAGAACAGGAAGAACTCGTAGCAATAAAGAAATTCAAAAAGGTGAGACAAGTGGAAGAAACTGAAGTAGAAGAACTCATACAAACACAGTAACAAAATGGAAATTTAAAAAATAAAAAATAAGTGAATATCTGTCTTGATTTGTTTTTCTTTAGTATGGATTAATAGAATGGTTCACATGCATTGGTGTAGAAGAGGAAAATTTCAAACCCGAGAGTCAGAATTTTGAGTCAGACACGAGTGGCGTATAATGAATACTGATATAATTTTAAAACAGCGAAATGCCTATTTAAACTTTCCTTACATTAAGATAGGGAGTAAAAAGTTAGGTTTACACCGACACTGTTCGCTTTAGTACGTAAATGTGTTGAAATTCATGTTTATCTTTATTATTGTTAAGGAATGTTCAAGTGAAGTTTTTGCTACTTTGTGTGCACTATGCTCGCAGTAGCTAAAGAAGCCATACATGTTGCTAGGTCAATCAGTGCGAAACGGCCTGTTTGAAGGACACTTAACATCAACCACTGCTCGCGTTAGTACGTAATATCGCTAGGTCAATCAGTGCAAAACGCCTTGTTTGCGGTTTAGAACGTAATGTTGTTAGGTCAATCAGTGCTAAACGGTCAGTTTGAGAACACTTAGATTAAACCACTGCTTGCTTTAGTACATAATGTAGTTAGGTCAATCAGTGCAAAACGGCCTGTTTGTGGGACACTTTAACCACTGCTCGCTTTAGTACATAATATAACTAGGTCAATCAGTGTGAAACGGCTTGTTTGCGGTTTATAGTACGTAATGTAGCTAGGTCAATCTGTGCGAAGCGGCCTGTTTGAGGGGTACTTAACTTCAATCACTGCTCGCTTTAGTTGGTAAATGTGTCTAAATTAATGTTGTGTGCACTATGCTCGCAGTAGAAGGTCAAAATAGTCCACGAGTCAGGATAAAGGTCAAGTGTGAGGTAGAATAGAGCTGTCCTGCACCAGTGTTCTGCACTGGAAAACACGATCATACACATATAGAAATGTAATAAAAGATGTTCAAACACTCACACATTTTATAATTGAAGGGATCTGAGTTTTATTTGATTTGGCAATCAGTCAGTATTTTCAAAGAGATGTTGGTGGCCCTGAAAAGGGCAGTTGGGAGTTTTTAATAAATCATGGACTTTTCAACATCGACTATGACTGTCTTAAACCTTTTCCACATCAAAGTCCTACTCCTGCTGTGGTAGTGGTGACTGCTGCTGCTGCTGGCATCTCAGTCGTGGTTGTGAACGTCGATGTAGTCATAGAAGGTTTAGAAGTCAGGCTCCTGAAGGTCTCTTCTCTTTGATTTGGCTAAAGAAGTTTGATACATTTCTCTCAGGTATTTTAACTACGCCAAAATGTCTAGCAACAAATTGACAATTTTGTTTTCGCTCTCTTCCTTCTTCTCACTGTTCAATGTTTTTCCTCTTGTTGTTGTTGTTGAACAAATACTTCTTCTTTTCTGACGTTGCAAAGAACTCTCCAAATCTTCCTCCTTTTTTTTTTGTTGAAATAATCATATAGTGGTAATGATTGAGAAGGAGGTGAAGGTGGCACTACTGGCGATAATTCTTGTGAAGAAGATAAGAAATCGCAAAAAGCCAAATTGAATCCATTCGCTTCTGGAAGAATACTTGCTACAGCAGCAGTAGTAGTACCGGTAGTCTTACTATCACTCCGAGTATAAGATGTATCCACTACAGGTGCACCCCAATACATCGTCTTCACTTCAGCCATGGGTATTGTATTTCAACACTTTAGCAAGGGTACATCGTAGGAACGCTCTTGCGTATATATATATATATATATTCAAAGTGACGTCACGCGTCCGCATTTTTTTGATTGGAAGATAGACAACACGCCCTGGCTGAATTATGTTATAGGGTTATAGGCATTCTGATTGGTGGAACTTCCTAATCCGTTTCGATCCGGTCCTAGTCAAAATATAGATGTGCGTTGGCCCGCTGTGTCATCTATTCTCAAGACAACCCGACAAGACTTGCTCCAGTTAAAGAAGTTGGATAAAAATAAAGAACAGAACCACGTATAGCCACTAATATTTGGTTATTAGGGAAAAGTTAGGAAGAATCAGATAATTCAATATAGCCTGTACTGTTTATCACTGAAAACAAACAAACAAACAAAAAAAAAAAAGAAACCCCACTATGTTCTGCTCAAATATAGTGTAATTTTGACTATTCCTGTTCTTTGTGATGTGGAATAATGAACCTCGTAGACAACCCAAAACTTATCCAACTCTTAGAATTTGGACCCCATTGGGGGTAATTTTTCGACACTTAGTACTTTGTTTTACCGCATGAATGTTATAATTTTCCAACATATCGTAGCAATTTTACCCTGCATCTTAAGTCTGCCGTTTTGACAAGTATTCCCATATCAAGAATGGGATGGTCCAGTTATGAATAGACTCGTTGGGTAACGTGATAGGTCACGTGGTATTTGGTGCATATAAAGGCCAGGGCTTGAGAAGATTTATCGGGTGCCGATACCATTCTCTGGAAAACTAGAGTACGAACAGCAAGGAGGAAGGTTTGCTACTAAAGCTGTAAATATTTGTTTATACCCGCCCCCTTACATGTCACATAATAATTGGTGGCAGCAGTTGGATTGGAAAAAGGTACTTGTATAATTAATTTTTGAGAATGATGTATAGAACTTAGAATACTAGATGACGAATAGCTTGTAACCCCACCTGATTTAAGGCGCAGACAAAGTGCTGAGGATAGCGATGTGGCTGCAGAGTTTGCGCTGATTGATGAATCTTTCAATGAAACTTTGGTAGATGACGGTTCGCCCAAGATGGCCGCACGACATTCAAAGCCTAGCGAAGTTCAGATATCATTCAGATTGTGAGTAGGCTAGCAGCAAAGCTCGAAGATAGCCTGAGTAAGCGCACTGATGACAAATTAGAGGCAGCCCTGTGTGCTGTTCATGATAGTATTGCCCAATTAGCAACTAGTACAAGAAATGTTGTGGCGCAGGTTCAAAACAAGGCACTGTGGTGCGTGTCCAAGGGTCGCATGCGTCGGGTAAAGCGCCATGCGATGATGCACAGCCGCAGGGGTTGCATGTGTCTGGGGCGCATACGCTGTCCTATAACATCTTGGCGACAGACAATAGTAGTACACAACATGATAATATTGTGCAAGATAGTAAAAAGGAAGGTACATATTCTGGTGTGAGAAAATCAGATTATAAAACTTTCCTTGTGTTTTTGACCTCAAACAATTGTGCAAGCACAAGATTTGAGCCCATCAAACGCACACATAACTTGCTCTCGGGCGCAGCAGCAATAACTACAATACGTGGTGACAGTTTTGAGCCATCTTTACGAGCGCAGGTGTCTACCATGGATAATTTGCCAAATCAGACAAGTCAGACGAAATCATTTCATATCAAACCATCAACATTTGATGGGACTGGCTCCTGGACAGGATTATAAGTCCCATTTCGAGGCATGTGCCCACCTTAATGGTTGGAACACCGAGTAAAAAGGCTTGTTCACTTAGCCTATCCGACAGCACTAGGCAATTTAACTAAAGTTCTGACCAAAGAAAATTTTATTGACACACTGTTAGATTCAGATATGCGACTTCGTATTCAACAGGCGACCCAAAAAGTTTAGATGATGCCATACACCAAGCCGTAGAATTAGAAGCCTTTGATCGCGCAGAAAAACAGCGCAAGGGTGATCATAGCTACTATCGTCAGTTAGGAGCCGACGAAAAAGAAGGGAAGGAAATATCAGAATCAGTAGTTATAGAGGATATGCTAGTTCTGCTGAAACACATGATTTGAGAGCTCCATGAAAAAATAAGTATGCTGAAAAAAAGTCCCAAGCAGTTCTTATAAGAATTCTGACTCTAAATCCCTGACTTGCATCAAGTGTTTCAAATGTGGCCAGAGGGGACATATTAAGAAAAAGTGTCCAGAATTAAACAAACCTGAAAAAGATGGTAACAAAAACACTGAAGGGTGAAGCTACAGCCGGCGCTGTGCATATATTGCGCAGGCGCCAGGCTGGCGCCGTGACAGTCATCCAAACTGACACCGGGGAAAAGAAAACAACCGGCAGCACTTGGTTGGAGTCCAATCTGTAACTACCGAGGCAGGAATGTATGTAGCAGCCACCATCCAAGGTCGCAATACCAAGCTTTTGGTTTATACTGGAGCCACTGTCATACTGGTGTCTGAGAAAAATTCTCTTGGCAAATTCCCATCCAAAACCGGCCTTCACTCGTCAAAGCTAAGCAAGATATTGTCTCTGCAGGAGGTACCATACTGACGCTTTTAGGACAAATAACTCACTTTTGGTCTGGGTGGGAACTTCTACCAGAGCAAAGCATTGGTGGCAAAGACTGATGTCGCCGGGATCATTGGTTTGAATTTTATGAGAGAAAACCATGCGCACATTTGTGACAGATGTATCAGGACTGGTGACAAGGCACATTTGAAGGAGCCTTAGGGTGTTACAGGTTCGGTAGGTACTAACCCCAAAGAGCGACAGTTCCATGCAAATGCCTAGACTGGAGACTGAAGAGCAATGTGAATCACTTATACTGGCGTGCGGGAAGGAGAAACGAGACAAGATGTTTGAATGTACGACATGTGGATACTGGCAGACAAACTGTCATCGCAAGAAGAAGCACACTTCTGCGGATACCCGAATTACATTACCAGCTGTTAAATCGATAACAGACAGCGATAGTGATTGGGAAGCCCAGGATCCAGGGCAGCTCAATGACCTGTTGAGGACAAGAGTAGACGTACCAGCCATGTCTCAGGTGCCAACAGAAGCTGAAAAGGGTTTTGTCAGCGGAAGAATATTCCGAAGACTGGCGCAGCCTGCACCACCAGCAGCTCCAAAGAGGTCACGTATGGAGCTGGCAACATTAATTGCAGGAGCTGCGCTGGAAATCACCCCTTGTACAAAGATGACTACAGAACGATGGATTGCGCCGAAGACGTTGACGCTCTCCTCAATCAGGGTTGTTCGTCCTCAAAACACATCAAAGTATGGGTCTGTGCAGACAAAATTATGCTAGACATCAATAGATTAATCTATGCAGACAGAGGGATGCAATCTGTGTAAGGATATGCCTGTACAGACAGAGCCAATCGTTAGGAACGTGACAACCCAGACCAAAAAGGAGCCGACGAAACAGCGATGGTTCAGAATAGTGGAGACAACTCAAACAGAGATGGGAGAAACACGGCGAGTAGTGGAAGAGGAGGAGGAGTTCTATGAATGATTTAAAAGAAAAGTAAAACATGATTCATTCAGATTGATGACATTTGTTTCTGAGTTCAAAGTTTAGCAAGTAAAATAACTGTCCTATATAAAAATAAAGAAAACTAGAATGTAAATACATTGAGCTATCATCTGTTGAATCATTGTGAAGCAATGCATTGTGCTAAAATGTTCTGATTGATTGATGATTTGTTGGTTGATTTGGTCTCATAATTAAAAGTGGTTTCATTATGTTTTTGTTTGTTTTTAAATGCGGGACGCATTTTTCGGAGACGTGGGTATAAATGTAACTATTTTCCCCTGTATCTTAAGTCAGCCGTCTTGATAAGCATCCCCTTATAAAGAATGGGATGGTCCAGTTATGAATAGACTCGTCGGGTAACGTGATAGGTCATGTGGTACCTGGTGTATATAAAAGCCATAGGTGATCGGATTCTGGATTTTGATGCGTATCGTCCTAAGAGCAAGAAGATTAGAGAAAAACGAAAAAGTAAAGACAATCGTGAGGTAACTATTTACATAAGTAGGCTAGAGGTGAAGTGCCAGAAAAAGGCATTTAAGACTCTAGCGCTATTAAAGGTGATAAAGGTAATAATTATTTGATCTTGTTTGCATAGGTAAGCGCCAGGGCTAGAGAATTATCGGATGCTGATACCAATCTCTGGAAAACCAGAGTACGAACAGCAATGGTAAGATTCGCAATTAAAACTGTAAATATTCATTTATGTACGCCCCCTTACACATCACAATATAACCAAAACGTAATCTATCCATCAAATGAAGTTGTCAGAAGATTATATATATATATATATATATATATATATATATATATATATATATATATATATATATATATATATATATATATATATATATTTGTGTGTGTGTGTCAAAATATGCATGCATATGTAGGAATAGTCTTTAATTACAAGAAGTCATTTCTAAATATCAACTTTTTCTAAGTTTGGCTATTAATTAAAAAAAAATATATTATGATATGGACACAAATAAAAATTTATAAACACTAATGGATTTATTTATTAATATCAATAAATGAATTGGTACTACGCAAAAGAAGATTCCTTTGTTTTGACAAAATGCATTATTGAATGTTTAACGTAATTTATTACAACGTTGAGTGCAAATAGATATTGAAAAACGATAGTGATCAACACATACACAAAGCAAACATTTCTAATTCGTTATTTTTTTTAAATTTTGCATCAACAGTAAATATTTTCAAGTATTGTAAGCTTAAAACGTGTCTGCACCGTCCTTGCACTGTCTTTGCGGTGTTTAGTATAACCGGTTTAAAGGGCTGTTACTCTGAACGATAGAGAAATCGAAACTAGATCTAACCATTCCATCTTCGAAGGATTAACAGTCAAGGACGTATATAGTAAGTTCGAAGGTTCGTATTGTTTGCCTATCTGTTGTGAAAACCTGCACAGTGCGGATAATAACATAATGAGAGATCTTCTCACCCAGGACTGTTAACTTGCGGTTACTAGAAACACCGAAATACACTGAAACACCGAAATGCACCGAAATACACACCGAAATACACATGTATTTACATCTTCTCTCTGTATATATCGGTTTTCACTCACAAATTATTATTTGTTTTTGTTTGAATAATAATATAAAGCAAAAAAATATGATTTATGTGATTTCGATACGAATTATTTACTTTTTTCCTATTTATAGCACAATTCATGTCATGATGTCACTCGGTCGTACTCGATTCGACAGACCTGATACATTTTGAATCGTAGTAATACATACACAGAGTGAAAGTGAAAAGTATCGAAGTAGCAAAAATATTTGCCGACATTATATTATATATTTACTTTAACTTTTAATGATATAGTTTTTGACAAATAAATAACATTTAATTTAATTTTTGTTTAAAAGGTTTCCAAATATTTGGCAATAGTGAAACATGTACTTATATATACTGCTTTTGATGATATGACAGTTGATTGTAAGGGTGTTAAGAAAGTCTTCTTCTTGGAAATATGTGAACGGGGAATAGTCATACATGTTTGAATAATAATAAAAAGCAAAATAATTTAAATTTATATGAATAATTTATTCTTTACTTGATTTGACATATATATGATAAACGGCGAATTGAAATATATACACAAAGTGAAAGTGAAATGTTGTGATCGTAACAAGCCACGATATATGATGATGATAGACAAAGACAACTCAAGAAAGCATTTTTGTAAAAAACATGTATTATTCATTATTTGGCAGAATTTAATATTTACGTTTAATTACACACATAATGTATCAGGTTTCAAGCACGCAGATGAATAGTATTCAAGATTATGTTCCTCTTGAAAATCGAACTACAAGTCATGTTGCACAAGGCAAGGTAAAATAAACCTAACCGAAAACAATAAAATATATTATTCATTATTTGGCAGAATTTAATATTTACATTTACATTTACACAATGTATCCGGTTTCAATCAATGACAAGACAAGGTAAAATAAACCTAACCGAAAACAATAAAATATAGCACATTATGATGAAATCTCTGGTTCATGTTTAGATTTTTTAGCTGTAATTGTCACAGTTCGTACATTAATTTTTCGTTTCCTTTGTCCAGGTTTTCGTCCATTAGTCCTTGGTGCAACAACAGTTGTCTGACCGTCCGTAGAAATCATGTATTTTGTGTCTATGTCGATGTGGCGTCTGAAGCGTTTGAACAAGTTTGTGCATTGTTGCTCTGTCATTTTTATCCAGTCTGTTTTTCTCGACTCAAATTGTTTATGACTGTCGGCAAGCCGGAATTCTCCAGTGCATACTAGAGCACTCCTCAGATTTTTGAATTGTCCTCTTACTAATTCATGTGTTAGTTGTACAAATTCCGTCAGCGTTTTCGTCTTCCAGTCAACTGTCTGTTTTAGAACGTGGTTCATGGACTCACAATTATTATTTTTCCACATGCGGTCTATTTGATATATTCTTAATGGATTATTGACTTTTAGTTTGATAGTTGTCTTTAGTTTTTTCCGAAAGTAATTAAGAAATTTTCCTGAAATTCCAGCACAATGATTTTCTAACACTTCACATTTATCGTCATAGCAAATACTGTCATTGGCGTCAACTAGTCCGTCTTTCCCAAAAGTTTCTTTCAAGATATTGTTGCGGTCAGTCATGGTAACTGCGTCGTCTGTCAATATATGTCTAACGTTCTCTTGTAAATGGCGTGTGCACAAAACGTGTGTTGCTTCGGGCAGAACTGCCGTAATGCCTTTAACTAGAGCCTTCTCATCATCACTTCCAATTACAAGGCTCTTAAGATTTGAATCAATAAGTTTTACTTTCAGATGATGAAAAAAATGACTGTAAGTTTCGAAATCGCTATTGTCGTGAATGAAGAGCGGTCCAAGAAAGATTGGTGGTTCGCCTGTTCTGACTCGTTTTACCGTAAGTTGCTTGTAACATGTGACCGTCACATGCATTTTACACAGCATAAAACTTTTGTCAATGCCAAGGACAGTCTGCCCGGAGCAACAAAGATTCTTAATGTCTGTTATCTGTTCGTCTGTGTACAAAATGACACAAGGGGGTTTAGCGCTGGTCCGGATAACTGATCTTACAAAAGGGTTATTTTCAGTTACCAAATTTTCGAAATGTCGGATTTGGTCAGCAATATTGTTGGAGTGTCCGGTAGATTTTCTGTCCTTTGATTTTTGATATTTTTGTTTGTCATAAATTTGTTGAAGTCCTGTCGGTTGTGACAGTTCACCATATTTTGAAGTAAGTTTATTTAATATTTGATGGGGTTTCATTTTTCCAGTCATTTCTGTAATGTCGTCTAAAACAAGGTCAGGAATCCGCAAATATTCTGTCGTCTGTCGCGAGTTTCCATGCGGCGTTAAGCCAGGAAATTTCCCTACATATTCAACCAGTGACAAATTACTTGCCAGACCCCCCTCCCCAAGCCATGTGACCCTCTTTTTGTACATATTGTCCTTTTTTAACTGAGTATAGTATCTGTGGATCACGACAACTTGGTCTTTGCCAGGTTGCGGATCAAAAGGTCGATACACAGTTTTCCGCTGGACTTGTCTTTTTAAAGAATACTTCCCATTTTTAAAAAAAATCATGGTCAGATTCCCGTTGTCAGACAGCAAATAGTAGGATTTAGGGGATGCACCAGCAGATGTATCCCATACACCACAGTCGTCTGAAAAAGAACTTTTGCCATTATTCGACCTCTTTTCGAGGTTTTTCGCATTATTCACAATGAAATATACATTTTCTTTCAAACCACATGGAATGCATTCTACGCTCGATTCTGATTTTAACAAAAAATCCACTGCTTTTCCCGTGTCAAGAAAATGACCCTGGTCTAATTTGCCTTTTGCTGGATGTTTGTATGTGTCATTTCCGTCTTTTACCTCATTGTGTATCTCAGTTACGTCGTCGATTATATCAGTATGTGACTCGTTACTAACGTGTTTTGCCGTCATGTCAGAATTAACAGAAATAACATCCACTGAGTCATCTAATGGGTCATCTACTGAGTCATCTACATTTACAATGACCATATGCTCCTTGTTTTCATATAACAGAGGCACAAAGTGATTGGGTATAAACCCGTTTGTTCTTTCTGGGACCGACATTTGTGTCCACATTATGCATGCTACGGGAGATGCGGATTTGTTCACTGACCTTCCAACAACCTTACGATTAAAAGGTTCTGATGCAAACTCGGCTTGTAACTGTGGCGGATAATAAGAACGAATAGGTTGGGAGATGCTAGCACTTAGTGCATAAATGTGCGCCATTTCAGAGTAGGAACCAGCCTCAATAGCGTCTTTCACAAGCTTTAAATAGTCACTAACAACAATGCGATTATCACAGATCAAATCGAAAAAATTGTTGGACTTTTCATCATAGTAGATAGGATTCAATATCAGTTCTATTGCAGTTCGTAGTCGCAGAAGTTCGTGAAAGTTTTCTGAACCAGTCAGTGCTCTAGAAACTGCTCTATATAAACAGTTTCCATCACCACAAACTGACATTGGTACAAGTTCCCATAAAATTGCTGGATTATACATTTTTAAAATTTCCACCGAAACGGCATCTTTCTCTCCATTGGTAGACATGTGCTCTGATTCTGTAATAAAAATCCCGTAGGTGATGAGAAGCTTACTTTCTGACTTTGCGGCATTGGTCAGAGCATTCTTTTCCTTCAAATGGAAAGCTTTCTGCAGTCTGGAAATATATTTTTACAGTGTCATTGAAATATAAGTGAAATTTTTGTTTGTTTTATCTTATGACTTACGTATGCATAGCCACATTCGCTATCAAAATCGGTGCCGTTTCTTTAATGTGCTCGACATTGTTATCTTAGTTTGAATAAGAAATGGGATCATGGGGAGGACAATAAAGGGTGTGCAGTCAATTAAAAAATGAATAATAGAATGTGTGCAGGACACATCGAGAAAGGTAGATTAAAGCATTAAGTATGACCAGAGGGCAAGAATGGTCAGATATAGGTTAGGCACATATAGTTTAAATCATTTGTTTTAAGAAACTTTGTCAATTGCAATTACAAACGGGGATTTAGTAGAAAGCACGAGCATATTAGAGTACTCTCTCCCCAAATAGTAAGAGCAAATGTAAAGAATATAACATTAATAATGTATTGATTGGACAGAATATATAGATGGATACATAGAGAGATACAGGAAAACTATGTAATTGTCGCAAACGTGTACATTCATTTCAACGAGAAAAGCGGCACGAATAGAATCTTATTAATATCTTTGAATATCACGATCAAAATATTTACTTGAAGAATAATATCTAAGGTTACGATTTATCTATCTATAGAGAAAACATAGATTTGTATTACCTTTGTAAGGCTTGTCCAGCATCATATACATCTCCATTGAAGAACACGTCGTGCAAAGAAACTCCAAGTAATCGCGAGACCATGATCTCAAGTCTTTTGCACTCATGGGAATACAATCACTGTGGACCCATTGTCGGCAATTTGTGCATTGCAAAGCATCAGTTTTACATTCACTGGAACAAATAACACATGGATATTGATCCATCCTTGTTGCGTATGTTTGTGTATGTGATAATATCAGTATTGTATAACGCTTTTATATCAAAACATTTACTTCTCAGTTATGAAATGTGTGCATAATCAAAGTGCGCAATTAACGAATAATGACAACGTTGAGCAAAAGGGTGCCTTTTCTTTAATGTGCGCGACATATGGCTTTAACTTGAGTAAGAAATGGGTTAAAAGGGATGACAATAAAGTGTGTGCAGTCAATTCAAAAATGAATTAAGCGACTTAAAAGATGAATTAAGCCGACTTTCACTGTCCGTTCCGAATGAAGCGACTTAGAAGAAAAAATTGTTTTCTTAACTTGAATAAGAAATGAGATCAAAGGGAGAACAATAAATGTGTGTGCAGTGCAGTCAATTAAAACAATAATTAAGCGACTTGAAACAATATGAATTAAGCCGACTAATACCGTCCGTTCCGGAGATTACCTCCGTTCCGGAACTATCAGTAGTTTATCATAACACCTCCGTTCAGGAACGATCAACCTTTCCAATAACAGTACAACCAATTGACGAGTGCTATAACTATGAAAAAGTAAATAAGTCGTATCGAAATTGCTCAAATCATATTTTATTTTGCTTTATATTACTCTTCAAACAAAAACAAATAATAATTTGTGAGTGAAAACCGATATATACAGAGAGAAGATGTAAATACATGTGTATTTCGGTGTGTATTTCGGTGTTTCAGTGTATTTCGGTGTTTCTAGTAACCCGTTAACTTGTGTAAGTATGGCATTATGCACGTAAAAGTCATACAGGTCATGTATGCGTTCAGTACCGACTTTTTCAGTATTGGGTGTCGTTTTTTAGAATTTGATTACACATACCTTTAAATGGCGATTATTCACTTTTTTTAGAGCCTCATATTCCTTTGGAAGGTCATTATTTACATGCCGCGAGAAACACGTACGACAAAACTCGATGTTAAAATACGTGGATAATTTTGGACGAGGTCAAAGGCTAAAGGTGTGATCAGGAAAAAAATGGACTGAATATCGCTAGCTGTGATGTCACAATGATAACAACGCATGTTGAAAAAAAAATTAAAAATCGTACTGCCCTATATTGTGACGATTAGACCCGACGTGCTCTTTTCTGCACCCAGTTTAATACATGGCCACCATTGTAAAAGTCCATAGCGATCAATAATTTTCGTCTTGATATTTCTTGATGAAAGTTAAGGTGCAGAGCATTCAATAATCAGGATTGAATAGACTTTGTTTAAACTATAATAGTATTCAATTTTAGAACAACAATTAATATTTAATTTAAGATAAGCAAATGCGCCTATATGATTACCTTGGCCTACACTTCAGGTATTTGGAATTCTATCACTGTCTATAATAAGAAAATGTCAGAATATCTGGGAAATTTAGTTTTAAAAAAATCGATAGGTGGGTGGGGATGAAGAATAAAAATTCGTCATTTTTTTTCCATGCCATTCAAAATATTTTTAAAAATCCTACCTTGCCTAATAGTAATAGAATGAGTGTTAATCATCCGTCCGCCATGGTACCATGTACTGTAAGGGTGGTAGTTCCTAACTAATCCAGAAGAAATCACTGTTGAAACAACAGGATAAAAGTCAGTGCGACTCCATTTCCAAAGTCAAGGTCGCATATATGCTGTGGTATAGTTGGTAAGAAATTTTGATCCGGATATTCTGACATTTTCTTACTACAGTGATAGAATATCAAAGGCCTGTGGTCGGATAAATCGTCCCCCAAACCTGTGCTGATACTGATGGACGGTTTGGGGGCTGATTTATTGGACTAGGATCTAGGCTACATCACAGAAGGTTGCAATAAAACTATTTCACTACTAACTTTCACACCTGGGTGTAAACACCGGCCCACCTGAGAAATCTGTAACTTTTTGAGGGAATGCAGTTTATATCGTGATTTTCTCTGTTTTGACGCACTTAAGCACTTACTTTCACCTTTTCAGAAATATACACCATTCGTAGTGATACCTCTTATTTCATTTAAAACAGTAGATATTTTAGTAAACCATGTGTGTCAAAAGTCAGTGATACATGTATGTACCCTCATACTTATGCTTACAACTTATGGGAAAGTTCGTGTATTACGTCACTTGTTTGGAGATGCTTCAAATGAATCTTCTGTTTGTTACAGTGTTATAAATGTGCTCAGAGTCGAATATATATTGCGGAGTAATATCAATAGCACATAGAAAACACAAGTTTGTAGGAAAATTAGCATTCCTAATGCTTTTCTTATTTTTATAATAATTTTGGATTTGGGAGATATTTCTTCTAAAGAGCTAAAAGAATCAAATTGGGAAAAATCATTATGGGTTTATAATTAAATTGTTTACTTGTATGCAAAAATAGATTATATTTGGCTCATTAACTACTTTTTTTAAAAGTTAATTGACAATGTGGGTATGCAGAGCATTGATCTCTCGAATGTGCTGTTTTTTGGAACTTCAAAACTGCTTTGCATTCTTCATAACTCGTTTCTCTCAATTGCAAATAATCGGGAACAAAAGGCACGAAGTTACAGGAGAAACATTTTATTTTCAGTTTATTATCATTCTTATCACTATCTGCAAATTAAGAAAATTAAGTAGGTCAGAATAAGTTACCGGTAAATATCCAGATTCAGTTAAAGGATATTTAAAAAATGTATTGTTAAAGTAAAATTCCTTTTGACATCAGATAGGAAGGACCAATATTTTGATATAAATAAGAATAAAGGTAGAGGCTGCTGATTTAACAATAAAATATATGGTAAAAGTGTGTTTTTCTTGTAAACTCCCCCCCCCCCAAAAAAAAAAAATTATATTAACAAATAGCCACCACTGAACATAAGTAATGACAACTCCACATTAAACTTTATAATGCAGTACACTATTCTAAACAGTGTTACTGATGCAGTTATCCAATGTGAGTCAAACTGCCATCATATGTTGAGTAGCTGACTGAATACCAATTATGGCAGAAAGTTAATTTTCCCCTTCACAGTATTTAGTATGGATATTTATGAGGACTTAATGATTGGAGAAAAAAAAAAAGAATTAGTGAAATGGAGTTTTTTTCATGGTAAGATTCATTGTCTAAATTCACAACTGATAATATGATATGATTTTCAAAAAGAATGTCTGTCCCTATGAACTAGTGTCGACCAGTGTAAACAAATGTTGTGGTCATGACATAATTGAGAAGTGCATCTCTTGAGAACTGGGAGTTTATGACACTGTCAAAACGGGATGGGACGATATAAACAATTTGTAACCTATATTTTCAGGGGTTTTGTTTTTACCTTTTTACCTTTATATATATTTGTATACATTTTACAGAATTGTAATATCTGTACCTTTTTATCTTTTTTCTTGGAGTACTTTGTGTTTACCAGTACTAATATTAGTACCCTTACCCCCTATGTCGAGACTACAATATAGCAACTTGTTTGCATTTATTGGAAAGTTTTTTTGTTTTTTTTAAATCTTCCTACAGTTTGTTAGTCTTACAATGTGAGATATCAACCCTGATATGTATTATGGTGGGGTCAATGTCTAACTGCCTAAACAATCAGTACTGTATAGCATGTTCCGTCTGCAATTGGCAACAGAACTGGATGCCAAATTTTTTAAGAATACTTTTATTTTTAATGAAATGAATATGTTTAATAACATGCCAAATGTTATTAGAAATATTCATTTCATTAAAGAAAATGAACCCTTAGTTCAACCATATTCAACATTCGTCAGCTACCATCACTCTTGAACAAGTTGTTATTACTGTAATGGCAGTCAACAGATTTTGAGAAACGAAACCACTTGATTGTGTCTCGATATACTTCAGTAAGGAAAAACGCACCAGAGTAAGTATAGTACAAATAAAGCAATTTGACTCTTATCTTTGCAACAGTGTCATTATGGGCTGCCAACTGTGTGATATCTCTTGAAAATTTGGCCCCCAATTCTGTTGTTGACTGCAAGCGGAACATTTTATATGACACGGATTGAATGTCTGACATCAACGTGCCCCCCCCCCCCCGCATCATACATATCAGGATCGACGTCTTACATTGTAGGCTTTGTATGACTACAGATTTTTGTGTACCTGGTATTTCTTTTTACATTTTTAGAACTTTTATTTTAATTGGCACCATATAGCCATTATTGAGCTGATGTGCAGTTAAATGCTAATACATACATACATACATGCATGCATGCATGCATGCATGCATATATACATACATACATACATACATACATACATACATACATACATACATACATACATACATACATACATACATACATACATACATACATACATACATACATACATACATACATACATACATACATACATACATACATACATATATATACATACATATAATTCTCCATAGGATTTTGAAAGTTGCAGTCCAGGACACCTTCCTTGGAACAAGATGCAGTCCCAGTCATAAAGCTAGGAGTCCCAATAATGATACTTTTTTTCATGCAATAATTCAAAACATTATGTGTATATTATTGTGTCACCAACACATATTAGATTGCTAATGATCATTCATTGTGAAATATTTAGTATTATAATGAACAAAAGAAAAATTAAGTTGATAACCGTGAAAATTGTGACTGACGTTACAGCTATAATAATTTTCAATGCCTTTACTTTGCCATTCTTTAATTTTTTGTGCATCTAGAAGGAATCATTTATTTAATTAGCTTAATTTCATCTAAAATCAATAACTTTTCCAAGACATTGGAAGAAGAAACAAATGTCAAAATATTCCATTCACTCTTTTTCATTTCATCATTAAGCAACACAGCATAGTAGATTCACATTTTTCTTAAACAAACTTTAACAAATTTCTCTACAGCAGGTTTAGGATCAAAATCCTTAAGTTCTAGACCAGGTGTTACTTGGGTTTCCATTGCACTTTTGCTTCCACAGTTATAACACCCTGTGCATAAAGCTAATAATATTCCATTGTTTTCTTGTTTTTTGGCCCATGGGAATGTAATATTCCATGATTTACTCCACGAACCTCTGTCTCTTTGGCGTTATGTTTTCTTTATCCAGACTATATTCATCTACTAATTTCGGTCTGCCAGTCTTGCGAGAATCATGCTTATTGTTGCGCTTGGCATCAAAGAAATTATTTAAAGTTGCCATTGGAATAGTACACACATGGTACTAACTCGAAAACAAATGTACCTGTACATTGCAAAAAAAAAAGAAAAAAGAAAAAAACAGTTGATTTTATGATGATTTATAACGATTAACATGGCAGTTTGTATTCCTCCAACAAACAAAATAAGTCCAACAAAATCTTGGTACTATTTTTCTAAATATGGTATACGATATAATGCAAGTGTTCCAAACATCGTGTAAGAATTTATAATATGATGGATTCAAACTGTGCTGAGTAATGTTTATCAAAGAGAGGTGTCAAATCACATGTGCATGTAATTAGTCTTTTAATCAAAATGATCATTAGGAACTGACAATCGATTAGCAGGTGTTTTAATCTCCTGGTCTACTAAGATCTAATCTATGCGGCTTCATCGAATCCCATTAAAATCACTTGAACTTGGTTTGATACTCGCTTTGTAGAAACAGATCAAATAAAAGGGATTTTTGTTGACAAAAAAGCTTGTGTACCGAGGACTGAGCTGTTGGAAATTTCATGTGTCCAAAAATGAAAAATATGCATACTTTTACGCGGATTTCGGCGTCCCATAGAACCCTGAATATTACATACATACCTACTTCCTGTTAGGAAGGGCAGACTACCTGCTAGGTATGATGCCTTGTGAGTATGTGGCTGATGTCCATGCTTTTACCTCTCCACACACAGGTGCATTCTATATTCATTTCAATACAAAATTTTTAAATATTCTAATAAATTTAAAAGGAGTACAGTAAACATTATTCTTCAATAAATATCACATAAACTAGAGATCCATTCTCCTGATATCTAAATAAGTTTTTAGCAAAACATGTCACACATTAAACATCCCCGATTCTTTTTCATAATATCTTGGTAAATGCTTGATTTTCCAAAACTTGGTTTGATGATATTTTTGAAACGATTTAAAAAGGAGAAATATCCAACCACTAGCAACAGAAAAAGGAGTACAAGTGTCGAATCATCTTGAATCTAACTTTTAAAAATATTTTTGTTACACATACCTTTTAAATGTCTCAAGTCAACAGTATGTATGTATGTATGTATGTATGTATGTATGTATCTATGTATCTATGTATGTAGTATTTTATAACACCTCAGCACAAAAGTAGCTATATAGTGCCAACTATAGGTAAAGTTCAAAAAATGCAAAAATGAATTGCAAAAAAATTTTGGAAGATAAAAACTTCCAAATAAATGTAAACATTCAGTACAACAAGATAAAATATTAAACGTAAAGATATTGAAATTCGGTAAAATGTAACACATGTAAACTCCTTAAAGTGTGATTAAAATTTGTTGCATAAACCGCATTCCCTTAAAAAGTCCAAGATTGCATTGGGTGGTACGTCCTCGTACAGTTTCTTCAAGCAGTTCACGTCAAAATACTTGTCTCACAGGGTGTAAACTGACACACTTGACAAGAATGTGCTCCACTGTCAGTGGACACTGGCATGGTTTGCATTCCTGTCAAATCGCACCCTTCAAGAGGTATGCATGAGTCAGGTATGTGTGTCCGATACGCGATTGGCACAATACCACTTCATCTCCGATTTGTTTTGTACAAGAGATGCCACTCTCCAATAGCGGGTTTGATGTTCTTAAATTTGGTTTTGGAGTTTTCATTCCACATATTTTGCCTAGTATGACAAACATGCTGATTTATACCATATTTGAAGTCAGTATATGGAATCTTGCATTCGGAAACGGGTGACTGCATGGCAGCTTTGGCTGCTTTATATGCCCTTTCATTACTCTTTATCAAATAAAGTAGCAAATGCAACAAACCTATCCCTCAGCTTTATAAATCATTTTATTTATTGGTCTAACATTAAACATGCAAGAACCTTATACAAAATTATCTGGACTATATATAACTTGCTGTAGTTGGCATGACTATATATTTAAATTATATATATTATTCAATTCCATTCAATGGCGACAGAAAACAAATTATGAGGAAACTCCCTGGTTTTGTAAAATAACTAGTTAGGTTGATAAATGATGAGAACACAGTTGTAATTTTGATATATAAAATTAAAAATGATGAAAATTACAAATTGTTCTTTAAACAAAATTGATACATTTTAATGAGTAAAATCATAATTATTATTATTCATCAAAATTTGCCAAACAAAGTAGCACATGCCACAGATAGTTTTATCCTTCTACGTTCTAAATCATTTTTAGCTTTAATGGTCATTAACCAGAAAAGCTTATGGGATGGTCATTCGTCCGTTGTCCATCCATCCGTTAGCACAAGTTTGTTATCGCTACTCTTCCTAAACTTCTTGGAGGATTCCCATGAAACTTTGCACACACACTCATCCCGTAGTCTAGGTCGTCCTAAATGAAAATGGTGCTGCTCGGACATCCAATATGGCTACTCCAACAGCCATCTTCAAAATTTTGTTCTTGCTATTCCTACTGATTGAATGGTCATATCAACATGGGGTTTTCACTAAAAGACTTCATACGATGTCTAGTTGATCCTCGATGTAAATGGTGCCAATCTGATGTCCAAAAATCTTGAAAATCTTGCTATTGCTACTCCTCCTGAATGGAAAGTCATATTGATATTGGGATTTCACCAGAAGACTTCTTATGATGTCTTGTTGGTCCTAAATGAAAATGGTGCCGATCTGACATCCAATATGGCCACCATGGCAGCCATTTCTAAAATCTTGTTACTGCTACTCCTCCTGAACAGAAAGTCATATTGACATGGGGTTTTACCAGAAAATGTCTTATGATGTCTAGTTGATCATCAATGAAAACAGTGCTGATCTGATATTTAATATCCCTGCTACAGTGGCCATCTGGAAAATCTTGTTTTCACTACTCCACCTGAATAGATGGTCATATCAACATGTGGTTTTCACTAAAAGACTTTTTATCATGTCTAGTTGGTCCTAAATGAAAATGGTGCTGATTTGATATCCAATATGGCCATCATGGCAGCCATCTTGAAAATCTTGTTTATGCTATTCCTCCTGAACGGAAAGTCATATTGACATGGTGTTTTCACGAGAAGACTTCTTATGATCTATAATTAGTTCTAAATGAAAATGGTGCTGATCTGATGTCTAATATGGCCGCCACAGTGACCATTTTGAAAATCTTGTTGTTGCTACTCTTTCTGAATGGATGGTCATATTAGCATGGGGTTTTCACTGAAAGACTTCTTATGATGTCTAATTGGTGCCAAATAGGGAATGGTGCTGATCGGATGTCTAACATGGCCACCATGGCAGCCGTTTTGAAAGTATTTTTATTCCTACTCCTCCTGAATGGAAAGTCATATTCATACTGGGTTTTCATCAGAAGACTTCTTATGATGTCTAGTTGGTCATAAATGAAAATGATGCCACACATCCAGTATGGCTGCCACTGCTGCCATCTTGAGAATCTTGTTATTGCTACTCCACCTGAATTGATGGTCGTATCAACATGGGGATTTTACTGAAAGACTTCTTATGACGTCTAGTTGGTGCTAAATGAAAATGGTGCCACTCAGACATTCAGTATGGCCACCATAGTGGCCATCTTTGAAAATCTTGTTTTCACTACTTCTACTGAATGAATGATCATATCAGCATGGGGTTTTCACTCAATGACTTCTTATGATATCTAGTTGGTCATAAATAAAAATTTTACTAATCTAATTTCCAATATGGCCACCACAGTGGCCATCTTGAAATCTTATTATTGCTACTTCTTCTAGGTGGCTGATCATATTGACTTTATGCTTTCACCAGGAAACTTCTTATGATGTATAGTTGGTCATAAATAGAAATGATGCAAATCTGATATCCAGTATGGCAGCCATCTTGAAAATCATGTTATTGTCAATCTTCCAAAATGGAATGTCTTATCAAAATGGGGTTTTCACCAGAAGACTTCTTATAGAGTCCTGTTGTTCCTAAATTAAAATGGTGCTGTTCTGATGCCTAATATGTCCACTATGGTGGCTATTTTGAAAATCTTGTTATTGGTTCTCCTTTTAAATGGAAACTCTTTTTGACATGGGGTTTTCATCACAAGAGTTCTTATGATGTCTTGTTGGTTCTAAATGAAAATGATGCAGATTGACCCTCAGTATGGCCATCATGGTGGACATCTTGAAAATATTGTTATCTCTACTCCAAATGGATGGTGATATATACATTGGGTTTTCACCAGTATACTTCTTATGATAACCAGTTGGTTCTAAATGAAAATGGTGCCAATTGTACATTAATTACGGCTGCCACAATGGCTGTTATGAAAATTTTGCTGTTGCTACTTCCCCTGAATCGATGGTCATATTGACATAGGATTTTCACCAAAAGACTTCTAATGATGTCTACTTGGGCCTAAATGAAAATTGTGCCAATCTGACATTTGATATGTCCACCACAGAAGCTAATTTGAAAATCATGTTATTGCTGAAGAAGATCAGAGATAGTTTCAACACTCAGCCGTTAAAAGGAAGAAATGATCTATCTTGAATTCCTGTAAATTCTTTTCTGCCAGTAGAGTGTCAATTCCTTGAGGGACTCTTGCTATTTACTGATCTAACTTTTAACATGCCAAAGCCTTTTTCAAAATGTTATTTGTTGTATATACAGTTGCGGCAGTTCGACAAAATTATATTTTTTTTAAAAAAATATTTTTTAAAATAATTCCATTTATTGTCAAGAAAGAAAGGAATAATGTTCATGAAACTTCTAGATGTAAGGTAGGCATTGAAGCTAATATATGGTTAAAAAAAAGTTGAAATTTGGTTATATTTATTAAAAATTATGAAAAAAACAATTACATGTAGTTCTTAATTGAAATTTTATAATAAATTTTAAATAAATAAAGTTAATATTATTTATCAAGAATTTGCCAAATCAAGAAGCAAACACCAAAGATCTAACCTTCTCCTTTCTAAATAAATTTTTTATTTATTTTGTCAAATATTAAACACGCCAGAGCCTTTTTAAAAATTCTCTTGACTGTCTATGACATGTGGCAATTCGACATAAATACATAAAAAACAAATTAAATTTTTGTAAAAATTCAATTACTGTTAATAAAAACGAGTAAATTTAGGGAAACTTCCACGTTATAAAGTAGCTATTTAAGCTAATACATGAAATCAAAAGTTGAAATTTCGGGGTATATATTCAAATTATATGAAAATTACGATTAGTTTTTAGCTCTACTGGTCATAGAGCTGGAGAGCATATGCGATGGTCTGTTGTCCATCCATCCGTTACCACAAGTTTGTTATCACTACTCCTCTTAGACCAGGAGAGCTTATTGGATGGTCTGTCGTTTTGACGTGAACTGCTTGAAGAAACTGTATGAGGATGTGCCACCTGAGAATATCTTGTACTTTTTAAATTAATGAGGTTTATACAACAAACTTTAATCACATTTTAAGGATTTTACATGTGTTACCTTTATCTTTTATTTTATATACATTTTACAGAATATTAACATCCTTATGTTTTATATTTTATTTTGTTGTACCTAATTATACATTTAATTTGAAGGCTTTATCTTCCTAAATTTTTGTTCAATTTAATTTTACATTTTCTGAACTTAACCTTTTGTTGGCACTACTATGCTACTTTTGTGCTGAGGTGCCGTAAAACAATATTACATACATACATACCATCCGTATGTTAGCACAAGTTTTTTTATTGCTAATTCTCCTAAACTACTTGGAGGATTGCCTTGAAACTTTACACGCTCATTGATCCCATGGTCTTGTTTGCCCTAAATGAAAATGGTGCTGCTGGGACATCCAATATGGCCACCGCAGTGACCAGCTTGAAAGTGTTATTGCTACTTCTCAGTGGAAGATCATATCAACATGGGGTTTTACTAAAAGACTTCTTATGATGTCTAGTGGTCATCAGTGAAAGTAGTGCCGATCTGATCTCCAATATGGCGCCTCAGCAGCCATCTTTTAAATCTTGTTATTGCTACTCTGCCTGAGTGGATGGTCATATCAACACTGGGTTTTCACTGAAAGAATTCTTATAATGTCTAGTTGGACCTAACTGAAAATGGTGTCAATCTGACATCTAATATAGCCACCACAGCAGCGATCTTGAAAATCTTGTTATTGCTACTCCTGAATGAAAAATCAGATTGACATGGGGTTCTAATAGCAGCAATATCTTACCCATCGCTATTGCATAGCTATTACTTTTTAGTGGCGAAAAAACCTTGTCCTTTTGATGTGAATACATCCTCCCACAGAAAGGAGAATTATCAATAAGACACGGTCCACTCTTGCACCTCGCATGACCATGCGCAGAACAGACATCTTTTTCAAGGATGCCATGTTAATGAACGTGTGTCGAATCTATAACCAGAGACAAATTTGTAATATTTCTAGTGCTTCACCGCATTGCAGTCTTCCTTCAATAAATATTATCTCGATCTTACGTGTATCCTCTCTGTATTTTAATTACATAAAGGTAAACCTCGCTCCCTTTCAGAATTTGGTTCTTTAAGGGATTTCTTAGTTTACCATTCTGTATCCCACCCCTTATGGGTACATTTATATTCATCTTCATTTACACTGGTTACAGGTAAGATTTTTGTGTTAAGAAATAAACGCAGAAGAGGTCCTTCCCTAACATGCAGGAATTACGTATTCCTTGTTCTTAATCTATTGTCTAAACACCGAATTCAGTGTTTTTTAACCTTGTATATTGATACTTGTTCTCATGACTCACGTTGCATTGTTATTGTCGTGTGTGTTTGCAATCGCTCCTCAACAAAGGTTTAACAAGAAAAGACAGGTAAGTTCCCATTGAGTTCCCAGGTGAGTTCACATGTTATATATAACATCTTGTCATTCATTGTTTTTATTTCAGAGAACAATGTCAGAACAGTCTGTGTCGAAGTGTGGCCACAAGAAGGGCCCTTGAGACACTCACCCAGAATGCCTCACTTGTTCCAGACATACTTATAGAGGGTTGAAGAAACGTCAGTCCCCCGTGTCTTCTGATTTTTCAGGTTTTTTCTCTTGTAGAGCCCCAATGGGCCCACTGCTAGATGACTAGTTCATCAGTTCGGAAGAACACTCCCAGTCCCAAGATCTTATGGGACCAGTCTCTTTGGAGACAGGCGAGGTCTGTCCGGTAGAAGGGAATGAACGTTTGAGGAGTAGATCTCCTCCCTCAGAAAGGGGGAGATGTAAAAAATACTCATGTTCAGAGTAGTGTGTCGCTCCCTTCCATGAGGGAGGGGATTCACCACTCATCTCACATCCTGGGTAGCCTTTCGCACCCTCCCACGAGGGAGGATGTGCACCGAATCCAACACTTCCGAGGTAGTGTGTCTTGTTCTCCTGAGTGGTAGGAGCAGCACCGCACCTTGCTGAGTGACGAATCAGATGAACTAGGCTCTGACATATCTATGTCACCTGACCGATCACTGACTGGTGACCGGTCACCAGTCAGTTTCATCCCAGCGACCGCTGACCGGCCACCGGTCATCTCGTACCAGTTGCCAATCTTTCACCAGTCATTACAAAGAGGCCTTGTGGTACGGGGATGGGGTTCTGAGTTCCACCCTTTCACTTAACCCCCTGTACAGGATTGGGAGTCTGCCCATCAGATTCAGACTAGAGGAGGGGATGAGATCGGTAACCCCCTTCCCTATTATCCGAAATCAATCCTTACGGGATGTGGGGCCCTCCACAATTGGTCCATTATGACTCCATTGACTACTGGACCCTGGACCCTAGTAGAGGTGATGTCAGGGCTCGTATACTGCCATCACCTCCTAGTCAGGTGGCATCCACCAGGAAGGCTGGAGGCATAGCATCATCCAGGAAAGACAAGCGGTCTCATCCTCCCACTGGAACTTCTAGCACACATAGTGCCCCTATTTAGCATGATGAGTTGCAGGCAGTGGCACCGAGTGTTCCTATGTCACCTCCTCCACCAAAGGACATAGTGATGCCCAGACATTCTTCTGCTAGGAGTGTACTAGATGATGATGCACTATCTATCCTCATTGACTCCAATGAATTCGGTGTGGAAGCAACTTCATTGATGTCTCCTATCAGGCCCACTATTTTCTCTCAGTTGAATGAGGAGGAGGAGTTCTGGTCCTTTGATAAGATGGTAAACAAAGTTTGTACAGCCTCTTACCCGCGGACTTGTGCCCAAAAGCATCAGGTGCATATTCCAAGAAGATTCTTTCCATTTTGGAAAAGATCTCCAGGGCTCAACACAACCCGATCTCCTAAGGAAGGAAGGGGAACACCCCCAGGGACTCGTATCCTCTCCTGCCGTGCATCCCTGTCCCAAATGTCCTCATCGGTACTCGTCCTGACCTCTTTTCAGAGGCTTGGTCAAGCATCACGGACGATGGGTGGGTTCTTTCCTTGTGAGCAAGGGTTGCCGAGTACAGGAACAAACCCCTCTATCAATCACCCCCATGCTTCTTCACCAGTCCATCTGGTGGAATTAAAGGAAGAGGTGCACACCATTTCATAGAAAGTGGCAATCGAGAGGGTTCTGAACAATCAGTCTCCCGGATTCTACTCCTTAATCTTCCTGCTCACCAAGGGAAGCGAAAAAGTTTCACTCAGTAATCGTTCTTTTCTCCTTCACCGGTTTCTTTTAGTAGAAACTTTCAAGATGATGACCATCGTCCTCAATCTGGAAGCAATGCATCTGTCAGATTGGGCAGTCTCTGTCGACCTTCAGGATGCCTACTTACACATCCCAATATTCCTGCACATTGCAATACATCTGGTTTGCTTGGACCAGGAAGTCTTCCAATTCTGGTTTCTGTCGTGCAAAATTGATTCCCCACCCAGAGTTTTCACCCGAGTTATTGGAGTAATAGCGGCATACCTCCGATTACAGGGAACTCCGATTCACCAGTACTTCGACAACTGGCTGATCCACAATGTTCATGTACAGTCCCTCCATCAGGATCTGTTCCATTGCTGGTCATCACTAACTCGGTTGGGTCTTTTATCCAAAATCGGGAAGTCAGAGCTCACTCTATCTCAGGACTTCCCTTAGGTGGGGATAAACTTCCCGTCGAACCAGAACTTAGTCCGGATCCCACGGGATTTATAGAATGAATCCTGACATTTCTATAGGCTCTATGAGCAAGACATCATTGTTGGCTCGCCTTTACCTATCCCTATTGGGAACCTTGAATGCCGCTGCAGATCTGATTCCCATAGGACGTCTTCATATGTGACTTCTACTGTTTGTTCTTCTTGAAAGGTGGAAACCACGCATAGATTCACTTCCAGCTCTGATTCCGTTTAGACTGGATTTTCATCACCACCTGCGTCGGTGGATGAATCGGGACATGTTTCTGATTGGGGTCCCCTTGCATGCACCCGACCTCCACTCTTATCTATTTGCCAACACATCAGTTTCTGGTTGGGGCGCTCATTTAGAACCAGATGGTTTGATCCTCCAGGGTCACTGGACACTGGATGTATCATCCCTTCACATCAACAATCTAGAAATGAAGGCCATATTTATAGCATTGTAAGGGTGTATCAACATAGTAATGGGTCGATCCATCATGGTCTCCAATGACATTATATCCGTTGTAATCTCCGACGACAAGGAGGAACACATGCTCCTTCTCTTTGGAGGTCTGGAATCTCCTACGCTGGGCAGCCTCGGAGGACAATTCACCCTGAGTTCGCCACATTCTGGGCAAGATGAATGTATTAGCAGACAGTCTGTCCAGGTCGGGCAGTGGTCTCTACATCGCTCCATAACAGAGTCCCTTTTACACTGTGGGGAAGCCTCTGGTGGGTTTGTTTGTGACCAGGTTCAATAACAGACTTCCCTTTTACATCTCTCCAATCCCGGACCAGAGGGCATGGGCAGTCGATGAGTTCAGTGTTCGGTTCTATCATTGGCTGGTGTACACATTCCCACCAACCAAACTGCTGCCACAATTCTATCAAATCAGAACACCCACTGCTCAAATCATCCTCATAGCCCCAACGATCATGGTTAACCGATCTTCTAGAGCTGCTGACGGATTAACCCAGGGCCTTAACCCAGAGAAGGGATCTTATGTCGCAACACAGAGGCTCCCTTCTGCACACATCCATATCATTCTCCACCTTCATGCTTGGCTCATCTCAAATGACCTGTCCACTAGAACAAGTTTTTGGGCTGGGTTACCAGTTGCATCATTCAGGCCAGAAGAGATTCTACATCTAAGGTTTATGATGCCAGGTGGAGAATCTTCTGTGATTGGTGCAGTAGGAATACGGTGATCCTAGCTGTCCCTTTGAATCCCGTCGCTGACATCCTTTAGTTTCTTTTCAAGAACAAAGGATGTTCAGTATCGACTAACAAGGGCTATAGAGCCGCTATTTCCAACACACCTAAATTCTCTCAGTGCACTGCAGTTGGTTCAGATTCGGACCTTTCTGATTTCATTAAGTATTTGAGCAGCAGAGACCTGTCTCCCACTCTCTTACGCCCATATGGAATCTGTCTTGTGTTTTTGTGGTCTTTGAGCGAACCCCCTATGAACCATTGAGTGAGACTTCCTTCCAGGACATTACACTCAAGACTGTGTTTGTGCTCACCTTGCCATCTACGAGAAGATGGAGCGAGATTCGTGCTTTGTCTTCGACACTGGCTGTCTCCGGTTATTGACAATTATGATTACCTTTCTCTTCTTTACCAATCAGGATTTTTAGCTAAATCAACTATGTTGGTAGCTCCACTACCCATATAGATCCCCAGTCTCAGTTGAATCTATGCTGGGGATGATCAAGATATGCTTTTATGCCCTGTCAGGGCACTATGTTCTATCTCAATGCCCCCAAGGGAAAAGGAAGGTTAGAAAAAATCTTCCTCTGAAGGAATCCATTGATATTCAGCTTCCACCATTTGCGGTGGATGTGTCACTACCATCAAGAGCCCTTACCGATAGAAGCCTTCTTTATGAAATGAAAAGCCCATGAGGTTCGAGCCTCGCTGCTTCATGGACCTACTGAAATTCTTCTTCTTTGGAGGACATCATCAAGGCAGCATTTTGGCGACCACACTACCTTCTACTCCTTCTACCTCTGCTCTTTAGCACAACAGAGCCCAGGCATTTTTTTCTCATGGACCCATAGTTGTGGCACAACATGTGGCCCAAAGAGATACCAACATTCAGTAAAGTGGATCTCTCCCTCAAATGGTGAGTACTTTCCATTTTTCTGTTTTTTTAAAAATCAGTTGTAATACATCAGCCTACCCATATAACTGACAAATTCAGCTACGCAATAGCGATGGGTAAGATATCGCTACTATTAAATTGTAGTTTTTTGGGAGGGTAAAACTAATTTTATTTATGCAGTACATACCCATCGCTATCGCCGAATTCCCCCCTCCTCCCAAACCCGCTCTGATGCCCTGGTATAATCGCTGTCTATGAAAAGATGTCTGTTCTGCGCATGGGCATGCAAAGTGTACGAGTGGACTGTGTCTTATTGACAATTCTCCACTCTGTGAGAGGATGTATTCACATTAAACGGCCAAGATACTTTCAGGACAAAAAAGTAATAGCTATGCAATAGCGAAGGGTAGGTATTACATAATTAAAGTTAGTTCCCCCCCCCCCCAAAAAAATTAAAAAAATACATTTTCAACAGATGATATCTTATGATGTCTATTTGGTCCTAAATGAAAATGGTGCCAATCTGATGTCCAATATGGCCACCACAGTGGTTATCTTGAAAATCTTGTTATCGCTACTACTTTATAATGGATGGTCATATCAGCATGGGGTTTTCACTAAAAGATCTCTTATGATGTCCACTGAAAGTGGAGCACTTTCTTGTCGAGTGTGTCAATATCCAGCCTGTGAGACAAAAGTATTTTGATGTTATCTGCTTGAAGAAACTGTATTGATGACGTACCACTCGAGAAAATATTGGACTTTTAAAGAGAAAGTGGTTTATACAACAAATGTTGTAAGGATGTGTTACCTTTATCTTTTATTTTATATACATTTGACAGAATTTTAACATTTTTTACATTTATATTTTTTGTTTCGTTGTACTTTACATTTACATTTATTTAGAAGGGTTTATCTTCCTGGGCTTTTTGCACAATTCATTTAAAAATTTTCGAACATCTACCATTAGTTGGCACCATATAGTCACTGTTGTGCTGATGTGCTGTAAAGCACTACTACAAACAAATCTTATGATGCCCAGTTCGTCGTAAATGAAAATGGTGCCACTCGAACATCCAATATGGCCACCACAGTGGCTATCTTTAATCTTGTTTTTTGATATCAGTAATACGTTATTATCTGTCGCTATTGCATTGCTTACCTTTATGGGACGGAAATTACCCGCAGCTGTATAATAAAACTTCCATCCTCCCATGAGATGGAAAGTTCTGGTTTTGAACTATAAGAACACAGACCCAGTCTGTTCCTCATGTCATAGGCCCATGCGCAGTAGCCATCATCCTTTTTCAGACAACATATTGGATCTGTTCAAATCAAACACACTCTTCAGAAATATTGCCTTTTCTTGTGTCAAGAATGCGTATCTGGCACCTAAATACAGTTTTCCATATACCTAGAGTGTTTATACCTTCAGTCCACTGTATACTTGGTCACAGTATTAGCTCTCGTGCAAGTTTTAGGTATTGTTAGATTTATCAGCAGTGCCCTTATTGTTACTCTTTCCCTATGGCAACTAGGTAATCCAAAATCCAGAATGTTTCCATTATATTTGTTTTTCTGGACTATTGGGTAGGTATTATCTCCACCATTCATTTCCAGATTTGCTTCTCACCTCCACTTCAGTCTACATTTATTTTGTGAACATTTGGTTTGATGATTCATTGACTAATGCTTTATGTTTTATTTTAGACTCGCTGAAGGGGGTCGCATGCCAGCATTATCTTTAAACAGTGCGTTCAGGTGGTCACACACCATTCATTTTCAATTATAGTGAATTGAGATTGCACTCCACTGGTTTCGCTCTATTCGTTGTCATCAATACTCAGGTTAAGTATTGCTGATGATTGTTTGTGTTTGACCACAGGTAGCACACCATTCATTATCATCTAGAGTGAGTGGGAGTCAGACTCACACTCCTTCTTTTTTATTGATTATAATATATTGTGTGTTGCTGGTTTCACTACTTTTATTGTCTTCAAGACTGAGGTTAAGTATTGCTGATGTTTGATAGTGTTTGACCACAGGTGTCACACCACTTATCATTATAATTAATACCATACGAGGTAGGTAAGGTATTGCTGTCCTTATATTGCGTTTGACTTCAGGTCTCATGCCTTTCATAATTATTATAATCATCAATTTTGATTGTTGTTCCTTATTTTCAGAGATTTCTTTTACAACAATATGTCACAGAGTATGGGCAAATGTGGACATAAAAAAGCCCATGGGATACATACCCTACCTGCCTTGCTTTTACTAATTGCCAATGGACAGACAAGTGTTCGTTTTGCTGCTTATGATCAGATGAGGTCTGGGACCTTGAAGAAAGTAGACAGACGTATAAAGGGAGGATGAAACGGCCTTCTTCCTCCTCATCTCATGAACACTCAATTCCTCTCTGAGTCTCTCGGGTCTCAGAAGAAGAAGATTAGCTCTTCAGTGATGACGGGCACTCCTCGATCCCAGGAGCATGTAGGATCAGTCATATAAGACCTTTGACATCTGAAGGTTGTTCCAACCAGCCAGTGCCTGTTAAGGTTAGGTCCAGGGTCCCTCCCAAGGGAGGAAATACTAAGGTGGAGAGCTAATAGCACACCCCATGAGGGAGGAGCAGCACCCTCTCCAACTCTACAGCATGGTGCCGGTAGAGAGGGATCGGGTCAAGATACCCATTTTGCCAGGCTGCCGATGAACCCTATTAGGGACTGGGAGTCGGCACATATGCGCCAGACTAGGGGAGGGGATCTGATCGGCATCTTTATTCCCTGTAATCCCTCTTAATCCCTACGAGATGTGGGGAAATCGTTTCAAGGAAGTGAATTGTTCGTTCCATTTATGCCGCCATGGACATCTGGGCCTTGGCCTCATAGGAAGGTTAATGTTCCAGGTCGTTGGTTGACATCATTTGCTTATAAAGTGGAGACAAAAAGAAAGGAGGAAGACTGGTCCTCTTCCCCAAGATGCTCGAGGAAGGTCAAGAAGCATTTTCATCCTCCTGCTGAGTCTACCACTAGAGATAGTCCACTTGCTCAGCGTGATGAGTTACAGGACGAGGCTTTCCCTGGCCAAGGTCTCCCCTGCATGGGAGACATGGGGTCACAAAGTCCTGCCTCCCACTAGGGAGAGCAGGATGAAGACATCCTGTCAGTCATAGTGGACTCTAATGAGTTTGATGCAGAACAGGCTGAGACGGTGACTCCTCCTTCATTCGAGTCCCCAGTCTCCTCCCACCCATCGACTCAGGCAGCGGAACAGGAAGAAATCTGATCTGTTAACAAGACAGTAAACGAAGTTTACCATCTTCTACCCTGGGATTTGTGTCTGAAGCCCTCTGGCTAAGAGGACAAGAAAATTCCCTCCACTTTGGAGAGACTCACCGGGGCTACCTCATACCTAGATCTTTGCTTCCCCATTCGGCTATGGTCAGGGAGTGTTCTCAAAGGTTCTCTGCTCTCTGTGGCTAGATGCAGGGTACACTGCCATGCCTGGCCCCTTAAGCATCCCCTCTTGAATGCTGGAGCATGACAAGTATGCATTTCCAGGGAAACTTGGGCCCACCTTCCAGTTAAGATGCTGGAGGCTTTGGAACTTAAGTCTAGGTTGCTTGTCACCATAGCCTCAGATGCAGATCTTTTTTCGGCAGTCAACATCTGCCTTCTGATGTAGGAATCTCTGTCTCCAGCAGTGCTACATTGCTTGCTGGAGTGTTTGCCAAAACCTCGAGGCATATGTTATCCAACTCCATGGTGCTGTCAGCAGAGCTGCTCCACCTCTGCAGGGATGTTGCTCTAGACATGTACTAAGGTCTTACTGGAGTGCAGTAAGAACCTTCTTTGGGCTGCTCCTCTTGAGGCAGAGACCCTCTTCAGAGGGTTCATTCCCTATGTGGCATCTCAAGACCCAAAGAACCAACAACACTGGTCCCTTGCATCCGCTCCTGGCCCGTCAAAACTGGCCAGGAAGTGCATTCATCCTGATCATCCCTGGGGCCGTCAGCAAAGTTCTTTAAAAAGATGTAGGTCCAGTCCAAGAAGCAACCCCAATTTAAACCTCCCTTTCACCCTTGGGTGGCTAGATTGGGTCGCCAAAAAGGCACAGGGAGGAAGTTTGGATGCCCTTGTCCCTTTTTTTTTTCTAAAGAAGCGGGAGCATCCCTAGGGACTTGCTTCCTCTTTTGTGGTGCATCCCTCTTCCAACAATTCCCGTAGGTGCTCAACTAGCCCGCTTTTCAGAGGTCTGGTTGAGCATAACGGATGATGGGTGGGTCCTTTCTATTATAAAAGGAGGATACCAGCTTAAGTTCTGGGAACATCCTCCTCTGGCAAGGACCCCCATGCTGATGCACCAGTCAAATCTGGTGCGGTTAGAGGAATAGGTGCACTCCCTTCTACAGAAGGGCGCAGTAGAGAGGGGTTTAAACGACCAGTATCCGGCCTTCTACTCTTGGATTTTCCTGGAATAAAAAAAAAGTGGAACATTTTGGCTAATTATTGACCTTTCCACCTTAAACAAGTTTCTTCAGGAGCAACCTTTCAAGATGGAGACCACAGCGTCGGTCAGGAATGCCATAGAGCCCGGGGACTGGGCGGTATCCATTGACCTCCAGGATGCATACCTTCACATCTCAATTTTTCTTCCTCACAGGAAGTACCTCTCGTTTTGTCTGGACAGGGAGATTTTCCAATTTCTCGCTCTGCCATTTGGCCTAGTCTCCATATCCAGAGCCTTTCCCAGTCACTGCCCACCTAAGGATACTGGGGGATCCCTATCCTCCAGTATTTCGATGACTGGTTGATCCACAATGGCCTCTTACAGTCCTCTGACCAGATTTGTCTCACAGCTGGTTAATAGTGACCTGATTGGGCCTTATACCAAACCTAGAGAAATTGGAGCTAGTTCCATCTCAGGATTTTATATACATGATGATTAATTTGCTCACAAACAAGGGATTAGTCCATGTCCTGCTGGACAGAGTAGACAGATTCCAGTCCCTTTTGGAGGCACTGAGAGCCAAGACTTCTTTGTTGGCTTGCATGTATCTATCCCTTCTGGGGACCTGTAATTCTGTGGCAAACCTGGTTCTCCTAGGAAGACTATACTTGCACCCCCTCCAATTTCATTTTCTCACAAACTCGAAACTGCACAGGGATTCCCTGACAGCTCAGATTTCTCTAGGATCAGATTTTTACCACCACTTGAGCTTGTGGGCAAATCGGGACCAGTCATTGACCGGAGTCCCCATGCACACCCCCAAACCCCACTCATATATGTTCATGAGCACGTCCGATTCAGAGTGGAGCACTTACTTGGAGCTGGAAGGGCTAGTTCTTCAGGGTTAATTTTCCCTGAAAGAATCTACCCTACACATAATTTGGAAATTAGGGTGGTATTTTTAGCCCTTAAAGGGTGCATCAATCAAGTAAGGAGTCACTGTGTGATGGTCTCCGCCGACAACACATCGGTTGTAGCGTACTTCAGGCGACAAGGAGGCACACTTGCCCCTTCTCTTTGGATGGAGGTCTGGAACCTCCTTCACTAGGCAAGCTCAAAAGGGATTACCTTCCAAGTTCATCACATTTCCAGCAAGAAGAATATTTTAGCACACAGTCTGTCCAGGAGAGGCAAGGTACTTTTCACGGAATGGTTTTGCACCAAATCTGTAGCAGAATCCCTGTTCAGACTATGGGGGAGACCCTTGATGGACTAGTTATGATAAGGCTAAACAACAAGCTCCTCTTTTATGTTTCCCCTGAGCCTGGGCAGTAGACACCTTCAGCCTGAAGTGGGATCGTCTGTTTGCATACACCTTTCCACCATTCAGGATGATTCAGCAAGTGCTCCACAAAGTCAGGGTCTGTACTGCCTCAAAGATCGTGGTTCAGTGATCTTTTTGACCTGTTTGTAGACCAGTCTAGGACATTGCCTCAGAGGAGGGACCTTCTGATGCAGCACAGGGGCTCTCCTGCAAAACAGCCCACAGATTCTCAACTTTCACGCTTGGCTCATCTCAAGCAATCTATTCGCCAGGACAAGTTTTCGAGAAAAGTTGCCAAGTGCATCGTTCAGACCAGGACACACTCCACGTCCAAGGTCTATAATGCCAAGTGGAGAATCTTTAGTGATTCGTGCAGTAGGAAATGTGTTAATCCTAGCCCTCCCTCTGTGAGGGCAGTGGCAGATGCAAATCAACTACCGCGGCCACAGACATTTGTTTCTGTCAGTGAAAAAGGAAATTATTGACAACACCCACTACTTTCTACAAATTGACGAGGTGGCTATAACTCGTGCGGTTTGGAATCTGCCCCCTTGCCGATTTTGTGCTTTTTTTATCCCATCAGCAGGTTCGGTCGCTGATTACATATATCAACATAAAAGGAGATATTCCAAACTTATTCCCCATGTACGATTTAAGTACTTTACACATATCATTTAATAGTCACTTTTGTGTGAAGTTTCTATGTTGCTTTGTATCTATTTGGATAGAGTTTGGATGCCAATATTTCCGGTATGTCACGCAGTGAACACGCTACAGTTAATTATGATTGGTGGTTATTGTTTTACCCTGGACTTGAACAAACAATAACCACTAATCAGAATTGCATGTAACACTGCGTGACACACCAGATGTGTAGCCTTCAATTCAATCCAAGTAGACAAGATGCGATGCAACAGATAAATTTCGCGTAAAAGTGGTTATTAAATGATCATTAAAGTACTTAAATCATACATAGGGAAGAAATCTGCAATGTCTTCTTTCCGTTGATATATGTTATCAGTGGCTGAAGATGCAGACGAGATAAACTAATTAGCATAGAATGAGTTAGTCACCTTGTGTTAATTTGTAGAAGGCGAGTGGGTGTTGTCAATTGCTTTTATTTCTTACTGACAGAAATGAGTGCATGTATTTGCTACGGCTGTCTCAGATGAATTCTCAATTTAAAGAATGAAAAGGCAAATGACTAATAATTATTCACTACTGCTGAAGATTAAAGTAACTTGCATAGAGTAAGTATCGTTTTGTATCGATTTTTCCCCTCTTGTATCGATATGGGTGTTGATATAGAAAAAGTATCGATGCATCGATATATCGATTAATCGTTTCACCCCTACCTTTGGGTGAAGCTTCATTCAAGAACCTTACCCTGAAGACTGTTTTCATGCTTTCCTTAGTGTTTGCAAGATGAAGAAGCGAGCTTCATGCCCTGTCTATAGAAGAGGTTTGTTGACTGTTCAGGTGCAATTATGTGTCAGTTTCTCTCCTTTGCCAGCCAGGTTTGTTTTAGAAAAAAAAAAAACACAGCTTCCTTTGGTAGCTCCACTCCCTATTGAGTTCCCCAGTTTTAGTCATATCTGTGCTCGAGATGATCAAGATCGACTCTTATGCCCAGTTAGGGCTTTACTACTCTAATTGGCTGCTTTTAATGGAAGAAGGAAGGGTAGGAAGCATCTTTTCCTTCACTTAAAGAGCTCTGCTGATATTTCAGCATCCACCATTTCTAGGTGGACTGTCCTAACAATCAAGAGGGCTTATCAGTCCCTTACTGAGAGCGAACTTTTGTTCGTGAAGATAAAGCCAATGAGATTCGAGGCATTACTGCATGTACCTCATGGGCCTAACTCATTTATCATTGGAGGATGTTATGAAAGTAGCATTTTGGTAGTCACACACTACCTTCTCGTTCTGCTTTCTTTCTTTGGCAGACCAGAGTGAAGGCATATTCTCTTTAGGGCCCATAGTCTTGGCACAAAAAGTTGCCCAACCAAATACCATTCTTACCATAAGGGTGAGTATATCATTGTTTTTACTAGTTTTTGGGGCCATCAGCCTCCCACCACACTGGCAATAGCGACAGGTAACATATTACTGATATTAAAATGTAGTTTTTTGGGGGTGGGGTGGGGTGGGGGTGGGAAACTAATTTTAGTGATGTAATATTTACCTTTCGCTATTGCCAAGATCCCCTCCTCCCACTCCGCTCTGATGTCCCAGAAGTAGTCTGTGTCCATAAAAAGGATGATGGCTACTGTGCATGGGCCTCTGACGTGGAGAACAGACTGGGTCTGTGTTCTTATAGTTCAAAGCTTTCTAGAACTTTCCATCTCATGGCAGGATGGAATTTTATTATACAGATGAGGGTAATTTCCATCCAGGAAAGGTAAGATAACACAATAATGACAGGTAAGTATTACACCAATAAAATTAGTTTTACCCCCCCCCCCAAAAAAAAAAAAAAAAAATTTATGTCACTGCTTCTCTTGAATGAATGGTCATATCAGCATAGGGTTTTCACTGAAAAACTTCTTATGATTTCTAGTTGGTCATTAATGAAAATGGTGCCAATCTTACTTCCAATATGTCCACCACAATGGCCATCTTGAAAATCTTGTTATAGTTGCTTCTCCTAGATTGTTGGTCATATCGACATTGTGCTTTCATCAAAAGACTTCTTATGATGTCTAGTTGGTCCTAAATGGAATGGTGCCAATCTGATATCCAATATAGCCACAATGGCAGGCATCTTCAGGGGTAGACAAATCTCTAATATGTGTGGCAGTCCATTAGGCTGCCAAAAAAAGGGAAACTATTGTAGCCCACAAGAAATTTTGGTAGCCCACATTTGTTTGTGGATAAACATTCCCATTTAATGCCATTAAAAACATGTACACAGATACAATTGTAATTTAAGGTTCAGAATAAAAAATAAGACAAACACTAAAAGTACACAAAATGGTTTATGTAATTGTGTTTTTTAATTTTTTTTTAACATTCAGCATTCAAATATCTGTAATTTAAACTTAATAAACAATCAAGTGAAACTGTTTTTGCCCTGTGGCTACAAGAAAGCACACATGCTTGAATCCAGTTTTAGTTTTTCCAAAATAAATAAAAGAAATAAAAGAAATAAACACTTGCTTAAATTATATGTCAAATACAAATAAAGTGTTAAATCTGGATAAAAATACCTAAGCAGGTCTTTATACCATGATGCTGCACTGCTCTACTGTAGTATTTGGCAATCCCCCCGGCAATTTGTACCCCATCCCCTTTCGATTTTAAAATGAAGACCTTGAAGGATATAAAAATGCACAAAACTTATGGTTGAGGGGGTACAAACTGCCAAAGAGTGGGAGAGGGTTGCCTAATAAATTTTTTTTTAAAAAACATCCAATGCAGCCAGTAGTCCCGTGGGCTTTGGAACCTTACAGTTGAGTAGTCCGAAAACAAAACCAGCGTGCAGACCACCCATTTTGCATCTTGAAAATCTTGTTATTGTTACTCCTCCAATATGTAAAGTCATATCAACATTGGGTTTTCACCAGAAGACTTCTTATGATGTCTTGTTGGTCCTAAATGAAAATGGCACCAATCTGTCATCCAATATGTCCACCACAGAAGCTAATTTGAAAATCTTGTTATCGCTGAAGACTATCAAAGATTGTTTCAACACTTAGCAGTAAAAAGGAAGAAATGGTTTTATCTTGAATTCCTAGAAATTGTTTTCAGCCAGTAGAGTGCGAGTCCCTTGGAGAGACTCTTTTCTTAAAGAACTTTCAGTTAAGTAAAATCATAATTTATGAGGGGGGGGGGGGGTAAAAAATGGCACAAACTATAGCTCTACATTTTACCTTTCAAAATCAAACTTTGAAAACTTATTTTTTAGCTCTACTGGTCATAGTTCTACCATGGTTTGTTATCTCTACTTCTAAACTACTTGGAGGATTGCCATGAAACTTTACACACACATTCATCCTATGCTCTAGTTGGTCCGAAATGAAAATGGTGCTGCTGGACATCCAATATAGCCATCACAGTGTCCATTTTAAAAATCTTGTTATCGCTACTTCTCCTGATTGAATGGTCATATCAACATGGGGTTTCACCAAAAGAGTTCTTGGAGGACTGCCATGACACTTTACACACACATTCATCCCATGGTCTAGTTGGTCCTAAATGAAAATATTCCCAATCTGACATCCGATATGGTTGCCACAGGAGCCATCTTGAAAATCTTGTTATTGTTACTCCTCCTGAATGGAAAGTCATATTGACATGGGGTTTGCACCATAAGACTTTGTATGGTGTCTAGTTCGTCCTAAATTAAATTGGTTCTGATCTGACACTCATTATAACTGCAATAGATGCCATCTTGAAAATCTTGTTATCACTAGTGATCCTCCTGAATGGATGATCATATCAACATAGGATTTTCACTTAAAGATTTCTTATGATGTCTACTTGGTACTAAATGAAATTGGTGCTGATTGGACATCCAATATGGCTGCCACAGCAGCATTCTTGCAAATCTTGTTATTGACACAGGGTTTCACCAGTAGACATCTTATGATGTCTAGTTGGTCCTAAACCAATATGGTACAAATGTGATACCCAATATGGTCACCACATCAGCGATCTTGAAAATCTTGTTATCACTACTCCTCCTGAAGGAAAAGTCATATTGACATGGGGTTTTCATCAGAAGACTTCTTACGATGTCTAGTTGGCCCTAAATGAAAATAGTGCTACTTGCAAATCCAGTATAGCCACTACAGTGGCCATCTTGAACATCTTATCGCTAATCCTGAATGGATACTCGTGTCAACATGGGGTTTTTCCTGAAAGACTTCTTATGGTGTCTACTTGGTCCCAAATGAAAATGGTGCCACTCAGACATTCAATATAGCCACCACCATCACAATCTTGAAAATATTGCTATGGCTACTTCTCCAAGATGACTAGCCATATCGACATTGTGATTTCACTAAAAGACTTCTTATGGTACCTAGTTGGTCCTAAATGGAAATGGTGCCAATCTGATATCAAATATGGTCACTGTGATGGCCATTTTGAAAATCTTATTATCTCTACTCTTAAATGGAAAGTCATTTTAAAATGGGGATTTCATAAGAAGAATTCTTACAGTGTCTAGTGGTCCTAAAGAGAATGATGCAAACTGGTTCTCAGTATGGACACCGTGGTGGCCACTTTGAAAATCCTGTTATCACTACTTTGCTTAAGTGGAAAGTCATTTTGAAATAGGGTTTTCGTCAGAAGAATTCTTATGGTGCCTAGTTGGTCCTAACTGAAAATGATGCAAACTGGCTCTCAGTATGGACACCACGGTGGTCATCTTGAAAATAGTGTTATCTCTACTCCTCCCAAATGGATGGCCATATCAACATGGGTTTTCAGCAATAGACTTCTTATGATATCTAGTTGGTCCTAAATGAAAATGGTGCCAATCATACATCCAATATGACTGCCACAACAGACGTCTTGAAAATCATGTTGTCACTACTCCTCCTGAATGGATGGTTATATTGACATGGGGTTTTCACCAAAAGATTTCTAATAATATCTTGTTGATCCTGAAAATGTTGCCAATCTGACATCTAATATGTCCACCACAGCAGCTAATTTGAAAATCTTGTAATTGCTGAAGAATATTAGACATATTTTAAGCACTCAGCAGTTAAAGGAAGAAATGTTTTTTTTTTTTCTTTCCCTGTAGATAATGAGCAATGGGTTGGGGAGCCATCCCACGGACTACCCTATGATTTTATTTTCTTTCTACATATGTCTTGTTGTCTATATAAAGGTTTCAAGCACTAAATTTTGGACTGTAAAGAGGGGGAGAAAACAAAATAGTGATTATGTTAAAAGGAGACAGAGAAGAGGAAGAATGGATAGCAAGTAGAAAGAAGGCAGTATAAGTGGAGCAGATGTAATTATTATATGGTGCTACTGCTGTCTATATAACTATCATGAAAATCTAATTTTTAGGAGCAGTATATGCATATATATATATATATATATATATATATATATATATAAACACACACACACACATTTATATATATATATATATATATATATATATATATACACACACACACACACATATACACCTATATATACACATACACATATAGAACACCCATACATATACATCCCAATATATATATATATATATATATATATATATATATATATATATATATATATATATATATATATTGTTAAGTATATGGAATCTGTGATAATTGTCTAAACATTTGGTCTATGTCTGTACTTTAAAATTGTGTCAAATAGTAAGTCACACTTTAAGTTTGGTTATGTTGTCAACAAGATGTTGACTATATTTGAGTTCAAGGTCAGAGTTGTTTACCATTTCTTGAGAATATTTCCATTTTAAAGATGCATTTAGTATTGCATTTTGGATCGTAAGATGACATGTTCCTGTTGTGAAATAGGCCATTTGCAAAGAGTATATAAGAACGTGCGGAACACATTATATTCTTTCCAATTTTAAGTCTTCTGTTGAAAACATTCTTGTTTTTTTTATGATCAGTCATTTGGAATCATCAGATTGTTTGGAATCATAGTTTTGCTGTAATCCTGTAACCTTGTAGTACTCTAATGCCATAATGCTGTATTGCTGTATACATAATTCGAAAGGAATTTTTTATTGGAACATTCATTGGAGTTACCTAAAGTGCTAATTAACCTTTGGATTTAAATATATGACTTTTGGATACTTGTGGACATTCTCAAAGATGATGTGGATTACATTATTGGGGTACATCAGGACATTCCAGACTACCCATTCATTCAGAACATTCATTCATTCGGAACATTCATTCATTCAGAACATTCTATATATAGGACTTGTGATTAGGACACTTAGGATTATTGGATTATTTGGATTTTAATTCATGTTACTGTAAGTGTCTTTTGATTTTCATTTTTATTATCTACAAATAAATTGCTTGTTGATTTTTACTTGATTTGTTGGTTTCACTTTCTTTCTGTTATATTTTTCTTAGACCATAGAGTAGTAACTATACATACATACATACATACATACATACATACATACATACATACATACATGCATACATACATACATACATACATACATACATACATACATACATACATACATACATACATACATACACATATACATACACATCCATACATACACACATATACATTTACATGCATAAACATACACATCCACATATGTATATATATACACTCACCCACATACATACATGCATACATACATACAGATGTATAATTGAATATTATGAAACCTTTTTTTTTTCTTTTTTCAACATTCCTATGAAATGTAAGGAAGAAAAGAGAAAGAGGTGTAGACCAGAGAGATTAAGAAACAGAGGTATTGTGAGTAAGAACGTATGTATATAATAGGTATTCATATAAATCTTATTAAACTAGTTTAAGATAATATGTTCAAAGTATAACAGAAAGAGATAATTCAAGATTGTAGATGCATCAGTTGATTTTCATAAATATATCGGAATGCTTTCAGCCAATAGACAGAACTATAACTGTGCTATACTACTAAATTAATACGTGTGTGTCATTCAGTTTCAAAACATTCCAGTTTATTGTTTCTTTTGGCTAATTCCACCTCACAAATGTAGTATAATTTTAATAAGTTTTTGAACAAAGGTAGAGATGGAGGTATTCTTTCATGGCACATAATATATATGTATCTTTTAGATATCAGTAATATAAAATTAATTACCTTGCCCACATCTAACATACCTACAATTATTCCTTTAAGTGAAAAGGTATGCGAGAAATTTGTGTTATTTCTGATCCATTGGTCTAAATCATTCCAAAACTGTTTTACGATAGCACAATTCCAAAAAAATGATGGTTTAATGTTTCAGGTGAATCCATACAAAAATAACATTTATTATTATTTGCTATTCCATTTTTTTGTAGAAAAGTGTTTGTTCCAACAATTCTATGCAGTAATTTATACTGAAACCAAATTAGAATCTTTTGTAAATTTTGTATGTTACGGCCTATTGCTTTGTCCAATCCAATTGATTTGGTAAATTAAATTGTATTTTCCATTTAGTTAGTGCTTTTGTTTCTAATATTTATGTGTCTTTCAGTGAGATACTATAAATATTTCTGCAACCTTTCCTATTTTCAAGGAGAAGTAATGTCTTTTTTAATCCAAGGTTTTTCCAAAATTCCTGGTTGTGATTCGATAGATAATCTATTCATATATAATTTCATAGAGTTAAGGACCCATGCATATTGTAAAAGGTTGGTCCCATCATTATATATTTCATTTACTTTTTGCCATGAAAGGAATTCTCCATTACTCTGGACAATATCATTTATAAATAGTATACCTTATTCAAACCATATTTTGCTAAAAAAATAAAGACCCTACGACCTTAATATTTTGATTATATTTTAGGGCTAAAGCAAGAAAATCTGAAAAAGTCTTTGGAATAACCTTTTTAGAGTATATGTTATAAGCAATAAAAACATCCTTCCAAAATATATTATCAACATCTCCTATGTTCTGTTCTATATAATTGATACCAAACATGTTAAATTCCTTCAAAAAATTAAAACAATGAAACATTAGTTTAATCCATTTTGTATTTTTGGTAAGTATTCTTCTAACCTAGAATATTTTGAGAGAAAGTATGACATTTTTTTAAGTCAATCATTGCAAGTCCCCCTTCTTCATAACTTTTATTTATTGCTTTTTTTAAAATCTTGTCAACTGACCCTTTCCACAAGTGCTTGTAGATTAAAGTATTTAATTTTTTAATGAACCATTCTGGAGGATTTGGTAATCGTATTAATATGTGAGTTAATTTTGATAAAGCTAGTGATTTTATCAAAAAAATTTTCCCATATTCTCTTTCACCACTGAGCCAATAGTATTTTAATTTCATTTAATTTACTATCATAATTAAGATTTATCATGTGACTTAAATCTGTAGAGAAGATAATGCCTAATATTGTGAAACTATCATCTATACAGTATAAATTATATTCTATACACAATCGGTTGTTGCTATTTTTCATGCTTCCTATCCATATTATATTTGTTTTCTCTATGTTTATATTAAGTCCAGAGGTATTTGCATAGAATTTTAATGTGAGCATCATATTTTTAAGAGCTTTTTCAGATCCATCCAGAAACAATGTTGTATCGTCAGCATACCAAGATATTAGAAATTCATTTCCATCTATACTGATACCATTAATATCTTTATTATTAATGACAGCATCTCTGCACAGAGTAAAAACAAATAAGGTGAAAGGGGGTTGCCTTGCTGTGTCCTCCATATAGATATATATATATAGTACTTTAAATAAAAATTTCCATTTCACACAATCAAAGTTTTTTCAAAGTCAATCTGTAGTGCATACCTGGCATGTTTTGCTTTTCAGTGTAAAACATTACATTGTATACTCCTCTTATCCACGTCGATGTTGGTGCAAGGAATGGCCACAGTTGTTAAAAGTGATAAAACCTGTGAGATGGCAATGAATATCCATTTAAAAAAAATGAATCTGGCAATGAAAACATTCAAGGATGGTGGTAGTCGGCCGAGTTGCTAAAGTCTTTGCCTGCTGTTATCATAATGTATTTTCCAGGTTAAAGTCACACCTACAGCAGTGAAGATTTAATTGATGCTCAGGCTGAATTAATGAAAAAAGGTACAAATTTTTACAAATACACAATTTGTCATTTGATTAATGATTTAATACTTTTAAATTATTAAAATTCCATGGTGCAGTTCATTACAGGTTAACCATATATTCAAACATGTTAATGTTTTCATGAGTTACTTGATCACATGATAAAACATTTATTGCAATAATGTAACTGTCCAAGGAAAATATGAGAAAGTTAAGGTGGCAAAACTGTTGAAGCAAATAAAATGATCTAATTTTTTTAGCACTTCTTGTGCATTATGTACTACAATTTTCCTTCATCCCTTTAAAATGGTGTGTGTCTCCCTAATCTGGAGGGTGAGGGACAGTGTCCCCTGACCTTGGGATCCTAGGTGCAACACTGCATTAGAGATTGAATGATGTTGTTGTTTAACCTACCGAAATAATAATGTTTTGAATTTTATATATGGAGTAACAATCTGACTTCAAGCATTGCCGCTGATCACAACTTTAATAAAGATGACTTCAACATTCTCATTCAGTGCAGTCAGTGATGTGTAATAACATTTGTTCTTCAACACGCATTTCTTTGATGTACTTAACTTCAGACAAATTGGATTGTTCCACTTAGTGTACTTTACTTATGCAATTCGTCTAATGGGCTCTCCCTCAGTAGTGCTCAAAGAATTTGACACAACACATCACCCTAGTTATTGTGAGTCAATTCAGTAAATCTCTGAAAGGTGGCAGTTTATCTCTGACCACCTTACCTTTTAATTGCCTCTAAAACAGCTGTATAAACTGCCCCGAGGATAGTTTTACATGAATTCTGAGCAAGACTGTTTATTGTTTTTATACATACCACAGATTACGGGCATATATTATGGTGGTCAAGAAATGTTTTTTGTTTTTTTTTGTGGGAAATTTTTGTTGTTGCTAAGATTGCGGAAAATCATGTTTTTCTAAACACGACCGTGTTGGGGGGTTTGGGAGTCCAAAATTGTGTTTTTCACATGACATATGGCATGTATACATATTGTTGATTCATAACTAGATTAAAATCTCCTTCTATGATTATCTAGTTATCATGATAGTCATTTAGATCAGCTTTCAACTGTTGATAAAAAATTAGGAGAATCTTTATTTGGACCATAAATATTTCATAATGTTATGTTCTTATTTTCTATAAAAAAATCTTATTTCCCTCTGTATCTTTTTGTATTCGCTTTACTTTAAATCCAAAATTATTGTTAAAAATTACTGCTACTCCTCTAGATTGACTTGAAAAATTACTAAAAAAGAATGCGTATCCCCACTGACTACGTATATAATATTCTTTTTGTACTAAATGTGTATCTTGTAGAAAATAAATTGAAAACTGTTTTTGTTTTAAAAAATGTAAGACATCTGTCCTCTTGGATTCGTCACCTAAACCCTGACAATTCATGGATGCAAGGGTAATTGTATCGGTCATCAGGTAAACGACCCAATGATACGTTTGCCTCTCACATAGCAAAGGACACCATTAAAGAGAGAGAGAAAAGGAGATAGAGAAGTGACAGAGGTAAGAAGAAGCAGAAAGGCATAAAATGTTTTTACCTTCCTCTCTGTGTAAGAGAGCCTATTAACTCATTTGAAATTCATAAACAAAAAAGGCAAACAAAAGATTATTCAAATTACATAGCATGAATACATAAATACATTCCGAACAAAAGAAAGCATACAGTCATAAATACATTTGCAACAAAGAAAGCAAGCAAAAGGAAGAGATGGTCTTATCTTAAATTCCTGAAAATTCTTTTTGACTAGTAGAGCATCAATCCCTTCGATGGACTATTGTTTCCTGTTAAATAGCCTTTGCAAAAATTCTACATAGGATCTCAGATATTTTTGTGGCATTCATCAACAGGTACTTTCCTGTAAAGTCTCACTCATGGGAATTTGTGGGATGCTCTCAGCCACCTATATAATCTCTTCAATGTTTGCGCTTGTTTCCATTCCATGTATTATTAAGTTCCCTGCTAACATTACTGAATGACCTGTGTTCTCAAGTGAAATTTCAGCCTGGTGGACAAATATGTGCATCAGGTTTGCATACCATTGAATTTTCAGATTTTTAAACCATGCTTATCAATGATTAAGAAATAAACATTAATTGCCCTTTGAAACTTTTTATGTAATCAATATTGTTACGTAAATAGGTCTAAATACACATTAGGCATGCAACATTGAAGGTAAATTAACAGGGGCATCTGCACAGTATCACTGCCAAGAGTATCATACTCTTCAAATGTAAGGTCAATATCAGTGCCAAGAATATCATACACTTCAAATGTAAGGTCAGTATCACTGCCAAGAATATCATACACTTCAAATGTAAGGTCAGTATCACTGCCAAGAGTATCATACACTTCAAATCTAAGGTCAGTATCACTGCCAAGAGTATCATACACTTCAAATGTAAGGTCAGTATCAATGCCATAAATATCATACACTTGAAATGTAAGGTCAGTATCAATGCCATAAATATCATATACTTCAAATGTAAGGTCAGTATCAATGCCATAAATATCATACACTTCAAATGTAAGGTCAGTATCACTGCCAAGAGCATCATACACTTCAAATGTAAGCTCAGTATCAATGCCAAAAGTAGCATGCACTTCAAATGTAAGGTCAGTATCAAAGCCATAAATATCATACACTTCAAATGTAAGGTCAGTATCAATGCCATAAATATCATACACTTCAAATGTAAAGTCAATATCAGTGCCAAGAGTAGCATGCACTTCAAATGTAAGGTCAGTATCAATGTCAAGAGTAGCATGCACTTCAAATGTAAGCACAGTATCAATGTCAAGAGTATCATACACTTCAAAATGTAAGGTCAGTATCAATCCCAAGAGTAGCATGCCTTTCAGATGTAAGTACATTATCAATGCCATAAGTATCATAGACTTCAAATGTAAGGTCAGTATCAATGTCAAGAGTAGCATGCACTTCAAATGTAAGGTCAGTATCAATGTCAAGAGTAGCATGCACTTCAAATGTAAGGTCAGTATCAATGTCAAGAGTAGCATGCACTTCAGATGTAAGGTCAGTATCAATGTCAAGAGTAGCATGCACTTCAAATGTAAGGTCAGTATCAATGTCAAGAGTAGCATGCACTTCAGATGTAAGGTCAGTATCAATGTCAAGAGTAGCATGCACTTCAAATGTAAGGTCAGTATCAATGTCAAGAGTAGCATGCACTTCAAATGTAAGGTCAGTATCAATGTCAAGAGTAGCATGCACTTCAAATGTAAGCACATTATCAATGTCAAGAGTATCATAGACTTCAAATGTAAGGTCAGTATCAATGTCAAGAGTAGCATGCACTTCAAATGTAAGCACATTATCAATGTCAAGAGTATCATAGACTTCAAATGTAAGGTCAGTATCAATGTCAAGAGTAGCATGCACTTCAAATGTAAGCACATTATCAATGTCAAGAGTAGCATGCACTTCAAATGTAAGGTCAGTATCAATGTCAAGAGTAGCATGCACTTCAAATGTAAGCACATTATCAATGCCAAGAGTATCATAGACTTCAAATGTAAGGTCAGTATCAATGAAAATAGTATCATGGACTTCAAATGTAAGCTAGTATCAATGTCAAAAGTATTACACACTTCAAATTTAATCACAGTATCAATGTCAGGAGTATCATACACCATACAGTTATTCTCTGATAGAGTATCAATAAAAAAGACTTTGATCTAGACTTACAAAATAATTCTTAATCTTCATCTGAACTTAAGTTGTTATGTATGATGTTTATATAATATTATAAATATTTTAGGAAATTATAAATGTTTCTTCACTTTAATATTTGCTTAAATCTTAATGTTATCAGGAAAAAGATGTTTAACTAGTGTCCTTGAATTAGGTTGTTTTGATCAATATGTTTTCTCTATTTGAAGGTCAAGGTTGATTTTTGTTTACAAGTAAAAATTCCATTAAGATGACACACATTCTAGAACATGACCAATCTTTATATATACCATGTTTGGTGGACATTTTTTCAGTTTTGACATTACCATCAGTCTTGTAAAGAGCTATTACAGTTGTGAAAATTTATTCCAAATTCTAAGAGAGGAATTATTTTAAATATTCATTGGATTATAACAGTGCTCATAAACTTTTGGATTTTGGATTTTTAATTGATGATTTTGGAATTTATGTGAACTTATTCAAAGATTTTGGAATACTTCATTTTGACATCAGCACATCAAGATTACTAGTACATCAGGATTTTGGAGACCATTGGCACATAATAACATTCAAGGACACAGCCGTGAATTTGGAACATTCTATATTTAGGACTTGTGATTAGAACAATCATTCTTATTGGATTATTAGGATTTCAAAACACATTAGTGTAAGTGACTTTTTGATTTTTCATTTTAATTATCTAGTAATAAATTGCTTGTTGATTTTTTACTTGATTTGTTGGTTTCACTTTCTTTCTGTTACATTTTTCTTAGACCATAGAGTCGTAACAAAGTAAAGTTAAAAATTTGTTACTTTTTTATACATAAGTTGTCAAATCTCCAAACTCCACTTGTGTACCACAAGCTGTTTGTCAGTTGTTGTTTATTAAAAATTCACTTGATCTGCTGGTCAGTCGAGTCTTGGGCAATGTATAAACTGTTATGTAATGACACATGTTGTGCTAACTTTGTCTGATGAAGATAATGTGTGCCACCCTAATGTTAGAAACTTAGACAGTTTCCACAATGTGACATGTATCAATGCAGTTTGTAAAAACGTTATTATTTTAATAATAATAATAATAATAATAATAATAATAAAAACTTTATTTATAGAAAGTACATTGAGGCCATCTATTATGTACTAGACATACCATATAACAACATCCATTAAGCTTTACACTAAAGTATTAATTCTGATATTTGTATAAACTTACGTTATATAAGCCACACACACACATAAATACAAAAATATCATATCATGTTGTGGTATAAATTCATGTGAGGGGAAAAACTGAAACAAAGAAAAGTTGGTGGAACTTCCAGATTGCATAAAATTTTCACTTTCAACTGAAAATATCTCTCTAATGAGGTAGTAAAATTATCAAAAGAAAAACCAGTTTAATAGAAAACGCTATGCTAATGAGTAGGCTTGGTTATCTTGGTTCTCACTTACTGTTGATTAGTTTAGATGTTTGTATAGAGTGAACTTTGAGGTGGAGGGTGAACATTGAGGTGGAGGAAATGAGAGAACTCAAAGGAAACTACTGATGGTGAATAGGTGACCATATACCTAAGACATCTTGATAATTGTAGTAGCTGAAACACATACATAGAGAATCTTACACTACACAAGTATTTATTTGATATAAAATTAATTAAATGAGTTGCATAACATTATATACCATGAGCTGCATGCAGAGAGTGCAATATTGTATTATTCAGTGAGTTTCATAAATTGCATGTCAAATGAAAACAAGTTTTAGATTCTGTTTATAAAATAATATCAAGGACTTTGCATTACTCAATGACGTTGCTATGTGATGGCACTAACTGTTATGCTACACTGTGGCAAATGATTTTTACATGATATCACGCTAATAAAGAAGAGCTTTATGTGCTAATGAAGATATCTATTTTGTGCAATTAATAGTAGGTAGGTTTGCTTTTTTATATATTGACACAAGATAGTTCCCACACATTATCCATTAACTTCTATAGTACATGTAATTCTTTGTGCAAAAATATTGATGTGAATCTAATGATGTTAACTCTTTTTTGCAATATAGCTGCAGTTAGGAAAAACTAAAATTAGGTGAGTGGCACACCATTGCATATCCCAGCACTTCCCAGCTATGCCCCAAGGAGTAAGGCCTGAACCAGTTTCATATGTGCATTTGTCTATTCATATCCAGTCTATATATAGTTATAGGGTGGGGATCTTGATAGTATCCAAGTTCTGATCCAGAGGTAAGTTCTCTACCCATGGGGCATGACTCGGGGCCTGTATTGAATGTACATGTGAAATTACATCCTAATGCCCATTAAATTTATACTTGTTTAACGGGTACAGATCTTAAGTTTCCAAGTTATGAACCATGGGTAAGTCTACTAAACAAATGGCATGACCCAGGGTCTATTTTGGCTGCATAACTGATTTCATCTTCTCATGTCTTTCAAACCTATATATATATAGTTCAATCATATGAATCATTTGAGCAGTAAAGTCTTTTTTTACCAGTTCTCTTTATTTGTATAATAGTTCTCTTTATTTGTATTATAGGCAAAAGTAAAACAAGTACAACAAAATTGTACTTGCTTGGGTCCTTGCCTTGTCCCTACTCAGTACAGTAGAGGCTTTTGGTTCCTGGACTCACTGTTTCACAGTCCTACCAAAAGCAATTTTGTTTCAAATTTTAAAAAACTTTCAAAACCCAACCTTTTTAGACAGTTAGGTGGATTCAAAGAGGACTTCAAAATCCAAGACTCCAGAGAGAGCCTCCAGGCCTGAGGCTCCAAAAGGAGCTACCAAATCTGAGGCTTCAAAGAGAAGTGTGGTGCCAGAGGGTAAACAAAAGGTTACTAAAGAGAAGGCTTCAGAACCCAAGATTGAAGATGACGACTGAAGTAATTGAGGATATCAGAATTGAAGAAGGTAGAGTCATGAAAAGCTAAGTTTGGTTATCCTTTATAAAAACACAATGACACCACTTTTATTTTTTGTGTCTGGTTCTGGGCATGTTTATTTTCTTCAATGTTGATCATCATCATAGTTGTTTTTAATCAGAATAGATGAGTAGTTATTACACAACTGTAACCTTTGATTCACTATTTCCTTGTCCACTCCTCCTCCCCTTCAAAAAATAAAACATTAAATTGTTTTTATTCAAAGTGAAAGGAAACATTTTTCCAGCATTTTAAATTTGATTTATTCAATTATACCTGTCCTTATCTGTATGGAACTCTCATCACTGACACAATGCTACTTCTTTGCCTCTGACTTATTTTCTAAAGCAAAACAAATTTCACCAGCATAGGTTTTTTTCCTCAGCAAACTTTGCTGTAAACCATAGATATTGTGCATGTTACTTGAACTCTTTTGGCTGCAGATCAGTATTTAAATTGATTACTAGGAATTTCCTTTACTCGGAGCATAAATGTGTTCGAGTTCGAAATTTTCGGTAATATCACACTGCCTTCATCAGTGACTACTGTTGATCCAAATAGAACCAATATCGGCATGCCTTACATCCGCTGTACGTCAGAAGCCCTAGCCAGAATATTCAGACAACATGGGGTTAATATATACCACAATTCATACAATTCTTTAAGACAACTCACACACGTGAAGGACAAAACAGAAAATTTGAAGAAATGTGGTGTGGTTTATCATATCAAATGTAGTGATTGTGAGAATGACTATATTGGTGAAACAGGCAGAGTGTTAGAAACAAGGATTAAAGAACACATCAGTACAGAGTCATCTGCAATATATGAACACTGCAGCAATATGGGACATTCCATCATTCCCAATCAGACCAAGGTCATCACAACTGAAGACAACCTATGGAAAAGGAAGGTGAAGGAGGCAATCGAAATACGAAAGCGGAGGCCAACACTAAACAGGGACGAGGGGCTTGAACTACCACCTATCTACTCCAGCCTCCTCGTATCACGTGACCATTACAAGTCACATGATCAACAGTAGTCGCTGATGAAGGCAGTGTGATATTGCCGAAAATTTCGAACTCGAACACATTTATGCTCTGAGTAAAGGAAATACGTAGTAATCATGAATTATCCAGAGCAAGGAAGCAACCTATCCAGTAGTATTTAAATTGATACAAATACAGTACTCCTTGTTACAACAAACCATATGAATCATTTACTGTAATGTGTATGTTTATTTTTGGATCGAAGCGTGTGTTTATTACATCAGGAAATTAGTATTAACATGACTCATTACAGTGAGAGATTGCTGTATTTGTTACCAGAAATAATTTTGTTATGATCCAAATTTTGGACAGAATGGATTGAAGTTACTATTACCAGTGCTGAAGAATCCCAGAGTGCAGTGGACTATATCTTGGAGCAGAAGGAACCAGTGGCCATTATTTGCTGTGGTGAGAAACATGGTGATTCTGATGGCAAAATAGCAGTCTTGGTGATCAGTATCCAAGGCAAGATCTGGATCTACCAGCTGTGCAATCTTGGGGACAACATTATGGAATCTGGAAGGCTGAAACAACTCTTCTTTGACACTGATCTTATGAAGGTATGTATATTTGATAAATGCTTCAACCATACTGCTATAGAGGTGGGCATTTGGAGTCACCTTTTTCCATTATTTGTCCATCCACTTTTACATATAAAACCCCCATTTTTCATTTTCAATCAAAAAAATTGTACAAGTCTCAATATGCCTATTGTCAGATACCATTCTCTGCTGTGAACAGTTTTCTCCCTTAGCCTTATATTTATCACTAGGTGAGGCACAGGTAAAGTAGGGCAGATTGTGATTGTTTACATTCACATGTGCCAATAGTATTGTCATTGCTGTTGATTGGAATTATATTTGATGAAAAATTTGTGATTTGGAGGTATTCTCATGCATGAAATGTGTGACTTCCATGTTTCTGTTGTTCAGTAAGATATCTCTCTTTGGTCAGCGTTTGTAATGGGTTGAAAGTCTGTTTAATGAACATTTTTTCTTGAGATCTCACTTCGAAAGCATTTTTTTTTGTATTTTGAATATGAAGCAAAAATTGTTCTACTCCAACAACTTAGCTACCCTTCCTCGCTGTATGTGAATGTTGAAAGTTCATTGGACTTCTGTGTGATACAATGTGCCTTTGAATATTAAAAGTTCGTTTGATTTCTGTGTGATACAGTATGCCTATCTCTGCCCTACCTTCTGATATCTGAGCAGACTGAGACTATTTCTTCAAAACTGGAGAGTAGCTATCTGCAAAGAGGTGTATAGATCATAGTCAAATCTCAAACACAGATATACACTAAGCTTCAATTTTAACAACTCTTTTCATCTTTTTCATTATAAATTTATTCATAAATAACAAATTCTGAAACAACAAATAATTGGAATAATAAACAGAAGAGTCCCATGAACGAATTACGTTGTGAAAAACAAATGATCAGCTCTGCTCTGTTTAGCTTATATGCACTTCTACCTTTACCATTTAAAATTCAGATATGCCAAGACAATTAATCATGGGTTATATATACCATATCTGTTCACAGTCAGTTGCACTTCATGCATCTACTGTCATTTAGACCTGGTGTAGGTTTACTAGTGTACTTGACATGTTATCTCTCAAGCATATTTGCAACTCTTTGCTTCTGTATATTTCATTCAACAACGAATTGTCAAGGCTTCGAGACTAATGAAGAAACAAATGTTAACAATTGACACAAACATATGAAAATAAAAAATACCTCCACCATCACCACCACCAACAACAATATTGGTGCATTATTCTCTGGTAAAATGGTTCAGTTCAGTTGCATTTTTATATAATATAATTAATAAACCTCTTGCCTGGCTTACATATAAACTACTACTAAATCCAACTTTCAGATCTCATAAAATTCAGGAAATGCAAAGTATTTTTTATCAAATCAAGTAGTTTGCTATTTCCAAGGTTAACTATATTTAGGTTTATACTGTATATTGCCATAGCCAACGGCAAAATAGACATACACGGATTTATAGTGTATAGATAAAAAGTACACCATTGACATTTCTTGTTAACTATGACAAATTTTATATACATGATGCAGTCATTGTATAGTTTATGGCATTTGTCACATAGTAATTTGAAAAACTCAAACAGAAGTGTATTTTTCTTAAGGTATTCCATGATGTGACCTGGCAGTCAGCTATCCTCTTCAAGGACTATGAAATAGTTTTGGATGGGACAAGAGTCTTTGATTCCAAAGTAAGTTTCTTAAATTCAGGTATATGTACTTTTAAGGAGGTTATTTTTTTACTTGGGCTGCTCACACTGCACTCATAGGATTTTCAGATCATGTATCCATCAATCTTCTAGCACCATAATATACTTCATCAGTATATCCATTAATTTAAAAAGACATAAAAACACACAAAAGCATACACTAGAAAATTCACAATGGTCTTAAAAGAAAGGCACCTCAAACATAAATCATCCATGTCCTGCAGACTTTTGCTCTTTAGAAAAGGCCAGCCTCGAAAAAAGCCACTTATATTCCATTTCTATATATTTATGCATGGTGAAAGAGAGTTATGTATTCATAGTAGAAACAAAGTAAAATGCAGCTATTTATTAACAAGATCTTGGATGAGCTCAATTTATTGTGTTCTACACCATCATTGAGAGGAGTCATGGCCCCATTTTTGCTGTTCTCCTAATTGTTTGTTTCCACAACAGAGGATTGTTTGATTTCAGCCTGATTTTTATTAACAAGATCTCAAATGAGTTTGATTTCCAGTGTGTCTTTAGTCATCATTTAGGGGAGTTATTGCCCTGGATTTACACCCTCCTAAACTTTTATTTCTGCAGCATAATTTGCCGATTACAAAACAGTTTGAGTTTATGTATTGATAATGTTTGTTCATCTTACCATCCATCAGGCATCAACACTCAGGTTATGGTTTGTGTTTAGGTCATTTTCTCAGATACTTTTTCTTGTAGAGTCACAATAGTTTATATTTAGGTGTGTCATGTGGAGTACAACACCATTCAGTGAAAATTATGTCACTGTGAACTATATTTTACAGTCCAGTGAATTTGGTTAACCTTTGTGTTTAGCTCCTTTTCTCAGGCACTGTTGTAGTCACATAATTTTGTAATTGTATCATGAGGAGTGCTACAGCCATGAGTGAAACTAGATCACTGTGAATATTGTTTCATTGTTTAATGATTTGTGCTTACCTTTGGGTTAAACCGAGTTTTTCTAGGTTAGAGTTTGCATTTAGGTTTTCTCTGACACTATTGCTTGTAGAGTCAGATACATTTTGTACTTAAATGTGTCATGTGGAGTACAACACCTTTAGGTTAAAGTAGTTCACTGTGACTTATATTTTACCATCCAGTGATTTTGGTTCAACTTTGCATTTAGCTTATTTTCTCATGCACTGTTGGAGATTGAGTCACATAACTTGGTATGTAATTGTGTCATACAGTCATCAGTGTGACCTCTATTTCATGTTTCTTTAATTTGTGTGCTTAGGGTTGAGCTCAGGTTATCTGGGTTAGGGTTTTGCATTTACTGGTAGGTCATTTTCTCATAATCTGATGCTCATAGAGTCACTGAAGATTTGTCGATCCATGGTTCAAAGGAACCAAAATCAAAGACTGCTACAAAATGAATAAAAATGAGTGACAGGATATTTATGGTTTGCAATCCAGTTATACCACCATTGGTGGTTTTCATATTTTACCAGGATTGTTTCATTTGAACCAAATTTGGTATATTGATGAGACCCAAGAAGAGTTTTAGTTTTTAGATTCTACACATAATTTAGAAGAGTAATATGACTCCCAATTGCACATTCTCATAAACTTTAGTTTCTACAGCTTTGCTTTATGAAGAATTTGGATTGCAACCAATTTTGATATGGAGCTTTTCATTGTTGAAACCATAAATGAGTTTTATTTTTTCAATTTAGCATCATCATTTAGAGGAGATATGGTCTCAGATATTTATTGTTTTCCTGATCTTTTGTTTTCTCTAGCACGAATTAATCAAAGATTGTTAGATTTAAACCAATTTGGTGTGCATCTTTATTTTGGTGAGACCTTATAGTCAGATACATGTAAGTTTGAATTTCAACCATCATTGTTGAATTTTCTTTTTTAAATATCTTGTTATAAATGACGTGTGGTCTTGCAGAATATTGGCCTCTCTCCCATTAGAGTTATTGTCAGCTTTCAGTCACATTAATTCATGGTGTTATGGCCATTGATTACCCAGTTTATCAAACTTTGGTTTCTGTAGTGTAGTAATACCACAGATCACTGGATTTCATGTGAATTTGTGTGCAGCTTTATATTGGCGAAATCTTACACAAGTTTGATTGTCAGCATTTTACATCATCATTACTTTATACAGTCATGTCCCATAATTGTTTGATACTTTTTTGCAGTTTCTATGTTTAAGGTCCTGCAGAGCAAATTTTAGGGTGCTTGGCCTTTGTGATGTAATCTTCATAAATAGCTAAAGTTTATTTTATTTTTACTTTAAAATGTTTTATTGGAAAATTGGAATAGCTGTGTCCATACCAGACATACTGCTGGGCTCGCAGAGATGTTAAAAACTGAAATATGCTAATAGAATTAGGTAATTTTAAAAATAAAATATACATACTATAGTTTTACTTTGGTATAGATTTTAAAAAATTCTTTTAATATATTTTTATTTGCATCACCAGTTTTAAATATTGTTCACCAGAAGCCATTTTCCACACAAAACATCTACCTGTGTTTCTTTTTAAAAATTAGCTTGTTTAAAAATTAAGCCCCTTGTCAATAATAAGCAAATAAGAATTATATAAAGTAGTATAAACTGCTATTTATTTTCAGATATGCAGGGTATTGGTAAAAAATGCATTTGTATAACTATGCTATTCACCTGACAAATCGTTTATCATAATTGTCCAATATATGAGACTACACTTTAATTCAATCAGTATTACTCAATTAGGCATTGATTATTTATTGGTATTTTTATAAATGGGACATTACACTTGGGGATTACTATTTCAGTTAAGAAGTGCATACTGGTAATTTTGGAAAATGTATTTCTTCAATCAAAAAAGACGTGTAAAAACATTTCTTATGCTGTCATAACCAACTTACTTCTAGCAGAGACATTTTGACTTCTTTGAAAATTTTAAATGATCTTTCAGAAAGAATTCCAAATATCAATAAATTTCTTATATGACCCAGTATTAACTTTTTTATTAACTTTTTTGACAGTATGAAGTGTAAAATGAAAATTTTAATTTTAAATTATGTCCTTTATATTGTTATGTATGATGTTTATATAATATTATAAATATTTTTAGGAAATTATAAATGTTTTTTGACTTTAATATTTGCTTAAACCTTAATATTAAGTATAATGTTTGACATGTTTAACTATTGTCCTTGAATTAGGTTGTTTACTTAATATTTGAGTTCAAGGATAGTTTTGATAAACACGTTGTTGATTCAATTTTGCAATTTGAGGTCAAGGTTGATTTTGTTTACAGATAGAACTAGAATTCCCTTTAGAGTTATGTGTCAAAAGTCACACACCATTTATTATTCTAGAACATTCTGTCATGTGACCTATCTTTATATATACCATGTATAGTGGACAGTTTTTCAGTTTCGACATTACCATCAGTCTTTTAAAGAGCCATTACAGTTGTGGAAAATCATTCCAAATTCTGAGAGAGGAATTATTTAAAATATTTATTGGGATAAAAAAGTGCTCATAGACTTTAGGATTTTGGATTTTGAATTGACAATTTTGGGATTTATGTGAATTATTCAAAGATATTATGGAGTACTTCATTTTTGGCATATCAGCACATTAAAGACTACGGACACATCAGGACATTAAAGACCATTGGCACATCAACACATTCAAGTATACAGCCATTCATTCAGAACATTCTATATTTAGGACTTGTAATTAGGACACTTAGACTTATTGGATTATTTGGATTTTAATTCACATTACTGTAAGTGTCTTTTTGAAGTTTCACTTTAATTGCCCAGAAATAAATTGTTTGTTGATTTTTACTTGATTTGTTGGTTTCACTTTCTTTCTGTTACATTTTTCTTAGACCATAGAGTCGTAACAGAAATTGGGGGCTCATCTGGGATCGAATTTCTTTAAAGCATATTAGAGATATTAAAGTTATCTTTGAAATTCATATTGATTTTGTCTCAGAATTTTTGTTGTCTTTGGCAAAGATTTTAATTAGAGGATTTTTTTTTAGTGAAACCAACAAGCATTCACAATGGCATCTAATGTTCAGAATTTCATTTCAAATTCTACTCAGAAGGGGTTAGAGTGTATGAGAAAGGATGAGCTGCTCGAAATTGCCAGAAAACACAGTCTGTCTGAGGCGAAAGCATCATTGACAAAACAGGAGATACAGATTATTTTAATTCAATATTTAGTTGGAAAGGGAATTTTGGATAGTAGAGCTTTAAGTTTGAAGAGAAAACCTGTATCTGGTTCTGACAGGAAATTAAGGGAATTAGAGTTAAAAAACCAGATGGATTTAGAATTAGCGAAGCTTCAGATTCAGAGAGAGAGAGAGAAAGGGGAGAGAGAGATGCAGATGCAGAGAGAGAAAGAGGAGAGGCAGATGCAGAGAGGGAGAGAGAGAGAGATGCAGATGCAGAGAGAAGAAAGGGAAATGCAATTTAAATTAAGAGAATTAGAACTGGCAAACAGAGCACACTCCCCCCCCCCTTTAAACACAAGTTCATTTTTTGATGTTACTAGATATATTAGGTTAATACCCCTTTTTCAGGAAAAAGAAGTAGATAAATACGTTCTTCACTTCGAGAAATTTGCTGAAAACTTGAAATGGCCCAGAGAGCATTGGACTTTGTTATTACAAAGTGTACTTATTGGCAAAGCTCATGAAGTCTACACTTCACTGTCAGTACAACAAAGCACTGATTATGATGTGGTTAAGGAGTACATCTTGAAAGCTTATGAGTTGGTACCTGAGGCATATCGACAAAGGTTTAGAAAAGAAACTGGACAAACTCCTGTCGAATTTGCAAGGGAAAATGAACAACTATTTGATAGGTGGTGCTCAGCCAAGAAGGTTGATCAAGAGTATGATAACCTCAGACAGCTCATATTAATTGAAGAGTTTAAGAGGTGCATCCATAGTGATGTTAAGACCTATCTTGACCAGCAGAATGTGGAAACTTTGGAAAATGCTGCTCATATGGCTGATGATTATTCCTTGACTCACAAAATTTCATTTGGCATAAGTCTTCCTCTCAGCAGTTTTCTGGTAAAAAGCCATTTCAATCTTGTATGAGTACTTCCAAATTTCACAACAGCACAACTGTTAGGAATCAAACATCTGATAAGACTGATCAGAAATCCTTGTCTCTTCCTACGTGCACTTATTGTAAAATGAAAGGGCACATCGTTTCTGATTGCTTCAAGTTGAAAAATAAGCAACAGAGTAAAGACAGAGCTTTTCTGAATGCTCTTATTTCAAAGAGGTCAAGGTCATGGTCTTGTGTTGAAAGCAATACATTTGTTGGGTCAAACAAACCCCAGTCTGATTCTATTTTGGAGACTTATGAACCATTCATGTCAGAAGGTTCTATATCACTCATTGGTTATTCTGCCAAGCCTATCACAATTAAAATATTAAGGGACACAGGAGCTTCTCAGAGTCTTTTATTATCAGGTACTTTGCCTTTGTCTGAGGAGTCTTCTTCTAGTGAAAGTGTTCTTAATCAGGGAGTAGAGTGCGGCTTTGTAAATGTTCCTCTTCATTGTGTCAATTTGGCATCAGACTTAGTTTCCGGACCTGTGACTGTTGGGGCAGTGACTTCTTTACCCATAGAGGGTGTTCATTTATTACTAGGCAATGACCTAGCTGGAAATAAGGTTGTGGTTAATCCACTTGTAACTGACAAGCCTTGTTTGGATCAAAAAGTTAATCCTGTCGAAATTGAAATCCCTGATTTGTACCCTGCTTGTGCAGTTACTAGAGCTAAGGTGAAAAGAGCTCTTGAGAGTGATGTTGATCAGGATATTTATTCCTTTAGCTGACACATGTATTGGTCTGTCTTTTGATGAGGTCACCTTTTCCTCAGGTATTGATCAATCAAACAGTATTGATCACAGTGATCCTCTTTTGACAACTCATTCTCTTTATTCTAATCAGGGTGACAAATGACAATCACTTGTCATTGAACAGGAACAAGATCCCGAGATATCCTGTTTGTTTCAGAGGGCTATTAGTGAAACTGAAGCCACACAAGTTCCAGTGTGTTACTTTGTGAAAAATGGGGTCCTTACCTGAGGTACCCACTGGTGACGAGTGGTCAGTGAGCTATCAAATTGTTGTTCCTAAGTCATATAGACAGGAAATTCTTAATCTAGCCCATGAAACTCCTCTGGCTGGTTATTTAGGAGTCAGTAAGACTTATCACAAGATCTTGATTCATTTTTATTGGCCAAAACTCAAACGTGATGTTTCTAAATACTGCAGATCTTGTCACACTTGTCAAATGGTAGGAAAACCCAATCAGAAGATACCTAAGGCTCATCTGCAACCTTTTCCTGCATTTGATGAACCATTTAGTAGAATAATGGTAGACTGTGTAGGTCCTTTACTTAAGACCAAGTCAGGCAACCAATACTTGTTGACCATCATGTGTGCATCTACAAGATTTCCAGAGACAATTCCTCTGAGAAATATAAAAACTGAAACCATTGTGAAATTTTTGGTGAAGTTTTTTACACTTGTTGGCCTTCCCAAATCTGTCCAGTTGGATCAAGGGTAAAATTTTATGTCTGGAATTTTCCAACAAGTTGTGCATGAATTAAGCATCCAACAGTTTAAATCTTCTGCCTATCACCCTGAAAGTCAAGGTGCTTTGGAAAGATTTCATCAAACTTTGAAGAATATGATTCGATCATATTGCTTTGATACAGAAAAGGATTAGGATGAGGATGTTCATTTGTTGTTGTTTGCTGTTAGGAAATCAGTTCAAGAGTCGTTGTGTTTTAGTCCCATTGAACTGGTTTTTGGTCATACTGTCCGTGGACCATTGAAATTATTGAAAGAGAAACATCTTTCAAATGAAGATTGAAAGATTAATCTTCTTGATTATGTCTCTGATTTCAAATACAAGTTGTCAAAGGCCTGTGAAGTTGCAAAAACTAATCTTCACACTACCCAGTCAAAAAGGAAATGAAGGTATGACAGAAATACACAGGAGGGAGTTTTAAACCTGGTGAGAAAGTTCTGGCTCTCTTTCCCATACCTCAAAATCCTCTTCAGGCTAAATTGTATGGTCCTTATACCGTTGAAAAGAAAGTAAATGACTTAAATTATATCATTAACACCCCTGGGAGATGGAAACAGAAACAACTTTGTCATATAAATATGTTAAAGGAATATTTTGACAGAGATAGCCCAGCTAATTGTTCAGTTAATTTAGTTGTACATGTCCCACACAGTGAAGATATCAACGATGGAATACAATCAGACTATAGTGACTCTAGTATAACCAATCTAAAGAATTCAGAAATATTGAACAATCTAGACCAGAAACATTCACATCTACAACAACAGGAAAGAAATGAACTAAAACAGCTATTACATGACTATGAGCACTTGTTTCCTGATTTTCCTACACGAACAAGTATCATCTATCATGACGTTGACATCATAGATTCTGCACCTGTGAAACAGCATCCTTATAGGATGAGTCCTCTCAAACAGAACTATTTGAAGAAAGAAATTCAGTATTTACTGGAGAATGATTTTATAGAACCAAGTAAAAGTAACTGGAGTTCACCATGTATTCTTGTTCCTAAGCCAGATAATACATTCTGCATGTGTACTGACTATAGAAAAGTCAACAGTGTCACCAAAACAGATTCATTTCCAATCCCAAGAATGGACGATTGCATTGATAAAATTGGAAATGTGAAATATGTTACCAATTTTGACCTTTTAAAAGGATTCTGGCAAATTCCACTGACAGAAAGGGCAAAAGAAATTTCAGCATTTGTAACTTCAGATGGACTTTATCAATATAAAGTCATGCTGTTTGGAATGAAAACTTCTCCTGCAACGTTTCAACGTCTGATGAACATGATAACATCTGGTCTTCATAATTGTGATGCGTACATCGATGACATCATTATCTACAACAATACCTGGGAAGATCACTTGGAAACCATTCGGAAATTCTTTGATCAACTCAGCAATGCGAATCTGATGATTAATTTGAGCACAAAAAAGTGAATTTTGCCATGCTTGTGTCACATTTTAATGGACATATTGTGGGACACGGTCAAGTTAAACATATAGAAGCTAAGGTCAAAGCTATCTCTGAATTTCAAGCACCAATTTGTAAAAAGCAACTGATGTGATTTTTCAGTATGGCTGGATATTATCGTAAATTTTGTTCAGATTTTTCCATAATTGCTGAACCTTTGACAAGTTTATTGAGTAAGAAAACCAAATTTCATTGGTCTGACAAGTGTCAGGAATCTTTTGAAAAGTTAAAGGCCATGCTTAAGAATGCACTAGTTCTTTCTGCACCAAATTTCAGCCAATCATTTCAATTATCTGTTGATGCAAGTTATGTAGGGGTCAGTGGAGTATTGATTCAGGAAGACAAAAAATGTGTGGATCACCCAGTGTGTTATTTTTCTAAAATACTAAACAAGCACCAGGAAAATTATTCCACAATTGAGAAGGAATGTTTGGCTTTGATATTGGCTTTACAGCATTTTGAAGTGTATGTTACCTCGGCTCTTTCTCCAATTATTTTGTACAGTGATCACAATCCCTTACTTTCATCAACAAAATGAAAGATAAAAATCGGAGATTGTCGAGATGGAGTTTAATATTGCAGGAATATAACATTGACATCAGACACATCAGGGGAAAAGACAATGTGATTGCAGATGCACTCTCACGTGCATAGAAATGTTATATTGCTTGATGTAATTAAGTACAGTATCATAAAACATCTTCCAATGTAATTTTGGTTTTTATAGTATTAGATGCATGTTCAAAAGAAAGCTTTATTGCATAAATCTTTCTTTTTCTTTATGAGGGGAGGTGTTATGTATGATGTTTATATAATATTATAAATATTTTTAGGAAATTATAAATGTTTTTTGACTTTAATATTTGCTTAAACCTTAATATTAAGTATAATGTTTGACATCTCTTACTATTGTCCTTGAATTAGGTTGTTTACTTAATATTTGAGTTCAAGGATAGTTTTGATAAACATGTTGTTGATTCAATTTTGCAATTTGAGGTCAAGGTTGATTTTGTTTACAGATAGAACTAGAATTCCCTTTAGAGTTATGTGTCAAAAATCACACACCATTTATTATTCTAGAACATTCTGTCATGTGACCTATCTTTATATATACCATGTATAGTGGACAGTTTTTCAGTTTCGACATTACCATCAGTCTTTTAAAGAGCCATTACAGTTGTGGAAAATCATTCCCAATTCTGAGAGAGGAATCATTAAAAATATTTATTGGATTATAAAAGTGTTTATAGATTTTTGGATTTTGGATTTTGAATTGATGATTATGGGATTTATGTGAACTTATTCAAATATATTTTGTAGTACTTCATTTTTGGCATATCAGCACATTAAAGACTACGGACACATCAGGACATTAAAGACCATTGGCACATCAACACATTCAAGGATACAGCCATTCATTCAGAACATTCTATATTTAGGACTTGTAATTAGGACACTTAGACTTATTGGATTATTTGGATTTTAATTCACATTACTGTAAGTGTCTTTTTGAATTTTCACTTTTATTGCCTAGAAATAAATTGTTTATTGATTTTTACTTGATTTGTTGGTTTCACTTTCTTTCTGTTACATTTTTCTTAGACCATAGAGTCGTAACAATATATAGGTGAAGTAAGTAAATGTAAGAATAAGTTTATATAGTGTCCTTTATGAACAAGCGACCTTTGTATGGATCATTGTCCTTAGGCAGGTTTTACTGTATTTATTTTTGTTTCTGTTGAACATTTAAAGGTTGTTTGTCAAATGAAGTTATTGGATACCGAAGCCATGGATAGTTTAAGATTGGAAGGGTTTATGCCAACAAGATGGGATTTAGAAAATAGTAAGATAGACAGCAGCAAATGGACACAGAATCCTTTGGACAAAGATCTAAGCAACAAATTAGTTGAGAGATGTAAAGCTCAGCTGCAGTTCTACAGGATGTTCACCACAGTGTGAGTACACAATATCCATAACACATTATTAGCACACCTATGATAAGTTTGCTATGGCAGTTAGGGAGAATTTTTATAGAATAGGGACATCATAAGAAAGTAGATGCTGCATGGAACTTGTTACTGCATGATTGTTTTTTAATTCTTGATTATTTGCAATATTTTAACAGTTGCAGAGACAAATGTATCTTAACTTAGGTGTGAAATTTGTCCTCTGCTAGTTCTCAAAATCCTACACAGAGTCAAGAATAAGTCAAAATTATATGGTAACCAGTTCCATGTGTCAACTGGTGCAGACCTCTTTGGGAAAGAAAAAGAAACACTTGTATGCAAGGAAAGCCCCATTTTAATATCAATGTCAGTGTAACACACTATCTTGCCACTGAAATTGAACTGTCAATATTTAACGCAATAAAATTTGCAGAGAAACTTTTGGAATTTAATTCCATTATTAGGTAATGATTTACCATGTAACATAGAGTCAGAAAAAATGTCTTTTTCAGCAGCATTTGAGCTAGATTTTCAAAAGTGTATCATAATGGGGATAATCATCTTGTATTTGAGGACAATACTAGTGGTTTTATTGTCACGAATATGTTTTACTGACAATTTATAAAGCTCAGTTTGTGGCAGTAAAACTATCATTATCATCCTCAAGTTATTTACATATACAATCAGTATCCCCTAATTCAATTGTGTATATTTTTTTTAATAGAATTTTATTGAAAGTCTCCCAGATATTGATGGAGGCACAACATGTACAAGTTATGTACATATATTTATTCAGTTAGGTGAGGATATTTGAGACAGATTTTTTTTTCCCAGGAAGGACTACCTCCACACACATGTAGCATTTTTCATGAGAAATTACCTTTAGTTTTGAAAGCAATTCTCATCTAGAGAAAAACCAATTATTATTTAGACTACCATTAATAATCTAATTAATTCAGTTTTCAATTTCAGTCTTATAATGGAAAGGAATGCACTAAGAAATGCATGAACAAATAGACATAAATGCAGATAAGTGGGTAGTAAAATAGTAGATTTAAGAATGACTGAATGAAAGAATGAACAAACAATAAATGAATGACCGAAAAGAGAGACAAATAAGAGAAATATGAAAAGTATGAATTTACATATGAATGAGAATAAACTAGAGGATAAATAAATGACCATTACAATAGTGTAAGATTATAAGATCTAGTAGAAAACTTAATTGTTTTTATTCTAAAAATGACACTTCATTTCACAAATGGACATTATAACCATAGTGAAACCAGGAAGGGATGTACAGTTGCGAGGTGTAAATTATGACAATAAACAAATGTTACTTTTTTAATGAGGGTTTTATTTAGTGTTTTTTTTAAACTGTGAAATAAAACAATTATCTTCTTAGCCAGTGGTCTGCAGGCACACACAATGTAAACTTTCAACATAGCTGACAAACCACTAATCTCCCTTGACTTAGAGACAATAAAACTAGTCTTTATTTTATTTAATCCACTACATCTGTTTTTTATTTTATCCTTGTGTGTTCTTACTACATATTGATATTAGCAGAGCAACATTGTTAAGATTACCGGTAGATCTTTGACAATTCTCAGGTGACATAATAAATAGCTGTCTTGGTTAAGGATATATTTGGTAAATCAAACCTTGCTTGTCTGCGATAATTTTGAGGATCTATATATGTCATCATACTTTGTGCATGAAGTAAAAAGTATTAATGCTTAAAACAAGTTTAAGATGTTGCATTGTTCTTTACTGGCAGTTTCTTGATGGCCTGTGGAGTGGTTGATGGGTTTGTCCTCACTAGTGAAACCTTGTAAGCTCTTGTATCACTTGAAGGATTCTGGGCAATCACACAGGCAGTGTGAAAGTCCTCAGTTTTGATCATTTGACAGAAAGCATGAACGCCCTACACATTTCAACCAATGATGCTGTTTTGCCATCAAATATGGCCATATGTCTAAAAATATATTTGCTAAAAACTTGAAATGACTCCTCATAAATATCACTTAACAGAATTTTACCAAATTGGACTAAAATCACCCAAGCATGAAGGACTTTCAGTTTTGTGCAAATTATATCAATCCTCCAACAATTATGGATGTCATTACTAGATACAGAAAATGTTTTGGACAGTTTTATTCTCCAGAAGCCCAAGGTACCCCAAAATCGTATCTAAGTTTCATTATAACAGAGGTAAAATATACAACACAAAAAGGACCTTGTGATGTACTTTGTAATATCAAATATTTTGTTGCATTGATTTCATTATATGTGTATTCCACATGTTTATTGTTGAGCACATGGCAGAAGCTTTACATAGTACATGTGATCACTTTTGTAGCCATGTGCATGTCTGTCCATCCATCAGTCCTTCCACACCCTAGACTAATGCCAATGATAATGTTTTTCACTGTCCTTTTTTCAATAACATTTTATCCCACCCTCTTTGAAATATAACTTCAGTATGCACTTATCTTTCCTCTGTATCATCCTGGCTAAAGGGTCATTCCATGTGGTGAGGTTTCTTTCCTTTTTTTCACAGTGATGGCACAATAAGGTAAGAAGGTTGGTTACCATCATTAATGTAAATATCCAGACCCTGAAATTTTCCTGACACCATATATTAAACTTTTGTAATAATTTTCAATAGTACATACAATTTCTGGACATCAAGGATGTTTTTTTGAAGCCAATGAAAAATAACACAAATTCAAGTTGGAATGTAAACTTGGGAATGTTTTATTTATACTCAAAACCAGCTGAATGAATAGACTCTGTCAGACCATGAAAACCCTTTGATTACCTTAATTATCACATGGATTAACTGAAGATGATGTTAATGGGTAGCAATATAAACAGCTAACATGCTCCATAATTTATGATCACTCAGTTTTTCTAAACAAAGCAGTCAACATCCTTAATACACGAGTCTCATATGTTCTTGTCACAGGGCTCAAGTTAACAGGCAAAAAGAATTGCTATTTTGGTTGAGAAGTCACCTTTATAATGAATTTGAGCAATATCCACTTTGCCTACTGATTTGGTGATGACCCCCCTCACTCGAGTTAAAAACATGGCTTGGATTCATAACCCACAGTTTCTCGATGATATGAGACCCGGGCTCCTGAAGACCTTATCTAGGTTTTAACACGAGTGAACATTTCCCAGGGTCCTATTATCTAGTACATTCATAGCTGGGATACTAAGAGAGATCATCTTATCAGTCATCTGTAATTGGTTCCATTTGAAGCTGTGCTGAAAAATGGTCCCCTTATTCAAGCATTTGTGAAGGATGAGGGGCATTAATGGAGAAACCCAGAGGCTGAGTATGTATACGTAGCATGCTTTTCTGTCATTGGAGGAAACAGGCGCTCTTCAAAGAGAAGGTAAATTTTTTACAAGTCACATGATGTATCATATATAAACTGGACACCAAAACCATGTGTTTCATAGTTTAAAGCCAACAATTTTGTTGTCGATGTAGTCGAAGGAGTGGATAACCCCTTTGTGGTAAAAGTGGTAAAACCTTAACTTCTAACAAAGGAAGGTGGGGTGTATACATGCACAGTGTCTGGCTTTACTTTAATAATGCCCCTCATCCTTCACAAATGCTTGGATGAGGGGACCATTATTTTCCGTAAAGCCTTCGGCCTTGTATGTGTACATAGCATCTGTAAAGATAGACAACGAAACAGCATTCAGTCATCAAAAAGGGAAATGTATTCAGAATTGCTAAACATTAATTAGCCTGTAAATCAGAATTAGAACAAATAATACCATTACTTATGATTAATTCCTTCACCATCATATACTCCTTTAAATAGTCAAGACAAACAAGTTTTGAATTATCTATTGCAAGTAATAACTGCCACCGCAAACCCCATATTACTGTCATGAATATCCATCAAATAAAACTTATGAAAATTCTTTGCCAATGTCCAGTCTGCTGTTTTCGAGATTTCCTGCAAGGAACAACCTTGTCTGAAAGCAGCTGATACTGCAGCAGCTCTTGAAGAATGAACTTTGACCTTAAATGTGTCAATTCCTGATTGTTGTAAAACTGTTGTAACCAACTAGCAATAGTACTATAGTTATCACAGCTGTATATGAACAATATGACACAAAAACCAGAGTAGATTTCCAAATATTTTTTGTCCTGTCAATATAATGTAATAACATATGCATTGTGTATAGCTTCTCATAATTATAATGAATCGGCTCTAATTGGAAACTCTTGTCTTGTCTTGAAGTTTTCAACAAATTAGAAAATCAGAACACTACTATATCTGTCATACAGGTCATATTACATGTACATACATTCAAACATATTAAAGTCTGTGCTCTAGGAGCTGTAGATAAAGAATTGAGAGCAACCAGTTTCATTGTTATCCACAAAGATATGCTTTCCAGAGGAAAAAGAGTACACAGGTATTTCAAGACTAAGCATACATCCCAAGTGTCAATGTATCATGGTTTAGGTAGACTCATGTTGTACAACCCCATTATGTATCTACTAATAAGCAAAGGGTTGATGCACCAGTCATTACCAAACAATGTCAGTGTTTGAAGTTAAATTGCCTTGTGAGTGTTGATGACACTATAAGGCTTACCTTAATTTAGCAAGGAATCTAAGTATGAAACTACTGTTACCCCAGAGACACAAAATGGATTAATTTCCCTGATCTTACACCACACCCTCCATTTTGTCCATCCCAAATTGTACTGCTTATCTGTTCCTGGTCTCCATGAATTGTTAATGACATTGACAGTTGTTCTTGGAATTCCTTGGTTTTAGAGCAATCTCCTGATACAGTCACTGGGACTAAAGAGATGGTTTTTCCAGGAGGATGAAGTTGACCATTGTGTGGAAGTATCAGTAGGTTTTTGTGCCTTGGAAGTTAAATCAGAAGAGAAATCATACATGACAAAACTAGAGGAAACCATGACTGATGTCAAGTGTGGAACAATTAAAAGTGCTTTAATAACATTATCAACAACAATTTTATTCAATATTTTCCCAGTAAGATTAAAAGGGGGAAAATGTATGGGATTGACCCATGCTATGAGAAAGAAAATTTTTTAATTTTTAAAAGCATCTGATTCTGGACACCATGATACAAACTTCTTTACTTGATGGTTTAATCTGAATGCAAAGAGATCTATATCAGGAATAAAAATCTGTGTGCACACAGTTTATGAAAGATTTTTTTCTTCAGCATCCATTCTGTGGATTCTGAAAAGTTTCTGAAAAGAAGCTCTTGCCTGATGTTATGTTTACCAGCAATATGGACTGCTGATATGAATATATCCCTTTCCAACACCATTCCCACATATGCCTAGCTAACTGATCCAACTGAATAGACTGCATTACACCCATATCATTAATATATGAGATAGCACATACATTCTCAGATTGAAACCCAGTATGTTCCTTCTTATGTTCTGAATAAATAGCTTGTAAGGCATACAAAATTGCTAATAACTCTAGGTGATTGATTTGAAAGTTAGCTTCATTCTTTGTCCATCTACCAGAGATTGACCTTTATGAACAAACCTAATAAGCTCTCCACATGGAGAGTGATGCATCAGTTTTAATAGTAAAAGTAATTTCCTCTTGTCTGATAAATTTACCATTCTTATCTCCAATGTTTTGGTACCACCATTTCAGTTCCTGGATACTATTTTTAGATATCTTGTATTTTACTATCAAAATTGTTGCTCTCACCAAGCCCCCTAATTTTATCATGTTCCAGACATCTGTAGAGTATCAGTGCTTCCAGAATTGCAAAAAAGTCACTTATGATCATACCAATAACAGCTGTCAATTCTGATACTATAAACATATTTTGTATCAAAAAGTTTCATGGTGAAATTATAAATTTTGTCCACTTTCTCATCAGTAAGAAAAACTTTAAACTGCATGGAGACAATTCTTTGAGATGGAATAAGTACCAATTTCTCCACATTTATGAAACCTAAAGATTTGAGCATTTCTGTTATAATCAGCATATTTCGTGAACAAATCTGACTGTCACCATCCAAATTCTATGAGTCATCAATATAGTATGAATGCCGAATGCACTGCTGTCTGAACCATGCATAACTGGGTTTAAGGATCTTATGAACACCCTTGGAGCAGAGGAAATCCCAAAGGGTAAACAAACAAACTGAAAAAGTTGCTCATTCCAAATAAACTTCAGAAACTTATGATAATCCTTATGTGTTGGAATACTAAAGTCAACATCCTTCAAATCAATGAAAGTGAAGAAATCATTTTTCTGGAAAACATCTAAAACTATAAATGTTTTTTGCTTGAAATGTTGATGATGAACAAATTTATTCAGATGTTTCAGGTTGATAATTGGTCGGAATTTCCCATTTGGTTTGGGTACAATAAAAATGTTGGAAACAAAGTGATCATTCCCCCATATGAATGGAACTATAGTTCCTTTGAATAGAAGTTCCTTTATTTCACTACTAATAATTGCTCTATGTTCATCCGAAAAAGGAATTTCTTTTGGAAAAAGCGATTGGAAAGGCATGGATTCAATATCTATTCTGTACCTTGAGAGTGTCTGTAAAATCCACAGATCACGTGTGAAACTCTTCCATATAGTGCTTTAGCTTCCCCACAGGACTTTGATTTGAGATCTTGTTTTGGGGTGCTGGTATAAGCAGCTCTCCTCCCCCTATTGGTGTTCTGGTACTGGTACAGTAAAACCTGTCATGAGAGACCACCTGTCTTGAGAGACCAGGTTATTCATGCCAAAATTTATTCATTATATAGTGTTATGACCTGTTATGAGAGGCCATCTGTATTGAGAGAACATACTTTTTTGGCAGAAGGGGTAGTCTTTCAAGACAGGTTTGACCGTACCTGTAACTGCTTTGTGCATTGTATGGTTGAGACCGATATCTCAGTCTCTGGTTGGAACATTGGCCTCCCATGTGCCTAGCGCCCCTAGCACCATGGCCTCTACCGAAACCCCTGTAAGCCTGACTGTAATTTTCTTTTGCTATAGCAAAACCAGTGTCACATCTTTTAACTTCTCTAGCAACATCACCCCCAAAAGCATAGATGATATGGAGGTACATGTATTCATATTGCAAAGATTATAATATTTTTCAAGTGTGAACGTATCATGTACCTCCTTCTAAGAGATAAATGGTATTGCTCCTGCCCCATGAGAATAACAGCATCTGAACTCAAGCTTTTTTGCTTCAGCATTTGTGGCAATTTGTGGCTTTAAGTAAGTCTGCTAAATTTGACAATATGCATAATACCTGCAGTGACAAGCTGCTGTAAATTCCTAAAGGCTTTGTCACATAAATGAACTCTTTTGCTTATATCATTCCAAATTTTTCGATTGACAAGTGGGAGACCCAACTTATCACAGTTTTCTGGGGTCTTGTACTTCTCTACAATCTCATCTGTTGCACACTGAGAAGTTCATCCTGCATTTATCAGCTCTGCCAAGGATTTTGAAATGGGCTTTCCTTTTTTGGGAGCTTTCAATTTGGGAAACCATCACATGCTATCAAGATTGCTCGTACAAGGATCATTGTTATCTGGTCCTAAATCTTCAAACAATGCCCCATTTATCTTGCAACTTTAAGAAATTTGCTTAAGTGGTCTACTTTGATCAACCTCAGCAAGGGTAATATCAATGTCACTATTTGGCCCTTCATTTTCAACCTCTACATGTAATTATGGTAGACTTTCACCAAAAAAGCTAGCAATTTCTTGTTCATCATTTTTAGAACAGACAGAGAGGAAATCCGAATATTTATAGCAAAAATTTACTTTGAAATACTGGCAAAATTATGAAAGTAAAAGTGTTGTATTTAAAAATTACAGTGTGGTAGGATAAGAGTTAATCCAAATGATATGGACTTTTCCTGTGGTGCCATCTTATCAGGAGATAACTGATTAATGAGGGCCATTGGCTTGAAGAAACAGGATGAATTTAAGTAGATTACTAATGACCTTAATTGTTTTATTCCAAAAGACAAGATGTTGAAATATCTGCGGAACTGTCTTCAGGGTAAAATCCAAGGTATTCCAAATAGGGTCACTGGGCACTAGTATTGATCACAAGGTACTGGGCACCAGTCACAGAGTATGGTGTGTGGTGCTGATTTTCCATTTTCAGTCTCAGATCACCAATCTGGTTGATGAATACTGAGCAATGGGTGCCCAGCACTGATGAACATACGCCAGGCGGCAGATGTTAGGCAAAACAGGCTTAATCGATGTGACTTATGGATCTTATATGACTGAAAAATGTTAGGGATCTTTTTTAACTTTAAAACATGTCAGATCAGAAAAAGGACAAATCTATAGTGCTTTACACATTTAGAAAGAAGAATATGAGAGAGGTGTAATAAAGCATTCAGGTTGAGCACATGGTCATGTTCGTTGCAGAATTTGTTGAGTTGACTTTATGATCACTCGGCGAAAGTTAGACATGTAGACTAGTTAAAGTGAATGTTGTATATATATAATTTGTCAATATGTTTTCTGTTTGTATTCTGGTATGGATTTTGCCCATTTGTGACAAGAACTTTAACCAGCTGCAGATCCAGGTTAGTAGCAAAACTAAATGTACATTTTTCATACAGTTTATTGTAATTATGGCATGTAATATATAGATTACACACAGTTTATTGTACTTATGGCATGATATATATAGATTACACACAGTTTATTGTACTTATGGCATGATATATATAGATTACACACAGTTTATTGTACTTATGGCATGATATATATTGATTACACACAGTTTATTGTACTTATGGCATGTAATATATAGATTACACACAGTTTATTGTACTTATGGCATGTAATATATAGATTACACTTTTTATGCTCAGTTTACGCTTTTTACCACTTAGGTTACATTTATGCCTCTCTAGGGGTTGTCAGGTATGCAGGCATCAGATATCCGTCTTTTGACTGGGTAGTGAGTTTTGACTACTGGTCTAGATGAAGGTATTGGTTCAATATCCACTCATTCACTATGTTTCCATTTAATCCCTATGGGGAATGGACTTTGAATTTTGAGAAATGGTTTGGGGGAAGGGATTGAGCTGATACCCCTCTCTTTTTAACTCTCCTGGATTGGCAGACCGGGGATACCCTAGATCTTCTCCACCTTCACTGGCCTCATTAATGAGGGAATGGGAGGGGGACCACCACTCTGGTGCAGAGAGGGAATCGCCAATCTCTTTCTCCATAGAGGATCAGCAGGTTAGTCCCATTTCCTCCTGTGAGCAGAGACGAGACAACAAACCTGAGGTCAGGAAGTCCCCTTCTCCCAGGAGGGTGATTAGATGAAATAGTCCTGCCTTAACCTGATAGCAAAGTAAGGACGTTGAACTGTCCATTTATATGGATGCAAGTGAGTTTCTGGAAGAACCCATCACACCGGGTCCCTCTCATCTGTTGGTTTCGCCATCTTCGTCCCACCCAATGGGTCAGGTGATGAAGGAGGAAGATTTGTGGATTTTGATAAGGCAGTAAATGAGGTTTACTGCTTGGTTCTTCCAAATCCATGTCCCAAACCATCTGAATCATCGGAGGCTCGGCTCCTCTCCAGTTTGGAGAGGCTCTCTGAGGCACATTCCAGTACATGCCAGATTAGGCCTTTTTGCAGAGGCTTGGTCAGACCCCGGGTGATGCTTGGGTTTTTTCCTTTAATAAGGGAGAGTTACAGGCTTTGATTCCAGGACCTGCCACCTTATACAAGGACCACCATTTGTTCCACCGGTCCCTCACTGGTGAAATTTCTATGGAAAGAGGCATACACGATTTTCAGGAAGGGTGCAGTAGAGAGGGTGAAGAACATAACAAGTATAGGATTTGATTCATGGATTTTCTTAGTTTCAAAGATAGGGGGAAAGTTTCAACTCATCTTCGATCTCGCCCCTTTCAACAAATTCCTTCTGGAAGAGCTCTTCAAGATGGAAAAAACCGCCTCAGTCAGGAATGCCATCAGGCCAAACAACTGGACAGTCTCCATAGATTTCCAGGATGCTTATCTTCACATCCCCATCTTCTCAGCCCACAGGAAATTTCTACAGTTTCATATATTTAGCAGAGCCTGATGTGACATTACGAATCACCATTTTGAGTGGGAAAAGGTATCATATGATTTGTAGTTGTAAAATCGCGTACTATCCTGTGGATTATCAAGTGATCTCTCTGATACAAAAACATATAAAACAGGAAATAATAAAAGGCAATACAGACATAAAGAATGAAGCAACTAGAAATTCAATTAGAGACTAAAAGTTTTTGTATGTATATATAGAAACTTCAGTGACATTGGGACGCAATAGATGCCAAGGCGTATACCTTGGAAAACGTGAACTTTGCAACAGAACATGCCATTACGAATACTGTAAGTACCACTTGTGCATTACGTGTTGGCCTGGGTGCTCAACCATTGTGGTATCAGAGTCAAGTCACGTAATCAGCTTTGCTGACCATTCGGATCTGTCGCCGAGTATTATCGCGAGTGGTGGTGAAGACTTGCCAACGATGTTACCAAGGGAAAAGACGACAATATTGTCAAGGAACGAAGTGATTGTTGTTTATGATCCTGATATTACAAAATAGTTCATTGATAAATAATAAATTAGACAATGTTTTCCCATTATATATGGCCATACTGACTGTGAACCAACTCAACAAATTTGCGCGAAACCGTGGAATAAGGATACCAAGCGGTATAAGAAAGGCAGGTATACATACACTGTAAGGACTACCTCGAGATAAGTCATGGCTGGTTGCGAGGTAACTTCCCCCAGATGAATCACGGCTGGTTGCAACTGCAGCACCAACTGTGAATCAACTCGGGCAATCCACGCAAGAACGTGGAATAAGGATGCCAAGAGGTACAGCAAAGGCAGGTATACTTGCACTATTAGGACTTCATCTGGATCAGCCGTGTTTGACCATGAGGCAACTTCGTGCAACAGCAGCACAGTTACATATTAAGGTTCCTCCACTAGCCAGGTGGGCCGAAATCATATGTGTGGTTGCTGATGAGGAAAACCGCCACTGTCGTATCGCATCTACTAGTGTCGATGCGGCTGTTGCGCAAGCTCGTTGAGTCCAAGTTCCAGAGTAAACATTTAGAGGCACTCTTGTGATTTACAAGATTATTGGGTAATTATCCCAATCAAATACAAGCCAGGCAAAAGACGCTGTGAAGCTTCTCTTGAACATGCGTACGGAAATCATATCAATATTACAGGATGCGGACACGTCAAGGTTTAAGGTGTATATTATTCTAGGTGTGGAGTTTATTATGCTGCTTAACCCCATGGAATGCATCACTTCACCACATAAGGATGTGTTTCAAATCTCATGCCAGAGGTTTTGGAGTGATGCCTTTGTAATCTTGAACCGTGAAGACACTGAGGCCATCAATGATGAAATCGATAAAGCTTTTGCAACGATTCTTGAGACAGTTGAAAAATACACCAACTCAGGTTCAGGATGGAGTCTTGCCAGAAGTTCAACTTCATATTTCCCTGTACAAGTCTTTTTGCAGGTCAAGTTATATTCCAACACCAAAGTGTATTTAATCGCGAACAGTAATAAATGTGAAAAATTATGACAATCGGTGTTTCGAATGGGCGATTTTATCCGCGCTACATCCCGCGTGCGATCACACAGATCAGCCTTAAAAATACAAACAGTACATGAGTGAACTCAAGTTTGGCAACATAACATTTCCTGTACAGGCTACTGACATTAATAAATTTGAACGACTCAACCCTGATATCACCGTTAATGTATTTACTTGGAACAGTGGCCTTCAACCGATTCAGCTATCCACAAATACACGCAAGCGGACTAAACTTATTGGTCTGCTGTTGTTGGGCAAAATGGAAAACATGGACGGCTCTAATACCCCAGTGGCGTGTTACTATTACATGTGGATACAAGATTTTCCCTGGATGGTTTGACAGCACAGCAAGCACAAGGCAAGAAAGTTTCCATGTCGTTGCTGCATGCATATATTTAGCACCCAACAGCTGCTTGATGACCATGAATTGTACTGTGGGGGAGCCAGCGAGAAGTCGCATCGTACGATTATGCCGGAACCTGGCAAGAATATTCTGAAT